>JAWWEV010000169.1:18485443-18558047 GCA_035583235.1 Hafferia zeledoni
TGAATATTGAAGGATGAGACCAGGTTGCACAACCAAAATTAAGTGCCTTGGAAATCCTATGTCTATAAAATGCTCAAAGCCATTTTCCATCTGGGGATGTGTAGGGGAATTTGATCTATACTGACTGGAGACACAGTGATGTTTTATATCGGACAGGTTAATGAAAGCCCAGACAAGAAATAAGAATCTGGTTTCACATGTGTTTTCCTTTAATTACTGCAATAGAAGGTTTAGCTTTTCAAGGCAATTTCTAGGGTAAAGATTAGGAGATATTGTGCATAATAGGACTTATTCCTTGAATGGAGTCCAATAGTCCCAAACTAATTTCCAGTTCTTGGAATAAGGTATTTCTCCTGGGGATGGCAATATCTGTGGTTTCAATCTCTCACATCCTACCCAACTGTTTCCTCATTACAGTCTCAGATTTCTTTGTCACCACACAGTTTATACAGGCTCAGATTTAATCAGTAGCAAAACATTCATCAACATGAATCCATGCCATTTTTTTCTCTCAAAAATACCTCCAAGCTTGCTAAATATTTGTCAAGTAAACATTTCCTAGACACAGAGAGGACTCCTGTTCACTTCCTTCTCCTTTAGGCATATTGCAGTCTTGGGATTCTTCTCTAGGATTACAGTCATTGGTATTTTACTTCAACATAGAGATTTGATAGAAAGTCCTCATGACTCTAGGCTGTAAGTTCACAAGTCTGGACATGGAAAGCGCTTCTGTGGTTAACTAATACTTTGATTCAATATTAGGTAGTTTATGGTATTTTCTGTTCAAAATTAAGATGAAGGTTCTCACTTGGCAAAATATTTATCTTGTGATGTGATTTATCAACGAGAAAAAATAATTACATAATTTTCAGCTCCACAGTAAACGGATACTCTTATTTGAACTCTCACAGTGATTTATGAATATAAATTAATTAAGACTTACAAGAGTCCTGTGAGATAAGGAAATACTATTCTCTGTCTCATGGTACAGGACACCAAGGCATAGCTTCTGGCAAGATCACACACGCAGCTGGTGCCAGCGCTGAAACACACATTCCTTGACTGGTGTCACCTATCCTGTTTGCCATTTCAGCTCATTCCAGTGTTGACTATTGTGTTTGTACCATCAAATTGCTTGTAAGTTAGCTGTTTATCAAAAAGTGGTGTGTCCAAGCAATCGTGGTGATGTCCATTCTACTTCCTCCCCTTCATTGCTGTTATGCTCATCTTCACGCTTTTCCCCAGGTTTTCGAGGACTGCTTCTTTTAACAGTGTCATGCAGTCACAGTACCTTATACCTGTTCAGGATGAAAGCACATAGGAGACATCACCCCAAGTTCTCGCAGTTCTCGTGCGGACTTCAAACATCCAGGGCACTGGGGAAATGTGGAAGATTTAACTGAGTTTTCTGTAAAGAAAAACAGCTGTGGTCTCTGTATTGCATGCTGTGGTTACACTCTTCAAACTATCTCCAGTGTTTTCGTACAGCACTGATGCCTTCTGCTCAGGGAAGATTATGTTCAGTTAAAGACCTCAGGCTCTGACAAATAAGCTCTGAAAAAGCTCAGTGAAGTGGTTTAAGATGCTGCAGCTCATGGCTTTCTGCCTGGCCTCTGCACAGAAATTTACAGACTCTAGACAGCAGCACAGAGGGTGCTTGTGCCACAGCTGCTTCAGTGATTGGACTGGTACCTTGGTTTAACTCCCCAAGGAAGTGGCTTTACGCTATGGCTGAGAACCAGAAGCACTGAGGTGTGGGCACCTCGTTGCATTCACCTGATTCTCCAAAACTCGATGTGCTATAGCTCTTGCTCCTTAGCTTTATAGACCCTCAGTGCCGAGATTTCCACTCCTCAACAAAACCTGAACTCCCAAAATCTGGTCCACTAGCCACATTTTCTCACAGATGATCCAAGAAACTAGAGTCTAGTTTCTTGAATACCAGAAGAGGGAAGGCATGCTTGGAGAACACTTCACACCAAGTTCCCACTCCAAATGTCAAGGCAAGGTATATTTACTTTTCTTCTATAGAAAAGGTATCCTCCTTGCCTCCATTTATATACTGTGAAATGAATGGAGCAATAGTTGAGACCTCTGAACTTGAATTCCTCTCCAGCCTGGGAATTCTCAAGCTTGCAGCATCCTCTAGCCAAGAGTACGCTCAAGTGCACCAGGCTAGGGATGGAGCAACGTCGGGGCAGGCAGGGAGAGGCAGGAGCTAAGCCTCTGCTTCAGGAGAAGTGTAAAAGCCTGTTTTGTGCAGTGTTTTTAGAGTTAGTGACTCTAATCTGAAACATTTTTCTAACCTCTGCAATGCGGTGCAGAGGAGATCAGTGTTGTCATTTGAATTTCTCCTGCTGCTTTACATCCACTCCTATTATAAGAGCCCTGATGTTCACACCTGCCAAGGCTGCAGGTCCAGCTGTGCATCATCAAAACCAGGTGGAGCCTTTCTGCTTCACTCCCCCTCTATGCTGCCCATCACTGCCCACAGGATGAGAGCATGAGAAGACTGCTGGGAGGCAGAGCTGTAGCTGCACCACTGCCGGCTCAGGGGAACAGGCAGAAGGGGGATGAAGAGGAAAGGCAAAGCATCCAGAGGCAATAACCTGAGAGCAAGGGCCAAGGCAAGACTCTCTGTCTCCATGTGGGTCACACTGAAGCAGTTCAGTGTTTGGAATGGGTCCAAGGGTTTCTCCTTCATGCCACAGCTGCAGTGCAGCTACCAGACCCAGTGTCTATCCAACATGTGGAGTGTCTGTGCAGAGGAAATGTCCTTCAGGCATGGGTCCTAGTCACTAAAACTGGTACCAGTCTCAGCTCGGCTGGGCTCAGAGCTCTCCCTGCAGTTCACTGAAGACAGTGAATTCATTGCAATGAATAAATCCCAGGAGACCGGAGCATATCACAGCAGCTGCTTAACAAGACCTCCTCGCTGCTAACCCTGCACCCTGCCTGCTGTAAGCCAGACATGCAGCTGCCCTGATACTCTTTGGACAATGCTAATGATTCTGTAGGACCAAAGAGCCTAACAAAGGTACCAGAAACCCCACAGTACTCTCACTTGGATGAAAATCTTTCCTAGAGAGAGAATTGGAAGTTTTCTACTGGAGCTAGTGTCTTCCTTTATTTAGAAATTACAAATAAACTTAGAAAGATGTTGAAACATAACAAGGCATAAATGATACTGAAATGGCTGCTTTGTGAAATCTTATAATGGGAAATTCTTTTAGAAACCTTTTAAAATTGGCAAATGTTACTAATATTCCTCCAGGCAACACTTGGGCTATTATTTAAAATGGGATGTGTGGTGTCCCAGAGTGACTGTTCTCCTGAACTGTAAAGCATTTTGTAGGACCTGCAAAATATGAAATGATTTAAGAAGGGAAAAGGGTTATGCAGTTCTGCTTTGTGTGGTTTCTACTACCTCTAAAGTAGTTTTAGAGGAGAGAGTGTTCTGGGCTGTAATTCAAGTAGTGTTACAGATACTGTAACATAAAAAATGGACAAATTAGGGACACCTGATGAAAAACACGTTACTTTCTCTATTTGCTGCCTCAAGCACACAAACATATTGCTTAGATTCTCTTGGGTGTTTATATTAAATGCAACGGGACTTATTAAGCAGGTCTGAAGCGAGTTTTAAGTACAAGGACTGGACTGCAACTCTCTGCTCTGCAGAGCAGCCTTGGAACTCAGGATGGTGTGAATCAGCAACAAACTCAAGGACCCCTGGAGAGATGAGGCGTTTTTTCTATCGGCCTGACTCCTGTGCAGCAGCGCAAGGACAAGCCATAACTGGCCCATCTATAAAATGCTCTGGGAGTTGTCTGCATATACCTGACCTTTCTGTTCCAGCACAGAACTACATTATGTGGGATTTTCACACCTTAATGCTGCAGACTTTTTCTTATGGCTGATTAGGAAATGTGACTCATTTTAAAGGTACCATTGCAGGTTCCCTTTTGGAGCTTGGAGAGCCTGGTAGAAATGCCCTAGCACCACTGCAGCCTTCAGAGGATCAACAAAAGGATGGGGACCAGGTTCCGTGATGGCAGAGAGAAACCTCAGCACCTCATTGTGTGAAAAACTCAGTGTGAATGGCCTGAGCCTCTCCAGAGCAGCTGTGTATGCTTAGTCCTGCTGGAGACCTGTCCCTTGGTGCAGACTGACCCCATACAGGGGAAGGGCACCACATGGGTAAGCCAAAGCAATGGGAACAGGTTTTGGAGCTTGATGCCTGGGGGAAGCAGAGAGGCAACACTGGTGTGGCTGAGCTGCCTGGAGGATGCACCTGCCCTCTCATGGCAGCCTGACACCTCTACCTTTGTTCTGGGCATCTCTTGTGGAATGCTTATGCTCTTTGGTATGTCTTACTCTCACCAAATCATTATGTTCAAAGAACAGCAAGGTTGTAAAAGTCCTGATTGGGTTTTTTTTCTGCCACAGTGATCTGCTCATAGTGTGATGTGGTAGTAGGAAGGAACCAAATGAACCAGCAGTCCTTTACTTGTACTCCTGCAGTGCAAAGGGACTGATCAAATGGATTTCAAGGAGTTTGTTGGATGAGTCCAAGAACATACAGCCAAACAGATGAGCAAAGTGCAGGTGAGGATTTATCTTCAGCAGGGATCAAGTTTGGAGAGTAGACAGATCCCCGAGGTATGTTATGTACCAAGACAAGAACTCAAGAACGCAGAGCAGGTAATCCAAATCTGAGGAAGAGGAGGTTTGAATATAATGATCCCAAAAAGCAAATCCACATTCTAGCATGGAAAGCATCTGTGGGGAAAGGAATCTCTGGGGCAAGAGAAGGTGGACTGCTAACAAAAACAGCAGATCACAATATCCCCAGGCAGTGCTGCAGGCTGAGCTCTTCTCTCCTAACTGCAGCTGTAGATCAGGGATGATGTGAAAAACACCAGACCTACACTGGCTTACAAAGCAGCACTAATGAAATCATATCCAGATTGGCTGTGGGCCACCTCCCTGTGACAGCACTAGGAGTCTTAGAGAAACACTGATCAGCAAAGCTGCCCTGGTGAACATGTCAGTCTGCCTGAGCAGTGGTGGGGTGGACTGGGGGCTCAGGGGTCCCCTACCCTGCTCCACAGGCACAAAAGGGCAGCTCTTTGGGACACACTCCCAGGCAATTGTACAAGAAACAGCCTTTGGTACTGGTGCAAATTGCACAATAGGGTTCTCCCCCAGCCCTTATTCCCTGTCTGCCACTTCCCACCGACACCACTCTGCTAGGGCATGGCGAAACATGAGTAAGGTTCATGTACCAGACTCCAGAGGGCTTTCAGGGTTTACTGGGTAGAAAGCAAGATCCTGTGGGGAAGTGGTAATTGCTGTCCCTCTGGATGAAGCTTGACCACTGCTGAGTGCCTCCAGGATCTGGTCTCTCTTCTTTCTCTGGGGTGAGGCTTGGTGTTATTTCTCTAGCAAGGACTGAAGGAAATTCACGAAGGCAACACAAGCTGAGATTCTTCCCATCCCCTTATAATTCCCTATGCACTGGTAGACCCTCCATTATGTTAAAGATTTGTAAGAAAATGGTTCTACGCAAATGTTGAGTATTTTGCCACTATGACAAACAATGCCATGAGTTCCACAGTATTGCTGTGTCAGGCATGGGGACATCTCTAGGAAACATTTTGCAGCACATCTTGCAGCCAAACCACAGTGGTGGTGTTGAAAGACAAAAAAATGTTCCCCTTGCTCCAACTGGCCAAGAGACAAAAAGGAGTGAGATTTGCAAATGGCCAAATTAAGCTCAGCCAGAGTCTGTGGCTGTTGTCATTAAGAAAAACCCTGCAACAAATGTTTACAAAAGCATTTCAGAAATAATGGCTCTCTGTAGAACTGGGTTGGAACACTTCCAGCAGAACAGGTTTCAGCATAAAAATGCTGATTTGTTGAAACTGTGGGGTTTGAGGAATTGTATGGGTTTAGACAAACTTTTAGTGAGCTACAACAGCAATTGCCAAACTAGGGGCTGGGAGCCTGGTGGAAGTTCAAGCAGAAGTGAGGCTTGTCTCTGGATCTGGGGTCATGAGTCTGGAAAATGCTACACTGTGGGCAGGTTTCGTCTTTAAGATCATTTGTGCCAAGGCAGGCCCTCTGGGCAGAGTGCCACAGGGTTACAAGGCTCCCTGGCTACCAGAGCTGTAGCCCTGGTGTGCTTCCAGATTTGCCAGAAATGCCTGGCCCTTGCTCTCAGAGAATGCATATGGGCATATACCTTGCAGATACAACAACCAGAGACGAGAGCAAAATATTTTTAATGAACAGTAAAAGCAGAAAAAGAAAAAAAATAATGGAAACAGCTTCGAAGGGAGGAAAGCTATTCTTGGACCTTGCTCTATTTCAGACAATAGTTTATGGAAGAAACTAAAAGCAGGGAAATAAAATATTGAAACAATTTATAAGGAACCACTTTCAATTTTCAGTTTAAGATAGTGGGGGGCTTTCCCCACAATATTTTCCTTTTTCTGACAAACCTAACTTTTTAAAAAGCTTTTCAAAGCAAATTTTTAAAATACAATAAAATGCTTGATTTGGGGATATGACAGACATTTTGAGTCAACTTGAAACAAAAAATGGCTTGAGCTCAGCTGCTGACTGATAAGTCCATTTCCGCAAGCTCCTTCCCCTCCCAGGGGCTCCAGCAAGACCACCTGGGGCCAGCACACCTGGCCACAGAACAAAATATATGAAGGCCCAAACAGCTCTTCCCCCAGATCATCCCACCACTTCACTGGCACCATACTGCACTGCTGCCCACCTGGAAAAGACCCAGCTGGGCTATGGGTACTCATGCAGCTCAAACCACAGCACCAGGAAATGCTGTTCCCATCACTCTCTGACCCAGGGAAGAGATGAGAGTGGACTGATGCTCCAATTTGCTGGGTGATCGATGACATTAGCACTTCAAGAGAATCATCTGAAAACCAATACTTGGTCTTTAAAGAACTTTTGCTGATTACAGGCTTTAGCATGTCCAGAGACACCGGCAGAAATCACTGATCGTGGGTGTTCACACCCTGCAGGTCAGAGAGTTGTTTTATCCTACCCTGCGGCCCACCCTCCTAAGTACTCTCACTGGTGCATTAGAAAGTATTTATATGAAAAACTAATAATTTATATCTACAGGGGAGATTTTCATCCTAAAGTATAAAAAGTGAGCTATAACAGAGTGACCTACTGCAATTTCACATTCCTCAGCAGGATAATTAGGCATTTTAGTGAGTCTGTGGCTGTATTAAACCTTGGGGACCAGTTTATTGACTCATTTGTGTTACTAGCTGATAAATACCATGTTTGGTATCAAGCAGGAGGAGAAGGGGCAGGGAAGGAGGTTACCCACCAGGGTCGTGCAGGAGCCCAGACTTGGCTCTGCTCAGTTTTACTCATTTACTGGCATTCTTTTACTGGTTTTTCCACCATTGCCTTTCCTAGTTAAACTGACCCTTCCCAACAGGGAACTACAGGAAGTGTTCACACAAATACAGCTCACCTTACCACATTTCCATTTACTAGAAAACCCTCTGCTGAGGAAACAAATTACTTGGATACAAGTTGCTGTGTTTGAAGCCAGGTCTCATATGATGTTAAATATTCCCTAAGCCTTCCTAAATGTCTTCTAAACTCTTATATCTTATCAAGGGTTGACTACCACACTTGGACATGGTATGACCCCCTTGCCCACATCTCCTCTCTTGCACATGATCTGCATGTTATTCACAAGCACCAACTTGTCATGTCAAGTCTCTGGCAGAATTGAGCCCTGAATGTCCTTACTCCTGCCTCAGGACCTGAGCTCTGCTCCTGCTCTGTTGAAATATCTGCTGAGGCTCCTGGACTGAAGCCACCCGGGAGCTGGGAGATGAGGCATGAAGGGGGGAGGAGCACAGCACAGCTTGGCTGAATGTATGGCATAGGGCTGGAGCTGAAAATAGCTGGCCCAGGACCATATGTGCCTGCTGTGCCCAGGCACCTTAGTTCAAATCATTCTTTCTAATTATAAAGGACCTACCAAAGGATACAGCTCTGAGTTCTGCAATAGGGGAATTTTGTGAATCCCCTTCTCCCACTCAGTTCACAACATATGCTTTCTTAAAAGGACTGTGTCCTTGAATTGTGAAACCTGAGACCCTGCTAATGGACAGAGGAATAAAATCTGTTTGGAAACGACTAATCACCTTCCATGTCATCAAATGCAAAGAGAACCATTATTCATGGGCTTCTCAATCACTTTATAAAATATTTTTATAGAAAAAAATAGATATTTTGAAGAGTAAAAGTGCTGCTTAAATGATCCAAAGAATCAGCTGCTAGCAAAATTGTTTGATTTTTTTTTTCTTTTACTTATATAAGGAATAGCCAAAAAAATGTTTCTCTAGTGGGTCCATACATAAAACTCAATTAGGGGAGGTGAAATGTTGGAGCTGATACCTTTTTTCTCCTTTCAATTAAAGAAATATCAGAGGAATGTGACTGTCAATAATATTTTACTAAGTTTTAGGTGATTTCACTGCACCTTTGAAAAAAAACACCAAGAGGAAAAGTTGTGCTCCTAATTTGTTAATCATGAACTACATAAAAAACCAACTGACATTATAGTAATCCCTTGAGAATAGGTATCATCATTTGCTATCCATTTATTAGTTGTTTATATTAGTGGTTGTATATTCAGTTTATCAAGGTCCCATTGCTCAGTGTGCTTCAAAATCAAAGTCAGATTTTATTCCCAGAAATATACAAAGTAATTCAAAAATATTTTATAAATTGAGTTTTTGTACTGTTCTTATTTACATGTTAAGTAATGCAATTGGCTTTGCTTAATCACAGCTGATTTTGTCAGTGATTCTCACCATGTCTTACAGGTTTTGTCTGGGACCCTGGAGCATAGCAGAGGTAGAATGAAATTTTTTTCTGCCTTTGATTTTTCATGATTTTAATGGTTAATTATTAGGGAAAAGGGCAACAGCCCTGCCAAGATCAGAAGAAGTTTTGTGATGATAAGTCAACAAAGGTACTGAGGTATCAATACAGTGATTCTGAGTCACAAAGTTCCAGACTTCACCATTCACCCTTCTCCCAGGGGTATCAGGTATTGGGAAGCACAGGCATACTGAAATGCTTACTTACATGCAAAGCATCCAAAGATTCATGTTTTTAAAATACCATTATCCGGGGCATATTGCATAGAGGCATTTTGAAACTAGACGCTGTTGGGCTTCTTATTCTCCAGGTTATTTTTGTGTCTATGAAGATTTGCAGGTAAGCTAAAACTGTGCTGCAGGCAGAAGTGATGATGTCTGGTTTCCCGTGGCTGCTTTAGCTGGCTAGGCAGGAGCACAGGGGAGGACTGACAGACCTGCCTGTCTCCACAGGCTGGGCATTCAGCTGCCAATAAAAAGCATGGCTGACAATCCAATCCTCCCCAGGGGAGGGCGTTTACAAGATTCCTCTCCTTTCCTTTCTTGCCTAGTGTCGCAATGATCATACAAATGTAATTACTTTGAGACTTCATTTCTTCTCTCCAATCCAAGAGGTTTGAAAGTCATCTGGGAGGGATAGAGAGGCAGATGGATAGGTATGCTGATCCTGTAAACCTGGCTTCCTTAGGAAACTAAGTTAAGAATTGCAAACTGCTATTCTCAATGGTACTCTAATTCTGGCAGCTGATGTTTAAAAACCCCAGTGTTAGAAGACCTGAGCACTGGGAACTCTGCAGTAAGAATCCTAACCAAAACCCTCATGTTTTTATTTTTCTTCTGCATCACAGATGTTCAGAGACACCTTGGTATCTGGGTGCCAAACTTGTGACAGCTTAAAACTGATCAAGCCTTGAATATTAAGCACAAGGTTCACACAACTGGTGTGTCCTCCCCAGAGGCTCAGCCCAGGCATTTGCAATACCAGCCCCATTTCCTGCCCTGCAACCCTGACACTGGCAGGTTTATGACCTCCTGGATCTGCTGGCCAGCTCCACTGGGCACCAGGACATGGAGGGGAGCAACAGTTGCACTGCCCAGCAGCATGTATGCCTCATCCAAATAGTGACTGGTACCATTTAAAAGCTATCTAGTGCAGAGTAAACTCCTGAAAATGCTCTGTGCCAGATGCCCTTACGATGCCCAGCTGGTCATTCCACACTGCCACAAGGGTGCACGTTGCAGCACAGCACTCCTCCAATGCAAAAAGATTACATAGCCATAGAATAGTTTTTTTGGCCTTGTTTCCAACTTATCTCTTTTCCTCCAGCTTCTGAACATGACAAATTTAGTGTGGGCCAGCCTGCAGCTTACCAGAATGCTTGCTGGTGGCACAAGACCTGGCATACCTGGCATTTTGTCAGGGATTTTGTCCCCTCGGAGTTACTCCACTGTTCCCTCCAGTGCAGCCCCAGCTGACAGTGTGTGCATCCTTGCCCTAACCAGAGGAGAACAATGGCATAGCAGTGCTTGTGTTGCTGTCTTTTGTGGGGGACAGAACAGGCCTTTTGCCTGTGAGTCCCAGCACTCTGGATGTCCTCTTTCTGCCAGGATTAGCTGCTGGCAAGGTCCTACAAACACTGCCTTATACTACTGCTCCTCTGAGGCTTTCATGAATGCTTCCAACACAACAGATCTCCCCCTCCTTCAGGTGCTCGCTTGGCTTGAGAGACCTCATGCACAGCACAAGCTTCTGGCAACAGCCAAAATAAGGTGACAGCAAAACTTTGCTGGCATAGCCTAAGGTTGGAAAGTTCTTTAGTAGAGGGACTGTGCAATCTCATTCTCCTTGTATGTCCAGGAACACACAGACCATCATGGTCACAATCTAGGTCACAGCATTCATAGGGGAAAAGCAGACAGTGGGGATGAGAAGTAAGAGAATGAGAGATCATGGAGAGAAAATGGTTTCAGGAATCACTACAATGTGTGACACATTGATTAGTGATAGTGAATAAAAACCCACATGTTCCACTTGTACAGAAAAAGAAAATCAGTGAATTAATACAAAAATATTGGAATAACCCAGAAAATTGCTCTTTTAGGGATCTGGACTGAACAAAGACACATCTGGCAATCTCCTTGTCATTAAAGTGTTTCCTACATTAAACTCTGTGTGTCCTCTTTACGTGCTTCCCACTGCTGAGTGATTTCACTCTATAAGCAGCAAATTGATACACTGGAATAATTATATGAATGGATTCCTTCCCAGACTCCCTAATATAGCCTGAAACTGAAGAATGCATGACACCAAGCCACAAAACAGGACAGCAAGGTCAGGAATATCTGTCCAAAACTATAACTGGGATGGCTATGCTTGAGTTATTGTTTATGGTTTTGCATGACAGTGGTTTGGATAGCGAATTGAGGAGGTTGAATAGCTTGTTCTTCGGATGTGCCAGCAAGGTTTAAACCCTCCTGCAACAGCGAAGGGCACTGCAATAGTGCTAAAAGCCATTATCCCATATTTAGAACCTTTGTAGGATACCACTTCTGTACCACTATGGCAAAAAACTCTTTCTGAACAGAAGTCTTGTGGAAAAGAGCAGATTTTTTCCCAACAAATAGTCCTCTAAGTACAGCAAAAATTAATTAAGTTTCTTGAGAGAAAAGACAAATAATTTTGCCATCTTCAGCTGAAAACCTAACTTATTTCCATTTGTAGCCTCATTTTTCCCCCCAGTTTTCCAACTGAAACAAAAATTTCTAAGGTGGTCATTTTATATAATTTTTCCAAATAACTGATCCCTCCATTTTCCTTATAAGATTTTTATCCAGCCTTAAAACAGTCACCTCCTTGATTGGTGCAGCACATTTCTTCCTAGTGGCATCTCAGGATACTGCGGGATCCAGCTTATTATTCTGTAAAAATCTGAAAGGGAGTGTATCCTTTACTGCATCCTACCCACTGCCTAGAGCCCAAGGACTGCCCAGGGACTGCAGGGCTGGCCTGACCCGAGCTATCCCAGGGAACACAGCAAGTTTGGAGCACTAAGCCATGCAGCCTAGGGGAAGGGGATACTAATAGATTATATAAATAAAGCGTTGCTGCCTCACTGAAACTTTAGAAGAGTAAAGGAAAGGTATGGGAAGAGAAAAGCAAACACCCTCACTGCTCCCCCTTCTGAACCTTAGTGGGAGAGAGCTCCCCATCATAACAAACTAGGCTAACTCAGGGGTAAAAGGCAATCCTGGCACTTCAGGCACACTGCTCATGCCAGTGGCTCCGAAGGTCTGCTCTTTGCACCATGCACAGGTGAGTTAGTGTCCTGTGGTCCCATATCCTGTGGTCCTGACATCATCAGAGCAAAAGTTGTCTAGTTGTGAGATATAAACCAGATCTGGAGGAACTTGGCAGAGGTTGCTGCCTTTCCCCACTGGCTTGTCCTTTGCACAGGTTCAGAGTGATAATGGTACCTCAATGCACCAGCTATCACCTTTCTGTAACAGCCAAGAAGTGCCTCCCCCAAGGGATGATCCTGTCTCCTGGCTTTGCTCTGCCCAGTAGTTTTTCCTTTGTGCAAGGGCACCCATCCCCATCTCACAGATGGTGCTCTCACACCCTCTCCCTGGGGAACACACTGTCCCAGCAGAGAAACAAAAAGCACATTTCAAAGTATTTCCTTTCCCTAGAGTGCCGAGTTTTGAGAAACTGCAGCTGGTCCTGACCTTGTGTCAGGGAATGCTCCTCAGCCAAGGTGCCGCCATTTAAGGCACAGAGGAGGTCCCTGGTGTGATGACCCTCTCCCAGCGCCCCGATGCACAGCAAAACCTCTGTCACAGCAACAGTGAACAGCCAAGGAGAAACAAGTGCAGTTATTCCCTGGGGTGGAGAGGTGATGTTTATCCAAGATCTCTGAAGGAAACAAAGTGTGAAACAGCAGAGGCATTGGCAGGCACTTTGAAACAGCTGAGAACAGACGGCTTACAATTCCCCATGGCCAAGCTGGGTGACTGCCTCTGTATTTGCCTGTGGAGAGGCTGCTGCTGCAGCCATGGAGGTACCCCTGCCTTCCCAGGAGCGAGGTTGTGTGACACTGGGGTACAGGCCTCTCTCTTTTCCTGGGAAGGATGCTCTTCTCATCTGGCTCCCATGCAAGATGGACCATGAATACCATGGGGACATGACCGAGGACTCCAGGGTCTGTTGGGGCAAGTCTTAAGGTCTCTCTGCTCTCTGGTTCTGCCTACCTCCGTACACAGGTGTACAGACAAAGTCTGCCAGAACTTTTGTGAATCTGAGGTCATTGCATTAGAAGTTAAATATAGCCCTTCCTTGTCGTGCGTTTTCCTCTTGTGAAATTTCATACTTTTGCCCCATTTTCTTCCCTCTCTGACCTGTTGCTTGGCCTATGAAAAAAAAATCATTGCTGTGCTTTCTCACATAATCACCAAATCACATCACGCCTTCCTCAAGGCTGTATTCCAGATTCTCAGAAGGACCTCCAGGAGGTCCTCGTGGAAGCCTGCTTTGAACTCCTGCCTACATACAACCCAGTGACTTATACAGGATATTTATGGTGCAGATGTCCCTAATTGTACCTATATTGTCAGCAGACTCCTAGGCTGATCTCTTCAGGACCCTCAGTATCTGAGAAGTACCACATCCACAGGCACTCACAGACATCAAAGAGCTCAGTCCATAAGATCAAATCTGACTTTCTCAGATTTACCTTTCTCAGATTTACCTTCTCCACAGTCACAGAAAATCCAAGGACTAAGGCACCTTGCTATTACCAGAAGGGACAGGAATAAAGTTTCTTGGTAATTCTGGGGTAGCATGATCAAAAATTAGGTTGAGTTCCTTCTTGTTTCATTTAAGGGCAATGAAGACTGACGTGAGTTTTGTACAGCCATGCAAGTGCCCTTCTGCAACCCTGCATGCTGGAGTCATCAAAAATCACACTGCTGATTTACAGGATCCACCTCAGTATTCTAGCAGCCTGCTAGTTAATGCAGGAAACCTTGCAACTTGGAGGCTTCCAGGAAGTGCCAAGAGTCCTGCAGGTTGTGTGGCTGCTCCTGGGGAGTGATCTATGCTCCACCATGACCCTGGCCTTTTCTGTTCCAAGCTGCTGTGCTTTCAAGTTGCCCTAAGGAGGTCCTTTGTGCTGGCCTTTGAAGAGAATGCTGTGCTGCCCAGGTGGGATCTGCTCCCTGGCAGTGATGGAGCAGCATGTCTGAGGCAAACAACAGATCCTACTGTGAAAGGCTCTGCCCTCACTCCTTTTCATGGTAGATCAAGCTGTCACCTACAGGCGTACACACTGAAGGGATTTATTGTGGTTTTTGACAAAAACCTGGATTTTGTTGGGTGCATTAACAGCACTTACAAGTACAGAGCCCAGATGAGAGATTTATAAGGATTTGCCCACTGTGGCCAGGGAACCATTCCAAAATCTCACTAGGAAAAATATTTTGTACCACCAGCTATTTCTTTCATTCTGTTCCTTCCCTTCAGGGGATGAGATATTCTCTGGCAGCATCTGCCTTACTTTTCTGCTATTTTTCTTTATTAAATGCTGAGGCTTTCTGGAAACATAAGGCATCTACTCATGTCGGCTTGGACTGGCCATATTACAAGTTGATTTTTGTCATGACACTCATGAGCAAAATGTTTGCACTTTCATTTCCTGCAAGTCTGTCCATGGGAAAGTAAGTGATGGGAAGCTCTCTGGGTACTGGAAATTTGCTACACAACTCTAAACTCTATCAGCCAACAGTAACATAGAAAATGGAACCAAACAGGATAAACAGGGATCCCTCTTGATTCACTAAAATGTATTCGGACAAGGCAGTTTTGGTTAGGAGATATATGCAGACTAGGACTGGGCACTAAGTTTCTTCCTGAAAGCCTAAAGGTCCCAAAAGAAACACCATTACCAGTAGCAAGCTGCAGAGACCTGCTGCACAACTCCTTGAATTTAATCCCATCTAAGTCCTAGTGCAGAAAACAATAAGATTTTGTCGCCATTAGGGCTTAAATCTCTAGTTGCTGATGTTAAAAGCCAGGAAGAAAGCTTTTGACGTAACCTCTGAACTCCAAAAGGCTAAAGTTCAACTTGGATCAAAGAGGGGTCCCTAAGGAGCTCCGTGCTGCACAAGGAGGGTAGCATAAGGATTCCATGTACAAATTGCACTGCCTCTCAGGAATGCCTTGCTTTCTGTTACTGCTTTTGTCCTCCAATAGCAGATCCAGGTTCCCAAAGCAGAATGTTGTATTAAAATATTAACAGAGGCTTTGCCAATTCCAACTTAAACGGCCAGTTCAGAAATCCCCTTTTGTCTCAGGACAGGCTGGATTTGAAAGGGATTGAAAATTAAGTAGTGTCTACAAGGGTGGGAAGTCCCAAAGACCTGTGACTTGTCATAATTAACTTAGTCCCCAGAGTAGAGACTGGGAGGACAAAGCCACAGAGTGGGTGAATGGATCTAGCAGCCTCAGTTGAACTGCTTGTGGCATCAGCTGAATCCTCTTTCTAAAACTCTGACCTTTTAACTCAACTGCTGCCTTCTTCTACTCCTACAGGGACCCTCCAGCACTCAGCTGTGTGAAAGTCAGGGAGGATGTGCTGAACAAAAGTATAAGATTTTTCTCGCTGATCCAACATCCTGTTCCAAAAATGAAAGAGTGGAAATTAGATTTTGATTCTTACTGAATTACTTAAATTGTGTAAAGCTTGGGTACTTGTTCATAAAACTGAAAAAGGTAAAAGAGGACAGTGAGCTTGATTTCTATGTTTTGAGGATTGTTAAAATATTAATATGTTTTCAGCACCATCAAGAAGCACCACTAGTTGAAGAAGCATTCCAGTGTGCAAAGAGATGTACAACTAAGGTTGGGGCTAAAAGGCTGACACATTTATTTGTTCCTGGAACTAAGTCTTGCCTTTGAACCTAGGCCATAGTGTTACCTTGTAATGCCACAGGTCTGTCACTCTTAACAGGACTGAACACAAAACCAGGTTCAAAGAGTAATGCTTTATACTGCAGTTTCCATCTTCTGAGTATTTTACTAGACAGGAGTTTCTAGAAACCATGTTTTCAGATCTCACCACTCCTCTGGAAATGTGCTCCATGAAAGAATTACCAAATGTGGAAGGAGGATTGGATACCTGCACAGCAGAAGGATAATATGTGCATGCTGCAGGCTTCCCTGGGGACCAGGATTCACTGCCTGCCAGGTGGCTGTCTGCACAGGGCCAGCTGGGGCCCACCAGCACTTATTAGCTCCAGCTCAGGGCCGGCTCTGCAGCATCCCAGCTGGTCCTTACTACATTACTAGACTGTGCTGAGGTTCTGGAGACATTTACTAGTGCTAGAACAAATCAATCTGCGTGTACTCCCACCTCAGCATTAACGGCAACTGTTCTGTGCAGTCTCAAAAATTCCTCCAAAGATATCTGACAGCTGACTGTGCACATGTGGATAATTTATACACACTATGATGCGTACATTTTGTTATTAATATAGTATAAGAAAAATCAAAATAAATAAGGTACAATTTCATGTTTCACTATTTTTATAGTATGACCCAGGAAAAACACAAAAAACAGATAATAGTTGTATTCCTGTGTTAGCATGTATACATTCCCCACCCAAAGCAGGTTTTGGAAATCAGGGCACTGTAACATATGCTTAAATTAACCTCAGATACTATTCAGGAAATGTACTAGCATTGCCAGGACACCTTGCCCCCAGATTATCATCACTGTGTGGTACCCTCTGGCTGGTGGCTCTGCATACTAGGGACGGCCGTAAAAAATCATTTCAGAGCGATAGCACATAACAATATCCCTGTCCTTATGGCAGATGCAATCAGGTAAAGCCACTATATGGTTTACATGTCCTTTTCTAAATCAAGCCAGCCAATTTCCCATCACACCTGTGGTCTGTGTGTGCCCAGAAGCCACCAGTCTGAGATGTCTGCTCCTCACGAAGCCTGCCTTGGTTCACTCTCCTGGCTCTGCTCCTGCACAGGTAGATTTCCAGGCAGGAAAAATGGGGTGTATCCAGGAAACTCAAAATACATTCTCTCATGAATATTTAGAGCTGATCTTTCCAGAAAACACAAGGAGACTTTGAATTGGGGCATCTGAATGACTTGGTTTGAATTCGTTTTAATGAAAGGCCACACAAACCATCTGAGAGGAATCTCCATCTCCTCTGCAGCATTATGATCATGCTTTCCATTTACTACTGGATGAAAATGAAGCTAAGTTCTGAGCACTTATTTGCTGTGTTTTGTTTCTCCCGCTATGCTTTGGCACACATGAGAGTGTATAGGGGGGGTCCGCAACAGATTTTTTGCATTGCTTTCACAGTCTGTTGATGCCTTGCAGACCAGAGACAGAGAAACACTGAACTAGATGATACTTTGAGGTCCCTTTCCATCCTGCTTTTTATGAGTCCATCAATCTGTCACAACAACTCAAATGCTTCATTTATTAATGCAGAGTGCAGACTTTGGCTGGGGTCAGTGCCCCACTATTTCAGGAGCTGCATAAACACCTGGCAGCTAATGGGGCCAAACCTCACTCCTTCCCTATTAGTATTACACAGATTGGCAAGGCAAAATGGCATCCTTATGGGGAGACAAACTCGTCCTACCCCACACAGACTCCACACTGGAGACAGGCATTCTGCTTTGGAGATGCTTGCAAGACAAAGGTGCTCCCACATGAAGCACAAGGCAGCAGTCAGCAGTTTTGATGCTGCTCTCACTGCAGTACCTTTTAATCATGTCCATAGCCAAAGCTGATCACCAGGTTCAAATCCAGAAGGAAATCCCTACTCCTGGCATTCAGCTTTTGCTTCTCAAGCAATTTTCTATGAGCTTGGAATATATCTCAACTGCTTAATTTCCTACTTGGCTATGAAGCTTTCTACCACCTTCCTTGCTTCTACTTGCTAAAAGAGAAGCCATAGAGCAAAAGGTAATGGACCTTCAGCTTACCACTTGCCCTAAAGTGGGGTCAATACTCAGACCTGTCACAGAAAAAGTTTCCTCTGTTAAACTTTGTATGTTTCCCAATGACCCAGCTGACAGTGATGGAAACAGGTTGCCAGCATTTGCTCTCAATTCTAAGCAGCTACAAAAAGACCTATTAGATAAAGAAGACTCTCTTGCCTTGTAATCAATGATGGTTTTACCTCCCTGATTGGAACAAATTATAATATTTTTGAGGATTTATTAATAAAATATCAATTAGGATATTTGGGCCTCTGATGTTTGACTTTAAAGCAAGTTATCCCCTATAAACCCTTGAAATGGGCAGCTTTCCATTCCTTGAGTGGATGAAGTAATTGAGCAGAGAAGTTATATTAAATCCAGACACATTCAGTATTTAATGCCAATTAGGTCCTACTGACAAGGAAGGGATATGCTGGAGATCTGGCTTATGTCATGCCCTTTCTTTATCCCTTTTTGACAAGATGAAGGTGGAATGACCTCAAATAACGGCATTGCCCTGCTGTTACTTTTGCTATAGTTGGCACATCATATTTTTTTGGTTATTGATGGTTCACAGCTTTCATGTGTTGTAATCAAGGAGTTTTAAGGCTTTTCCCACCATCAGTATTGAATACAGCTTCCAGCTATCCCATGCTATTCAATTCCAGATGGATCGAATCTTTCATACCGCCTGCAGGCACATTACTAGCTAATGAGTTGCACTGCTCTGAGATCATCGCTACAAACATTATTTCCTTGGTAAATATTTTTGGTTCAGACCTGAGAAACGGCAGAGGTACACACAGTCAAGATTTATAATCTGGCAAGAGGTTCGAAAGTCGAGTTGCAAATAACAATGGTTACATTTGTATTCTCTGTTTACAGTTTTCTTCCTGCAAATATGTTGAGGTTTAAATCAAAAAATCAGCCCTGCCACAACGCTGGCACATTCCCATGCTAACTGCATAGAGATGCACATCTCAGGGACTTCTGTTTCTTCTTCTATTATGGTATCTTACCCCTTCACACTCACGAATGCACCAATCCTAGCAACCACCCTGGCAGAGAAGTGAAAAGGTTTTTCTTTCACAAATGCAAATGCTGATGAAGGAGAAAGGGGCTAAAGTGCCAGAAATACTTAGAGGTCGAAAATGCATCCAAATTATTAGTTAGAGTTTTCAGAAGCTTCTTGACCCAGCTGAGGGCTGGATTCAACTATGGGGAGACCATGCAGCTCTCGTTTTCCTCCTCGGTGTAAGATCTGTTGCCTTAGTACTGGAAACCTGTTGCTTGTTGGAAGAGCACACAGCCCTTGCAGCCATCCTTCCCAGTGAACCCACACCTGCTTTTGATGCCTGCTGAGGCATTTCTGTAGATCCTATCAGGCAAGTGTCTGATTTTCTAACTCCTTTGAAGGAAGGAACTAATGGCCCCAGTCCTTGGAGGCCTTTAAATACCTCATGAAACGATTGATGCCTTGCTCACAATTGCTCAGAGACACTGTGAATTAAACAGGAGCCCAGCTCAGGTTCCCTGCCCTCAGCTGGCAGACTGTACTTTGCTGGCAGCCTCCCACAAAGAAAGGCCCTCCAGATCAAGAGATGGGTTTGTTATTGTGCAATACTATCTAAATTTTGGGTATAGTCCTCATTCTTTTACTCAAATAAGCTATCTCACTGGAGTCACTATGGTAGAATCTGGTCTCAGTTAACCCAGAATCATTTCAGCAATGCCAAGAGTTATTCCAGTTTTAATCTGAAGGCACATTTTGTGTTTTATGGTATTACATCCGATTTACATAACTTTTCTAAGACCAGCTCTCAGCCCAAACCCACTAATCCAGCACAGTGGCAGAATATTTTCAAAAAATAGCTGAAAAAAAATAAATCAAATAATTATGACAGCTGAGTTAATAGACAGAACAATAAGAAACATGCCCCATGCAAACTTCTTATGAAACACAGGCTTAATAGCATACATAGACGGAAAAACACTAGTTTTCATGCAATTATAGAACATACGGGAAGAATCAGGTGATCTCAGGAACTAGAACAAGATAAATGGGACAAAAAATGATTCACACAAATTTGTGTATAGGGATTAGGCTCAAGGATTGTCCCTTTGGCAGACAGTCCACCAGCAGGAACTAACAAAGCTCTGCAGCTCTTAGACACAGGATGTCTCAGAGTCATGACTACAATGCTGACAGAGGAATGCAAAAATTTGCTCAGGCAATATGAAGAGAGATATTTCCAAGTAAAGAAGGAAATATTCATGCCAGAAAGTAGAGGTCTAATAAGATCTTGTCTGCACACATCTGGTTATCCATAATCCAGTACAGACAGGAATTACAAGGAGGTTAAGGAAATTTGAGAGTCTGTCCTGCGCAAAAGGACTAAAGCAGCCTGGCTTGTATAGATCAGCAAAGGAGAGGTGAAGAGGCAGTGTGGTTACACTGTGTGACAGTGGACAGAAACTGCATAGAAGGAAAAGCCAAAGAGAAATATTGGTACAAGAGCTAATAAGCATAATTACATTTTCACTAGAAATGAGAAGCAGTGATACTCAGAATGAGGCATTCCAACTGTACCAAAAATGGATAAGAGATCTACCTGTAGGCTTAGTTAGCTATTTTCAAGCAATTACTGGGGTTACAATACATGTGTTTGTGATAGTAAGAAAGTGGAGAGGATAAGACTATCAGCACTGTGCTCTTACCACATTCTAACACCAAGCCTTTGAAAAACCATATGTTGCTTCTACTAGAGGTTTTGTTACATCAAAGCCATCAGCATTTCCTTATCCATGGAAAATTACCATTTTTGAGGATTCAGATTACATCTCTGGGGCCATCCCATCCCACAAAAATGTTAATTCTTGTGACTTTTCCTTCCTCTTAGTTCCTTTCCTTCTTTCATTTTTGTCTTAAGATTAAAGGAGAAGGTAAATATCAACATTTCCCATAGGAGAGAGATTCAGAGCTTTCACATGTCTCCCATTAATGTTTGTGAGCACTAAGACAGCTCTGAATACTTCTTATGGTCTCTGGCATTAATGATAACAGGTTAGTGAGAACTGGCTCTATCTAGGGATTGTATACTTGTCTAGGATTTGGACAGAAGGAAACGATCTATGTGTTCCCTTCTTATCTGAGCCTGCAGGAGAACTCTCAATGTGTTCCCTGATCTGCCAGTAGTGTCAGGTAAGGGAGCAAGGTAGAATTTGTTCAGCCTGACCTTTTTAAAGGAAAGTTTGCTCCTCTAGCCTGTCACAGTGCAGATCCTTGAGAGGTTCAACTCTGCTCCACCAGTGCTAGGCAGTGGCTGAAAGTTAACCAGGAGGTGACACCTGGAAAACTCCTCCAATCTGTTATGAAAATAAGTGCTCCATTTCAAGTCAGACACTACATTGGGGGCAGAAGGACGGATGTAGAAGCTAAAGTTTGGTACCTGTGAGGAGGGGTGATAACCATACCTTTGACTTAAAGAACTTTTCTTGCCTGCTTTTACATCCTGTCCTCAATTAAAAGGCAACAGTAGAGCTGAACACTGTCTAAACCTTTACATCAAACATCAAGTCCTTTTCAACACTCCTCCTCTACCCACTAGATAGAAGCACCTTGCCTACTGCAAAGAAAATATCCTCTGGAATGGATCCACATTCCAATGTTATGGACCTGCTGGGACTATTCTGTGATTATGATGGGATTATTCTACCTCTAGCTGTTCTAATAAACACTATGTGATTGCCAGAGAAAACATGAGGAACAGAAGAATAGTGGACCACAGTTTTGAATTCCACCTGGATCTAAGGCCATTGCTATAATATGAAGATTAAGTAGTTAATGGATTAAAACCATTAAATTTAAGACTGGGACATTATGGGACTAACTATGCCTTCCTGATCCAGTAGAAAGCCTGTTTACTCAGCATTTTCATTAACAGAGGAAAGTGACATTACGTAGAATTAGTGGAGATATTTCCCAAGCTGCCACTTCCATCGGTGTCACCTTTCTGGGGCAATCTTGCAGAAGGACAGTAGACAGCTCATGAGTGCTCTGTGTGTGTAATTCCAGGGGCCAGGCTATTACAATGGAGTATGACATGTGGTGGGAGTTTTCAGTCAGACCTATAGAGCTCTGATTTGAGAATCAGGTCCTCATAATCTTAAAGAAGAGATCCCATTGACAGTTATGTTAATGGTGTTTCTCACCTTTACCAATCAAAAAAACCACCTCACTTTTTGGATAATAGTCCTCAAGTCATCTTGTGCAGTGCTGCCACAGGAGTTATCATTCACAAATAGTTTAAAAAGCATGTTTCTTTTTGAATATTTTTTATGATGTAAGTAGTTACACAGTACAAATATATACCCCTCTACAGAACTGCCTGTTTCTGATAGATTTCTAATTCTTTTTGCAAACCTGTTCTGATGTCCTGCAGATCACCACCGAGCCACAGACTTCTGTCAGAAAAACCCCGGTTTACAGGACACCTGTCTGAGAAAGAGCTGACATGACTTTCCTATAAACCCAAATGTTTTGGGTTTGCTTATGTTAAGGATTTTCCCTTTTTTGTTGTTTTGTTGCTGTTTGTTGTTGTTGTTTTTCTGAAATGTAGCAAATAGCACCTTCTTTGAGCTTCTTAAAAATCACATTCTTAATTCTGGGTACAAAGAAGAACTTTTTCTGAATGAGGTTAATGACATTTATACATCAACAACAATCTCCAATACTTCCACTGGATATTCACTAACATCACTAATATCTACAGAGCTGGTGGGTTTTTTAACTTTTCTTGTTAATTCTTATCCTAGTACAGACTGACCTTGCGGCAAAAGTCTCTGTGTACCAGTCCTGGAACAATGGCCATGATGATCTCTGCAGGATCATGGTCCTCAGCTGCAGTGTCTTCTCAATAGAACTGAAAATGATTTGGGAAGAGGCAAGAAGAGAGGTGACAATATGTAATGAGGATACAGAGGTTCTCAGCATGAGGAGAGGGGTTACTGAGCAGTGGGGAGATGAATGAGTTGAGGTTTTTTGCAACTATAATGCTAGAAAGTAAAAAGTAATGTTCCTGGAAAAGAAACAACTCTAAATCACCATAAGGAATAATGGGCTATAAGTTAGGTTGTGCCACTCCTAGAAAAGAAATCCTGAATTAATGATGCAGTCTACAGAAACAGCTGCCTGCTTGATAGTGATCAGAAGGCATGACAAACGCTCCCGTGGAGCTGCACATTTCATCCAGTACATTGGAACAGGCTGGCTACCGAAAGGGCAGTTGCCTCTTTCCCCTTGTTGCATGCTGCCTCCCTCTACCTTGTACCCCCTCATGTTTGTCTCCTCAGCAGCAAACTTACCCAGGAGAAGGAACAGCTATTTGTGCCATAGGTGTTACCAATTATGTAGTTTAAATGAAATTATTTTAACAGGAATGTGCTAAACAAGGTGTCCTCACTGTGCATTTGAGGGCTGCAGTGGGGACATGCCCGATATAGACAGTACACTGTGTGGGTGCTTAAGCCCCTATAATAATCCTCCTCTCCTGCACTCCTCCCTTCACCAGGATCCTGATTTACTGATTTCCACTGCACTCCAGCCCCTGGCACCACATGCCCAGTTGCAGTCCCTGTCCCTGGTCCCACAGCATGACCACTTTGCAGGTCTGCGGTGCACCAGATGGTGGAGATTTGGCCCATGGAGTGGGTGGAGGGCAGAGGTGGGCACAGGAAGTGGGAGACATTGGTTTGCATGTTCAGGGCATGGCAGAAGGGCTCAGACAGCCTTGGGGTCTGCCTGCAATAGCACAGTGGTCTGGCAGTGCTTCCTAGCTCCTCTGCAAAAGGATTTGGCAACAGGAAGGGCTTAAATTTTGTCGGTATCATTTGGTCTCAATTTGTCATGTTCCCAGCCAGGATACAGAGCAGCATCCCATCCCACCCTATTTCCCCATCACCTGGGGAAACCCCATTGACATGGACCCTCGGGGCCTCCCATCTCCTGCTCCACGGCTCTGCTCTCCAGCTTCCTCTGAATCTTTGCACCCTGCTAGAGGCTTTGTGACATTTTTCTTCTGCTAATACTGCCATGCCACATACTGGAGTAGGTGCTGCCAGATATGGAGCAGGAAATTCAGCTCCCACACTATAAAGTACAGTTCATTACATGGAGATCAGACTCTGAAGTTAATCAGTCTGCAGAAGGTGTGCTGTGCCATAGGGTTACTGCTCCTCTGCATAGAGAAGGCAAATGCTCTCTTCACCAGATGACTAACTTTCCTGGGATGCTTTAGACTTGAAAAAATTCAAACCAGACCCTAAAAAGGTTGTTAGGCTTGTGCTGGCCTTATAGTTTCCTTTGTGTTCTGAATTATTGCTACACATGCAGGGAAGGTGGAAAAGCAGGTAGGGTGGAAATGTTTTTGGCACCTTTCCCATCTCCAGTGAATAACTGACCCAGGTAATAGCAGTATTATTAATTATTCAGTACTGTTAAATATTTGTTAACAGCAACATTCTGTACTTAACATTTCATTTTCCTCTTAGAATGCTGAAAGGGACCTTGAGAGATCATCTAATCTTTTCTCCTGCCTAGAGCAAGATCAGCTTCATCTCAGACCTTCCTGAGAGATGTGACACTAGTTTGTCATATCACATTCACTTTCTCAGGGTCTGTCCTTCCAAGTTTTTGGCCTGAATGATGTCATGGAAAAGGTAATTGTGGGTTCTGCCAAGAGTTCAACAGTCTGCACCTGCAGGCAGGGTGTTGCCTGTTGTGACATCAGCTGTATTCTCTGGCAGCCCTCAGAAAGCTGAACCCCCACACCTCACCTGATTTGAGGGCTAAAAGAACTGTGTCCCTGGCAGCTACTGGGAACCCACGGAAGTCAAGCTGAACTAAGAAAAAGCATGAATTTGGATAGGCTCAAATAAACTGCATTAAGGTGAATCCATTCTGAGAAGAACGATGCTACTGGAGTTCTACAGCTGCAAACAGCTGTGTGCCCTAAGACAGTTGTGCACTCTGCAGACAGCTGTGCACCTCGAGATCGCTGTGTGCCCTGCAGAGCTGAGCACCCTGAGACAGATGTGTACCTTGAGACAGCTGTGCCCCAGGCAGAGCCATGTGCCATGCAGCCAGCTGTGCACCATGTGAACACTGGAACAGTCTGCTGACACCTGTGCATCCTGCAGACAGCTGTGTGCCATGTGGACAGCTGTGTGCCTTGTGGAGAGCTGTGCTCCCTGCAGACAGTTGTGCACACTGCAGGCAGATGGGCTGCAGAAGAGCCTTCTGCTCACCACCACCTTGTAATGTGCCAGTGCAGGCACATCAGCAAAGCTGCTTGGCAGACTCTTCACATCATTTCTGTCAGAATAAGGTTGGTTAGGAAGTACACATTATCCGAGAGCACAGAAGAGTAACAGCAAAAGCTCAATTTCGTGAAAATGGTTTAAGAAGCAGCATCAAAAACTGCTATGGCTGCAGGTCAGTGGGGTGGTGACATCTGGCAGAGACGTCTCCACAAAACAGTGCTTCTGCACAACCTGATTAAAGCATTACAGATGAATATCCTCTAGTGTGCAAGGGACATACTCCACCCTATCTGCACATTAAGAAATTTTAATATCACACAAGGGCTTAAATATAGTGCTTTGAAAACCCATCAACAGCACCCATTGAAGACTGCAGACATCCTCACAAGTGTTAATGCACACAGGGTTTTGAACTGTACATACTGCTTTCTAGTTGGTCTTCTAGCCTTCTCTACTGAGCTCTGGGGTTTGGAAAAGACTGGAGAGGAAGTGATTATCTTGGTCTTGCTTTCCATTAAATCTTGTTCTCTGCTTGGCTGCCAGGAAAATCTTGTATCTGTTATCTTAGAATTATAGAGTCGTAGAATCATTTAGATTGGAAAAGACTTTTAAGATCATACAGTCCAATTTTAAACCTAACTGCCAAGTCGATCACTAAATCATATCCCTAAGAGCCACATCTATATGTAATGCCCATTATTGGGTAGTAGAACTAATGCTGCTGGACCTCTGGCCTAGGCTAGCACCTGAAACTGTATATAAGATGACTCTTGGAGCCAAATTTTATACGGGGTCTCAGTTCATCTTTTACACCACTCTTACAAGCTGCTATGGCCAAGCAAATGAAAAGAGCACAGACCCAATGATTTGTGAGCCAGGGCAATGACTTAAGTGATGCTTATTTGGATTTTTCTCCCTTTGTGTCATTCAGGGTCTTTTGGCTTCCATAGGAGCTTGAAGATCTGCTGTTTGCTTATGCAATCACTGACTCCTCACAAGAATCTGTGTTGCTGAATACACATAAGGAAATGGCTTGCACAGCAGTCACAGACATGCACACTAGCCAAATGTGTGCTGGGCTC
The DNA here is from genome assembly GCA_035583235.1 of Hafferia zeledoni. Classification (NCBI taxonomy): domain Eukaryota; kingdom Metazoa; phylum Chordata; class Aves; order Passeriformes; family Thamnophilidae; genus Hafferia; species Hafferia zeledoni. The sequence continues at coordinate 18,511,804 of JAWWEV010000169.1, forward strand.
ATGGCCCTAAGCTAGCCAAAGCTGGAGACTGTTTTTATAAAGACTTTAAAAGGAAGAAGATTTGCAATCACTGTAAAATAATGAACAGATATCCTCTCCTCTGAGACAAGACCTTGGATTTATTTACCCCCTGTAGATAGACATTGAGAGAGAAGACCAGCAATAAGGTCAAGGATCCATAAATATCCCTGCTAAGTGAACTAAGTAAAAAAAGGGTTGCACTGAAGGAGGATGCTTTAAGTAAATATACATGTGGACAGTAATATCTTAGGCATACTTGTTTCTTGCCACACATGCTCTCAAAAGGATGCCATGTTAGCAAGACTTCCACGAATCAGGGGGCTGAAATCCACATATGCATTGACTGGCTGCATCCAGATTCTTCAAGGATGCTGATGGCCTCATGCAAAGCAATCAGTTGTTCTACAATACCAGAATGAAACTGAAGTGCACCAATCCACACATCCCTCCTCTTGGTCTCCAAAGAGCAAAGGAATGGGGTAGTTTATAATCTCACAACAGATCACTGTTTGCAACAGCAAAGGAAACAGGAGCCAAACATTTCCAACTGAAAGAGTAAAAAATCTACACACTACAGTTTTCATTTTGTGGTTCCTCTCTGTGGAGAAAAAAAAAAAAATTTCTAGCATGCTTTCAATATTCATGTTCAGTGTGAAGTCCCCCTTCATCTCAACAGCTTCATCTGAAAGCAGTCAGTTGGTCACCCTCCCAACACCAAACCAGTCCATGACCACTTAAAATGTGGTATTGTCCTGTTACCACTTGGGTTTCATCTATTTGTACCTTTTAAGAGTCTTTCATTGTCATGCCTACATAGCACAGAGCTTTCTCAAGCCACTCTTCGGGTGGCTCATAGATGCAGTAACAGCCCCACGCCCCAAATGAGACACTGCCACAAGTCCAATATCACCAAAAGCTCCACTTCATACAGCTATAGATGGTCTGCCAACTTATCCTGCTGTTGCTGTCATTCCTTAAAGTCCAAGGTCCCAAAATTAGGTGATTCCATGCAGAACTCAACTGGCAATATTTTTCTGAAGAGTTTTATACAGTCTTTGCATTGCAAAGGAAAAGCTTAGAATTGTGACTTTAAAAAGTAGCAGAAGAGATCATTGTGCACTGTTTAAGGATGGAAAACAGGTAGTCATTCCTTTACAAACTTGGATTGTAATAATCTTTCTTTTACACTGGTTACAAATACTGATGAAAGGTATTGACCCAGACAGACAGTTTCCTCCTCATTCCTAGGACTTTTCTGTAGAGACATTAATAGAAGCAGAGAACAGGCTACTATTAATAAGACATATCCGTTTTCTGCACTTTAGTATCTAGCCACATAACAGATGTGTCTCTTAGCTTAACTGCAAAAAAGGTTACATTAGGAGAATCATGAAGACAAAGTGGCAACAGTGAGGAAGTATCAAATCTTGTCTGAGGAATGAACTTATTTTCATTGTCAATTACTTCAGTCACTTTCTCAGTCTTCCATAGCCCCATACACATTCTGATTTTAAATATATCCATTTTGAATGTCCCTGATCAGTCTGCAGTGCTCTGCCTTGTGCCAGAGAAGTGCTGTGGGGAGACGTCCTCCTCAAAGGCAGCAGCCCAAAGTGCTCCCTGGAGCCTGGAGAGCCTGAGCTACCCCTCTGTGCTCCACATTCCTTTGAAAATGGACTTCTGCCTGAATTTTTCACTTTTCAGTTATTCAGGTCCCTGGCCCTGCGGGGGGTGAGGAGGATGAGATAAGAAAAGGCTCACAATGTCTGCCAGATTTCCAAGAGGAAGGAACACTCGACCTAACTCAGATATCCAGCTGTGGGGAGACGATCAGATCACAGCTGTGCTGCTGGTGATGATGCAAAGTTAAACAAATGTCCCTGCAGGGATGGCTGATGTTCCCCCTCACCTCTGCTCAGTAGTTTAGGCATCTCCCCACATGACATACCCTCTTCTGTAGTCCCGTTCCTTGGCACTTGTCTTCCCTTGCAGTGCTGTGGGCACCAGAAACTCCACCTGCTCTTGTGGATGCTGCACATCAGCAGGACTCGCAGCTCCTCCTTCTCTCTTACAAGAGTAGCTGGAAGCCTCTAGGCATGGGCTTGCAATGCAATCTTATAGTCCAAAGGCATCTCAGGATCTCGGCTAGTTTTAGTCCCTTGATCAAGTGCTTGCTAAGTCACTGACATGCCCTTGGGAAACACTGTCATTAGATGCAATGCGAAGTGCACCTGAATTTGCTGTTTGCAGCCTTGCAGTACACGTGATGCATTATTTAAGAAATTCATGTGTCTGCTTTTTCAATAGACCTTTCTCAGGGTTATACTTGGTTATGCAAATCTGGAGTAGCTCTCCTAATGTCACTTAAATTACTCTCAGTTTATACAGTGGGATCAAAATTTATTCCACAAGGTTTTGCACTAGATCCAGTTACAAATGATGGAAATTCTGAATGCGGAGGAAAATCCATTAAACATGAGAAGAATTTTACAAACAGAGGCCTTTTTAATGAGGAATAAGCGGACTTCTAGATTATTTATTAGGAATGCTTTCAGATGCTGTCAAAATTTTACTGCTCTAGCAGTAAAGGGATTCAAACATAACCTACAAAAAGATTGCAAGTCCAAGAGAAAAACCTGCAACTTATTAACAATCAATTAGATTGTTTAATGTAAGAAAGCTTAATAATGTTGAAATCCTTCCCTGTATACCTTTAAAAATCACACTGGATGACAAATTTCTGCCTACCCGCTGTGTGTATATGGACAAGAGGGAAAGAAGGGAAACCTACATGGGAACAATGAAGATATGTGACACGTGGGGATATCACAAGGTTATGCAGAAGTGAAGCCTAATTCAAGAAGGGGAGATCAGTAGAAAACTTTAAAAATCCAGGTTAATTTTTCAGGGCTTACCACAGACTTGTGGCCAGTGTTATGCTGCCCAGATGTCACAAAGGTAATTTTATGACCTTAAAAGCTGAAGACTAGAAATCTCTCAGTCTTCCTCCCACCACCACAAAGCTTCACCTTTTCAGTCCCTTTTCACACTGAACCAACTTTTCCTTGCCAGTGTTCACAGCTAAATGTGTTCATGCTGGTTTCCCCTGCAGAGACATTCTACAGAAATATAAACCTAATATTGCAGAAATAAAGCCGGACAGGACCACTGTTCTCCTCCTGTTTTAGTCCAGGCAGCCCCTCACAGACTCCACATTCCCACCAATCCCTCTGGAATGAGCTGGCTTTTAGCCAAATGCAGCCTGGTGAAATCTTTCGCATATCTTAGGGCTGCTGTGAAAACCGATCCTTAGATCTTTAGCTGCCCAGTGCCAATGTCGGCTTTGTCCCCTTGTCTTCCATCTAAAATTTGGAAGCCTGTTTCCCCTAGCCTGAAGGCAAATAGTGGGTGCATCCCCCAAATCCTAGAGACTCCAGCTATCGACCAAGAAAAATGAGCCAGAAGAAGAGTGCGAGGTGCTCCACTGTCCCTGAGTTGTGTCAAAATCCAAGCTGTGCATACAGTGTTCTGATTGAGAAGTCAACACATTGTAGGGTGAAAAACGTTTCTCACAACAGGAACCTTGTGCGGGAAGGTTCATTTCATCTTCCAAATTTAGGATAAGCACTATATTCAGTGCATGCTCCACATGAGAAGATGTAAAAAATATCTTGCTTCAGAATATTTAAGATTCATGGGTTTTTCCAAAATAAAGCCAGAAATACCCAAATATTTGTAACAAATCCAGGAAAAAAATTAAAAACTGATCATATTTAAGTGCTTTTGATTCTAAACACAGACAGAAAAGTGTCTTGAAGCTCTCTCATTTACTTACCTAATTTTTTCTGTAAGTATAATGAGTTTGGAGAGGAAATACTTTGTTTTCCTGCTAAATTTCAGGAATCCCACTTTAATGGCATTTTTCAATTCAGTCAAATATATGTCATTGTTAATGTGGCCTTTGTAATCTAATCAAGCCATCTAGCTATCTGACATGATGGATGAAAAGCAGGAATATTATATTTACTTTCCCATTGAAGAATAAGGGCCAAATTTGCTCCCACTAACAGCACTGCAAATTCATTCTATCCCTTGTTATTTTCCTCTTGCTGTACTTGAGAGTGGAATTTAGCCCTTAGGGTTAAGTAATGCCAAAGGCAAATCATTTGCTTTGCTAATGAACCAGTGAGCTTCCCTTCTTCACAGCTACACAAACAGCAATCACTTCATTACACTTTCAGATAGCTGCATTTTTCTAAAGAAAGAAAATATAATTAAGCAGTATGATAGTAATCGTGCCCTGGAATAACTCAGTGTTTTTCATAAAATTATCTGTATTTGAAACATTTTTCATCAGATTATTCCATTACTGAATGCTGTGTAGATAAGAGGCCTCTGCCTAAGATCAGGATTAAGTCAGAAAGTTTCATAACAAAGACTACCTTATATGTGAAAGCCGTATATATAAATTTATGTGTATATATATGGCTTTAGATATATATATATAAAGATTGCTTTTGGATATCATCCATCAAAACAAATTTAGTTGAAATATTTGTTCTGGAAACTTACATTTTTCTGTTCTTTTACCTTTGCTATACATATTACTTTTCCACCCAAAGAAATGTACACATGCAAACAAAAAAAAATGGACCTGTTTGAAATCTCTTGATGCAATATATCTTTATTTTGTTGGGCAAGATGTATCCCAGTACACTCAGCTAAATCCAAGGTAGAGCTATTCTCAAATACATTTTTAAGACAGCATTTGGCAGTAAAGGTCTCTTTTAGACACACAAGACAGTTTTTCTGAATCTCACTGAAGTCTAAGGTTGCTTACCACACATCGAATTAAAATCTGAATTATATTTATGACTAAATATTAACGAGAGCTCCACTCTCCAAATCTCTTTTGGGAAGCATCTTAGTTTAAATGTCTAATCATTATGAATTCTTGAGTCATTGAAAACCTTCACGCTGCCCTTGCCAGAGCTGACTGCTTTCCAGTGATCTGTGAAATAAACCCATCTTTCATGAAGCAGGTTTACAGAGGATGTTTCAATTCTTTACGAGAAAATTGTTGACTAAGAAAAGGTAGTTCCTTCTAGATGACAAAATTACAAAAGCTGATTTTAACATTTCGTTTAGGGGGAAATTCCAAAATTAAGCATTTCAAAAGTACTGACACTGCCTATTTAATGAAATCAGTTCAGAGAAAGATTCACGTTGCTTTTTGAAAAAGCTTTTTAGAAGGTGGGGAGTTTTTTTAGGTTTTGGGGGTTTTTAACATACAAAAAGCTTACAAATCAAAAGCAAAATGAAAAGTTTTGAATCTTTTCATACACAGTGCTTAGGCAATCCTCAATTTGCCTTTATGTGTTTCATTTTAGAATACAAATGTTTTTGACATCTTATGCTGAATTTCCCACAATACACAAAAGCCAGATCCTAGCTCAGTTGCAGACTTAGATCGAACAGTATATGGTTTCTAGTGAATGAAATCTAACTTTTGGCACTTATTCACCAAGAATACTCAAGCGACAGTGTAATACTAGAAGTTACTTCCTTAAGCTATTTTTTTCTCCATTAGCATTAGGTATTTTCCTCAAAGAAAACATCTTTTAATGGAATGCATGTTTGTATGTGCTTAAATGGGCTCATTTTCTTAAATAACAAAAGACATTCTTTTTCAGACATTTGATCTGGTTTTTGGTAGAGCACTTAAAAAACCACCATAGATTCTTCATGAAAAATCATCTCATCTGACAGCTTGCCATAATTTCAGAGTGGGATCCACCCTTCAGACAGGGGAAAAACAAGATACCCAGAAGTGAGTGCTCTGCTTTGCACAGCTTCACTGCTGCTGGACGGATCCTGGCACAGCCCAGCCCTGAGCCAGCAGCACTGGGGGTCTTTCCCACAGCAAACCCTCCAGGGAGCCTGGCAGGGATCTACTACTCCGAATGCAACCTTAACTACATCCTCACCTCAGACTGTCTAAAGACAACACAACCCACGTGAAGTGTCCAGGGGATGGCAGCCCTCCGTGCTCTGGACATTTAGCAGTGCTCAAGGTGTGGAGACTCATGTCTGGCAGGAGGGAAAAAAATCCAGCACTGTTGTGAGTTACCTTTTTTTTTTTTTCCTGTTGTTTGCACATTTGCAAAGAACAAACGATACTCCTTTTGCTGAACATGCAGAATGAAGTGTCTCTGCTCACAGCTCTTGTCCTCGAAGCCCTGTGCATAGGTGGCCCTGCCTTTTCAGCTGTTCTCCCAGCTATGACAGAAAGCTTGGGTATTGTATTCCCTGTTTCAGTTGCTCCCAACTTCTCTCATTCACTCTGTGCTCACACATGTTACAGTCACACAGCTAAAAGGTACAGGAGGACTGACCCACCTAGTAAAGTTACCAACAGGTGTAAGTAAGTTACACAGGAGTGATTGCCAACCTAAACCAGGGCAGTCAGTAAGCTGTCTCCTTTCAGGGGTTAGTGTGACAGCCTTGTTTCATGAAGGCTGCCTGCAGAGCTCAGTTCAGGGATCAGGGGGTGCCTTCACTCCATGTGTGTGTGCACTGAGTCCCTGCTGCTGATTACTTCTCTAGTAGGATCATGCTATACATGCTGCTGGCCCTGATCCAGCAAAGTACTTGACCATATGCCCAGCTTTAAGCAGACAAGTCACTGTTGCTGGTGTTACAATTTCAGGCTAAGCACATGCTTTTAGTGTTTTCCTGAATTAAAGTCACAGGCAACACTTCTATATTTGATCTCTGCTATACCTACTGTAACCCCTGACTCAGATGCTGGCATATATTCATCTATTCTGGATACTTGAGGCTTACAGGAACACAATGAAAAGGCTGTATCTGCCCAGTGGACTCACGAATGACCACATTATTTATTCCCTGGAAATGATCTCTCAGAAGTGAAAACAGAAAGGTCAGGTGTGGATATGAATGTTTCAAGCTAGGTCTATTGCCCTTGCAAAGTTTATGTCTCCTGATTGGCCCTGGCTTCAAGGCAAGTAGAATTTTCCAGGTTGGAATAATGAAATGATCCTCTGTAAAGAATTTCCTCTGTATAATGGTCTTCTTGCAGCTGCCATACATAGAGCAATAGACATGTCTCCTGTCATCAACAGAAGAATCCTGGTGACCTTTTTATGGTGTGGCTGAGAGCAGGATAGAATTATAATTGCAATTCCATGTTTCTGACAACTTCCAGATTTCATGTTGAAAAATACTTTTTAGACACAATTTGTTTTATCTTTGCATCATCCTTGGGAAAGCAAAGCTGTTGGCTCTGTGCTTGGGTTACTATCACTCTTTGCTGACCTGACCCACCCACACAAAGTCTGCTCTAAATTGCACCCTCATGAGCAGTGCTTGGCTGAGGGGATCTGAACAAAGTCCTCTGGACACTAGGAGGGGCTTGATTCAAGGCAGTAACAAAACTTGATTCTCCATCTACCTACAGGCCCATGCCAAGAGGCATATCAGAACTTCTCCCTGTGTATGTGTAGAGCAATTAAACACCATTTGCTCCCTGGGAGCATTTTCCAACAAAGACTGGCCAAGACAATGGAGCATGCCAGTCAAAATCTTTCCTAAAAGGGCAGTAGGAAGGATGATGTGCTGACCACAACTGACTGAGAGCCAAGTCCCACATGAATCCAGCTAAGGGATGGAAACTGTTAGACCTATGCAGCCCTAGAATGAGATCTCACAGACTAAGTCCAGCTGGTCCTAGTCCTTCATCTGTGTGTCACTATCAGCAGTGTAAACATTACTGGGCTCCTGAGCATTAGGATTTTGCCTTCCTGCTTTTTCTCAAGCAGTTCAATATCTCTGTTCTCAAGCTGGTTGATGGATTCTCAATCACCTCTGTTTGTCCTGTAATTCCTGTCTACCTGGAGGTGGTGAAGAATCTACTACAAATCATGCACATTACTTATGCCCTTCCCTTGCTGCTGAAGACAGGAAAGACAAAGAGGAAAACAACTGCACTCTGCTACCTCTCTGTATGAAAGCATTCACAGGACCATCAGCTCCTTTTGTTCCAGAATGATGTTTCTCATACCAGTCCTTGTCTGCACTAAAATCCCAGGCCTTCACTCATGAAATGTTATGAAAACCTCTGGATTTATTTTAGAGGCAAAAATTTATCTGCTGGCTCCTTTAAAGGAAAGGTTGTGGCTATGTAGACCAGCTACACAAATATTTGTACCTATGTACAATGATGTATGCATATGGAGTGCACTACAAATAATTTAGGACTATTCACAGATGTACCTAAACTGGTTACAACCCTAACTCTGTACCAGCTCCGCGGCCTTGAAATTTGAATGCAATACCTGGAGGCACAGCTGGGACCAGCTAAATTAGGGACTGGTGGTAGGGCAGGCACCACACACAGCCTTAAGCCCAGGAGGCACAAACATACCCAGGAACTTGTGAAAAAAACCCAAATCTTTTTCCCGCTTCAGGGGGCACTTCACTGTAAATATACAGAAATCTCCATACATTAAAATGCAGGTCATGGACACGTGAATGGGATCTCTAATCCACATGACATCTTGAATGAAAGTAGCTCTGCCTTAGCTCAGGAAATGTCATTCTGGTTCTATTCCATGACAGCATGGGCTAGAATATCATGGAGCTGTCTCTGCATATCTTTGGAGTGCATTATGTGAGAATTTATACAGATACAGAGATAGCAGATGTATACGCACATCTCTGTGTGTCTGTCTCTTCATATACCTGTATGCATGTAAATGAATGGGGAGATTTCACAGCAGGTCTGTCTGGAACAAATCTTTCTCCTTCAGGAACCATTTTTATCTTACCCACTACTTAAATGGAGATAAAAGTAATTTTTTTCTCTCAGAATTCAGGTAGAGGAGGTATTCAATCCTTAAGGGAAAAAATAAAACATGAAATGTAATAGAATTCAAAGGGTTAGTTATTATAGGCCAAGATTGAGGTACAACAGCCAGGGGCCAGTGAGGAGCCATGCACAGCCTTGCAGGGCTGCTGCACCTCTCCTGGAGATGGAGAGGGCTCCCAGGCAGCCACACCACTGCTGGAGATGGCTGTGAAAAGTGTGGTTTAAGTTCTGATACTCATTCCCTTTGTTTACCAATTAAATGAGGTGCAACAGAAAGGCATCATAAAAATATCAGTGCTGAAACTCCTAATCTTTCTCCCAAGCAGGCATCTGGATTACCACATGCCTCTGCAGAGCGTAAAGCCCTGTTGCTTGTGTGTGGGGACTGGGTAATCCCAATACAACTGGCTAGTGATCAGGAATGATGCGGGAATGATTAGAAAACATCTGCTTCCCTGTCATATCCTACACTATCTGCATTCCATCTGCTTTGGCTGGACATAACTTTTAGTATAAATGTCTTGTGAATTGGCCCTTTTGGGAGTCATTTTATTTTTAAAAGTATATGACAAGTCATGGAGGGAAAACAGCTAGCTAACTCTGCTGTGATGAGTGCATTCCATATTTCTAGCACTTCTTGAACAATTTGGAGAGAAGACATTTCTTTGTTTAGTTACTTTACTGAATGAAATAATTTCTTCTGCTTGGGGAACAAAGATTCATTTATCTCCAATAATGTAAAAGGTCATTTTTCACTGAGCCTATAAACTGGATCATTCTTGTGGCAGCAGCTGTTGCTAAACTATTAATGTCACTGGTAACATGAAGAAAGAAATAAATAGAAATGTCTTCAAAAAGCTAAAACTAGACATGGATGTAAATTAACGTGTGTGACCATATAATCTTGTCTCCTGCACTCTAGAATTTATGCCCCAGTGTTCTCTGTGTCCAAGGGTAGTGATCTGATGTGAAGCTGTCTAGTCTGCTCTCCAAGCCTCAGTGGATTCCAGTGCTGGATCCTAGTGCTGGTCCAAGCCAGTCTGAGAAGCACTTCGGGATGTCCACTTGCAGTTTGCAAATCCTGGGACTCTCATTTGTGCCTCCAGGACCCCAAGTCCCTGGGTCAGGAGTGTGGGGAATAGGGATGGGCTAACATCACTGCAAGGCAATTCAAACTAGACAGGGAGTAAGCAGGAGGGGAAGAGGGGAAGTTGGAGTGCTGGCCTAGTCATGCCTACAGAGGTCTGGCACTAAGGATGGTGTGGGGAAGGCCCACCAGAGATCAGGGAGTGAGAAGGCTGCAGTGCCTCCTGTTTTCCCAGCAGAGCAGCACATCTGCTGTCAGAGTTTTAGCAGCAAGCTGTGTATCTGAGCTAGTCCCATTAGCTCTCTTCCTTTCCCTATCTTCTCCAAAAGCATGTGTTTGGAAAGGACAGACCCTGCACTGATCAAGTACTTTCCTGACTCTCTTGCTGCCAGGTATTTGGGCATGGACATAGTGATGTGAACTTCCAGATTTCAGATTTTTATTCTGAATTATCTTCTGCGTTATCTGACTAACATTACAATAAAAAGTGAAAATATAAAATGAATAGAGATACTCTGCCCTAACCCTCATCTGCAATTCAAACCAAAATTCACCATCTGATAAATTTTAAAGTTAAATATTTTCAGACAGAAGAGTTAATTATTTTGGAAAAATGAACAAGGAATATTGTCGTATTTTCAGAATTTCCCATGCATTTTTAATTGGAAACTTACCCTCAGCAGAAGACAACTCTGAAAATAATTTTGTTCTTTGCATAAACTAAAATTTCTGAATTTACCACACTCACCAAAAATCCACTACAGTCCAGCATCGATTCAGAAGCATGTAACTCCTTATGTCAGCTCTTCATTTCTCTTGTGTCACCATCTCACACACACACTTCACAGTGCTATTGAGAAGTGAAAATCAAGAGACCTACTTCAGTGGTTTACAAGTGATTATCCCAGGTTATCTATGCTCTTCAGAAGTCAACTTTCTCAGCTCCCTATCTCCCCAGCTGGGCTCTGGCAAGTGCCTTTAAACATCAGCTCTAGGCACAAGCAGCAGCCACAGCTGCCTATGCTCTCACACACAAGAAAACTTTTCTGAATCAACTTTGCTCCTCTCCATGTTATCAGGGAACAGGAATGTTTGTGATTATGTCTGGTGAAAACTAGTACTGGAGGAATAGTAAGGAGAAGGCAGTCTGGATTTGTGGCAGATAAGCACAAGGAGTTATACTGATTAACCAATGTTTATCCAAGTTATTCCAGCTTCTACAGTGAGCAAAATGAAGCTGCAAATCTCTCAAGCCTAAAGTTCCTCCAGAGGTTTGTGACTGGTTTGGAAATGCCACAAACCAAATTTTGGCTAAAAACCAGAAAAACAAAATTCACATAAAAATATTCTCACAAATCTCAGACTTTGCAGTTCATAGGAGTGTGGATGCAGGTTAGAGGACCCAAGTGTGCTAACACCAGCCCTGTGTAAGGAAAGCAGCAGTAGATACTAAGAAAATACAGAGGAGAGAAGACAGAAAATTGAGCATTTTGAACCTTAGTTGACTTACAGGAGTAATTTCAGAAGGGGAGAGCCTCAGGCTTGCCAGATTGCCTGGGACATCCACACCAATATCCCAGCTCTGGTTATATTCAGAACCAGGTGCTCCTAAGGAAGAGAGAAACTGCCCACTGGGGAAGCTGCTTACTAATTTACTTTATTAGCAGTTATCTGCCAACATGTTTTATAATTTTCCCCAAACTCTTGTTTATGAAACTGCATTAATATAATTGTGAACATTCCCATGGCTTTGAGGAGCATCCTGTTTTACTCTGAACCTTTCTAATCTCCAGGCATCAAATGCAACATGTGGAGAAGCTATTCCTCTAGATACATTTAAATGTTATGACTCAGTTCCACAGCATATCTGTGCACATCCAGGATATTCCTGTGTTAGAAGACATAGTAACAGAAGCTTTGTGATGACCTGGCTTCTATACAGCACTGATAGTCCTGTCTACTTCCATAACATTCCTAGTTTTTTATCTCTGTTGTAAAGCAAGTCTCGCTACTTTCAGTATCTTCTTGCCTAACATGTTTTCCTAGGCTGTAATCTTTCTTCCTGCCTCTAATCACACTTCTGATTCCAGAGCTTCCTTTTGGGATAGTGTCCCTACTGATACACATGATAGCTTTATGCTATTGACTGGCTTACTCTCTGTCCTATCAACAGTGATGAAAGGAGCAATCCAACAGCTGTGCACAACAAGCAGCCCATTACTGGCATTGCATTGGCACTATCTGCCTGATATCTTTCCTTTCATCATCCCTTTCTTTGGCCTAATTCTTTTCTGGTGGAACTATGTGGGATAGGAGTATGAAACCAGTGCTGCAAAAAACATGACACAGAAAAAAATATAAACTAAGAGAGTGCTTTCTTCTTTGGTAGTCTTGCTGTGTTCAAAAATTGCTTGAAGGGCTTGGAGTAGACCTCAGACACTGGGCCCTCATGAGTGGGTCAGTTTTTTTGCAGCAAGGCTAACTTGTTTTAAGGCCAGCTCTGTATCCTCACAATAGCTTTGGTCAAGAATGTGTTTTTTTTACTTATGGATAGATGTCCAACCTTTGATATTACACGAAAATAAAGATACCTTACTTTGGCACAGCATATCCCCAGATCTCTGCTGGAATGAAAATCCAGCTCGAAGGTGTATTTCTGCAAGGAAAACAATGTACAGCAGTTGTGTGAGATGTGTACTATTTCCATGTTCCCTTAAAGCAACATCACTGTGTGTAGACAAATCCCGTGCTAATAAAGGTTTGGTTTGTTTCTGTGTTCGGGAAGGGTATGATGGGCAGATGGATGGATTGCGCAATGTTTGCTCTTCAGACTAGATTTTGGCTTTGGACAATGATGAATGTGATCTTTCTTCTCTCCTGAATCCTCCCTCTCCTATATTTTCTCCTTTTTATATTTTACTGCTTCCTGGGTGGGGTTTTTTTGTGTTTTTGTTTGTTTGTTTGTTTGTTTATTTTGCCTTTTATTTAACTGAAATTTAAAAAAAAGTAAGCTTTTGATTTAAAACATTTTTTAAAAAACCCATTCAATTTTCTTTCCTTTCCATGAATCCTCTTGAAAAATGGCAGAGGGAAAGAAGACTGCAGATTTTTTTTTACAAAACCAACTGATATTTTCATGAAACATAATTGACTTTTCCCTCCACATCTCATCAAATATTTCTAAAGCAACAGGCAAGGCAGAGATGGGGGAGCTCTGAAAGCTTTTCAGATTGTTCAGAAAAGGAAAGGACAGGTGCCAAATCACCTCATCCACACATCATCTCAGGTCATCCTGACCTGAACCTCGTCGAAAACAGCGACCAGGGGTGGGGAGCACAGACTCTGCCAAAGGTAAGTGGTCTCACTTGCAAATCACTGCATAACTTCACCCTTGCCTTCTGGCATGATCTGCCAGAAATACATGAAAAAGTTAAATAAAATAATTTGCAAGGGAAGAAGGAATAGTAATATATCCAAGCAGAATTCTGAAGTAAGGAATCCTAAACTGGGAATTGCCATGATGAAATTAGGCAAAAAAGATGAAGTTGGAAACTAGAAGCAGCATTTGTGTTCTAGCCTTGGCTGCAACTTTTGCTGTGGATGGTGAAAACCCTGCAAAGGCTGCTCCCAGTCCCCGGAAGGCAGGCAACACACATGCCGAGGGCAGCGGTTTCTCTGCTGCAGGCAACAGGCTCCTTTCAGGCAGTACAGGAAACCAGGGGTCTCCCCGTGGGCAGCCCGTGCCAGTGGGGTAGTGTCCATGCCAGATGAGAGGAGGGGGTAGCAGAAAATGTTTGTATCACCCACCCATTCACTCCATGACCTTCGTCTGGCTCTGCTGGAGGGGAAGGCTGCCCTCGGGCACGGCGGGGACCACAACTACTTTAAAGTCTGGTTAAAGGTAACTGTGTCACCACCTGCTTGATTTCCCCAGGTTGTAAAATGATATGTAAACAGTGCAGATTATTTCCATCTGCTGGGGCTGTGGGGAGCAGGAGGCCTTTATGTTTTATTTACAAGCCTGTGTACTGAGGGAGAACCAAACGGCTGGAGAAGTTCTCCATGAATGGAGATGTTGCTTTGAGTTACAGCTCGTTCCCAGACAGATCCGTGTCCATTCTCACAAAGACTGCTTTTTTGCCTGCCTGAAAAGTTTTTCCTATCAGAAAATGTGGTTTCAAGTGAAAATAGTATTTGTGGGGAAGCAAGAGAGACCTGGCCATTGTGACAGATGTTTTTCAATATTCCAGGGAGATGAAATGAAGCAAAAAGAAAACTTGCCTCCACTTGAGCTTTGGAGTAAAATAAAGGTAATTTGTTTCAAAACATTCATTTGAGATGGAAAAAGCTGTTCTCAACAGTTTTGCTGATGTTTTTTTCATCTTTGTTGAGAATGACTCAAAAATGCTGTTTCCATATCCCTAATTCAATTCTGAAATTCTTTCCCTTTAAAATGGTTTAGTAATCGGGTCTGCTGGTTTTGTTAAACAGGAAGCAAACTGTAAAGCAATTACGTTTCCTGCAACAGAAGCGGTCTTCCCCTTGGTCACTGCTAGCAGAAGGACACAGAAGTGGGTGGCCTAGGCCAAGCCACTGGCTGTAAGACCCTCCACCTCAAGCTCTGCTGGGGTGCAGCTCTTAACTCTCAGACAGAGAAGCAAAGAACTACACAGTGTGTTTCATTTAGAGGCTTCAAGACAGCCCAGCTCCAAAGTGCTCATGGTGCTTAGCTCTTGCTCCTTTTCACAATAGGAACCAACTAAGCTTCAAGCCCAGATTCAGTCAGGAGCTTCGTTTCAGAACTCTTTGAAAGTTTAGTTTAGATCTGAATCTAATTTGTAACCTTGCTTGTTCCATCAGAAATGCCTGCACATCCCTGCAGCCCCAAGGCAGTCCATTCCTTTCTGGTGCCAGCTAGGAAATCAAACTCAGACCCAGTCCTTGTCAGGGCTTGATGAATGGGTTTTCTATGTGAAAGATGACAAAGAGTACGATCCAGGAGCGTGGAAGCTAACAGGGAGACAGAAGGGAATGCCTGGAGGACGTTGAAAGGGCCCTTGGTAAGAGGAAGAGTTCTGTCACCTTCATTCCTGGAATGACAAAATAAAACTATTGAAACAGGTGTTGCAGTGGGGAGCAGCTCACAGCCACCATGGAGAAAAGGTGGAGTGAACTGCAAAGGAAAGGAGACATTGCTAGGGCTTCTTTGCAAGGGAGGCCAGACCAGCCCCAGCAGGGCAGGAACTGCTTCTGATGGGAGAGCTGTGCTTGGGAGGAGAGGGGGAGATCCCCCTGAGAGCGATTTACCCAGTGGCACAAAGTAACCTCAGTAACTCCCAGTTGGGCTTCTGCTCTCTTGCAAGCATGTTATGAACCCTGGAAGCTCATTGCACAGCTCAGCAGAGCAGAATCTTGGTCATCTTTTGCTGGGCACTGTAGGGTGATGACATTAATGTCTGTTTACGCTGCCAGCTGCAATGCTGATGAGAAGTGCTGCCAGTGATACCCTGCCTTTCACCAGCCACGCAGTTGTCTGGATTGCCTATGTTCCTTACTAGTAGAAATCCTTCTGCCCTTGGGTTGTGCACAGCTCCATGGGAGGCAAGACAATGTTGTGGGAAGAGGGAGGAGAGAGCAGTTAGACTCCTGGTGCCACACATCTGAATCTGTATCTGCAATCTTCATCATCTCCATCTGCATCTCCATCTCCACCACTTACCTGTCTCAGGGAAACATATAGCTTCCTTTGCCCCCTAATACAAAGGCTTGAAAAAATGGAGTGAAGGAAAGGAAGGAAAGGAGGAAAAAGCACCCTGAAAAGGCTTGAGCAATTTGAATGTCTGTCCTATGCTGTGGAAAAGTCTGTAGTGGCAGATGGAGGATGGAGTGCTCTGTAATTGTGTTTCACGCCATTCATCAGAAGGAAGTCACTCTGGTGCAAGTAAGTGTTACTGCTGTGGATAAAGCCCAAACCATTTGTGCATCCCAGCTTCCATTGCCCATCTCTCCTGGGACACTGGACTACCCAGATGAGGTGTATCCTTAATTAGAAAAGCCTTGAAACTAGTCTGCAGTCCTTTGTATGTGCTTCTTTTACCTGAACTCCTTCCCATTAAGCACTAGTTTGAAAGCCATTGCCACAAGAGTTTCCAGCACATTATTTCACTGGCACTCCAATGAATATTGGAAAACCACCAGAGATGGCTGCTAAAGGAACTGTGGCTTGTTTTCACCTGCTCCTTCCACAACCAGAATAAAATGAGAAAACGATTGCTCTGAAAGAAGGAGGCAGTGAAAACAGATGCAAGGCTGAAGTGCTAACTCCTCTGTCAAACTAATTGTCTGCCTCTTGCAACTCAGTGCAGCTCAGTTTTGAAAGCTCTTATAGAAATCCAATTATGTGTTGGCTGTGGAATTTTTATTGATAAATAACTTACCAGAGCAATACAAACTGAGGAGAAGGGAGGGTGGTGAAGGAGTGTTATTCCTACAGAAAGAGGGGGGCCAAGGGGGAAGTTTAAATTCATGATTGATTTTTAGGCTTTCAAAACTACTCCCATGTGAATTTCACTAGTAAACCCTGACCTGGCAATAAGCCATCAGGAATAAAAGCAGACACAAGAAAGAAAGATATGTGCAGATGCAAGCTTTACGCAGAGCTTACAGAGAGAACCTGCTTCCTTGTGCAGTGAGTTATTCACTTAACAGGTCTCTCGATGCAGGATTTCTTTATGGAGGGCAGTACTAGGCAAAGCTATTACAGCCTGGTATCTAGCAGCTGTGAGCACTATGTCCCAATCTTCACTTTGTACACTTTTGAAAGTCAGCCCAGCTGCCACACAACATAGCTGAAATCTGAACCTCACTTTAGTTCTGAATTTTGCAGTTTAGTTCCAGTGAAGATGCTGAAGTCAGTAGGAACTGCGGGTGCTCTGGGAACATATGCTCATCTCTAGGCCAGCAATGAAAATCTCTAGGTGGGGAAGGAAAGAAATTATACTGGGAAGGAAAAGACAAGGGTTTCATGATAGAAAGTATTCAGGCTGCCTAACAGGAGGAAAAGAAAGAAAAAAATCACCAACCGGAAATGAAAAAAGTAAACTTAACCCTCATCATTTTATAGCAAATAAAAAGTCACAGAAGATATGACAATTTTTTTTTTTTTTTAAAGGCATTTTTGAAAGTGAAGCCTTTGACCAATGTTTGTCACCAGGAACTTTCATGTCTAGAAAAACTGCATTCAGCTGTCTTTCCCTTTCATTTTTGTTTTTCAGTATTTATTTTCTTTGTCTTGCTTCTTTCGGCTTTTTCTCCCTTTCAGAATGAAGGTTAAATTGCCTTATACCTACCTACCCAATACAAGAACCTGTAAACTGGCTGTGGCCGTTGAATTTGTTTGAGAGACAATAAGTTGCATAAAAACCATGTAGACAGGTTCTCAGAGAATATTTATTTTCATTCCTTTTTTTTTTCAGCCCTAGTAGAGTGTATTTTTCTGTAATGGAGTAGACCTTGCTGAGATCAATTTACATGAAAGACCTAGCAGATTGGATGATCACTGGGAATTGATCCAGATTTGGATAGTCTGCAAATGAATGCTGGAAATTTTTCAAACACATCTAGACTTTTTAGCTGCTTTCCCTTCTGGTCTGACTGGTGGGAGCTGAAGAATGACCTCCTGTGCAAGATTTCTTCATTTCTTCTTTCATATCTGGCATACAGACAGAAAATAACTAGTGCATGAAAATTAAAAGTAAAAAAACGCAAGGTTTTCCCAAGTTCAAGGTCTGGATTTAGTGTGAACCATAACTAGGTCATGCCCTGGGCTATTTGCATCCAAGTTTTAGCCTTGAATTCATTTGGTGTTGGGGCAAAGGTCTGAGCTGGTTCTGAGCACTGTATTTGCATTTAGTCTAATGACATTCTCCTGGCCTCACTGGCCTCATTAATTCTGAATGTGACATTGTGTCTCCCATGAGCTGATATTAACCAAGGAAACCCTTAAATTGGCAGTAAACAGAAAAAGAGGGCCTGGATTTCATGTGCTGGTAGGAAGTCACCATTCCTGAACCCCTCCTGGATCACTCCTATGCCCTGTTTTCCTTTCCTTTCAGCCCTCACAGCAGCGTGCAGTGAGGAGGAGGAGAGAGGGGGTCCAGCAGATGTGTGCTGCTGGCAGCAGGGCCTCAGGCCTCTGTAGGGAAGAGCTCTTGCTTGGATATCTTTGCTGCTAAGGAAGCATGTGCAGCCACACAGCCAGAGATGTCCTACTGCAGGGCTTGCCAGGGAGCCACCGAGGCCACCAAGACTGAGGGAGACCATGCAGCCAGTGCAGCCCTGGGCTGTGGATAGCAGGGATCCCTGAGAAGTTCCTGTGGATAGCACTCGTCTTCTGATGAAGCACTTTGATGGGTGTTTATTTCTTGCTTTCATGGATTTTCTTCCCTGTTCTCCCAAGAAAGCAATTATCCAAACTCTATTAAAAATACTACTTGTTTTGAAAATTCCTTTCCAAAATTTCTTCATGGTGAAGAAACGGACTCTGAGGACTAACCAAGCAGGGAAATATTCTATTACCTCCCGCTGCTATTTGCTCTTTTCCATTGGCTTCTTTTTAAAACACATTTATCAGAAGAAAAAATTGTTGAGAGGAATTTATCCATCAACATGGACAGGAAAAACAAAAGCAAAAATTTAAAAACTGGATTTGTGTATTTAAAAGATATACACATCATTTTTTCACCTTGTTTAGTTGGATCTTGACAGAAGCGGCTTCTGTTTGAAGCATTCATACGGTTTAGCATTCTTACGTTAAGGCATTTATTCTCCTAACATCTTTGTGAGGTAAGGACATATTGTCACCCCTATTTTACCTCGGAGATAAAGGGAAGGTTTGCGGAACTGCCCTGGGAGGCATCCTGACATGTACCAGTAGCTGTGGGGTGAGTGTGTGCTGGACACCTGTCGGCACTGGTGGGTGACATCATCACAACCTGTCATATAAGCTCAGCAGCCAGAATGCAGCTGCTGGCAGAGGATGAGCACAGTCCTCCCCAGCACTCAGGACCACACTGAAAGCTAGATGAGATCCATCAAGCTGGAACAAGGTCATAACTTACTGTTGCAGTATCTCACACGTCTGTATTCCCTCCCTAACTGGGAGTACTGTTCACATGGTTATACCTCTGTTGAACTGCTTTGAATTGCACAGTCCATGGAGCACCTCACACTGATGGGAGGCTCAGGGCTTTATCACTCTCTGATCCTTGAGTGCAGATGTGTTTAAAAAATAATCATCCTCCTTCCAGAGAGGAGTTGTGTTTCTGAGCACAAGGGAAAGCAGAGGGCCTATCGCAGCTCATACGTCATCTCTGGTCCTGGAGGTGAGTTGAAGGCATTCATATGAGGGCACTTGCTCCTCAGGTTTGTAATGATTCCTGACAACCCAGCAGTGGAATACTTCCCAGAGTGGGAGTACAGATGTGCGATGATGTGGATCTAATTTCTCACATAGCCCCAGTCATATAAATATGTGGATTGAAATACACAGGGTGATGAAGAGTATTACAAAAATGGGAGGCTTGCAAGAGGTTTGCCTCTAAGGAAAGCAAGTCTAATAAGAGTGATACTCAGAACAAAGCTGGCTACACATGAGCCACAGGCAAGGTGACTCTTAGTTCTCCTCCTGTAGAGTATCTTGTGCTCTTTCTGAATGAACCATCTCTGAAGAGGAAGGTAGAACACCTCATACCCATGTATGATGGTATTCAGGCTGTTCAGACAGCAGTTGAGGACCTGGCTATTATCCTATTCACAAGTGAAAGGATCTTCTGTGGATGACCATTCCTGAAAACACACTCTGCCTTAGCTACAATACTTACAAATGCTGGATGTCCAAATTAGAGCAGCAATACTAAACATCTTCAGCCTCAGAAATAATCATTCAAGGAAACTGAGGAGGTTGGTGGTGAAGGGATGCATGCACCTAGACAAATCCCATACCCTCTGAAGAGAAGGTCTTCCCTAACTCAGTCCACCAGCACCTACCTAGAAATTCCTCTTTTCTATATAAAAACTCTCCCTTATTAAAAGCAAACAAACAAACAAATAAACAAACAAAAAAGCCCCAACCAAGCAAAACCAAACAAACAAAAAACGAAGCAAAGCCACACAACCGCCCCCATCACAATCTTCCATGCACTGGGATATTTTGCTGCACCATTTGATTCAGTGCCCAGGACTGCTCCCAGTGCTGTGGAGAAGGATGATGACAACTCTCCATCCCTGAAGACGAGGCACAACTCTAGGCTTAAGAAATGGCAAATCTTCAATCTTTAATAGTTTTTTTGGTTACTTATCATGGTGTATTAGTGCAGGCTTTGTCTCATTAGCCTTCTCTGCATTTTACTCTGTGAGCCCCAAAGGTTGCTCCTCTGTGGAAGGACATTTGCCAAAGTCTGAACAATTGCAACTGCAGGAAGAAAGCTACTAATAATCTAATTTAATTCCTCCAAAGGAAAATGTTCAAAGAGTTAGGATCCACAGGTCCTAAGTAACAAGTAAAACAAAGTGATGAAAAGTCCAAGGGGACGATACTTGGCCAAGTTCTAGTCTTGGTTATACGGTATAATCCAAAATAAGTCCACATGCTTTGTTCTCCATGTCATTAAATCCACATACCTGAAACTATTTAGGCCACTTTTTTTAAGCCTGTTTTCCTAGATGGACAAAATGACTAGCAGTCAATTGGAATTGATTCTGCTTTTATAGATCCTGGTGTGTATGATGAGAAAAAGCATGCAGTTGTGCTAGAGACAAGCTCTCTGTATTCAAACAACACAAGAATTAGATCCATTTCTTATACAGATATTGTACTTTCAGAGCAGTTTCACAGATATATCTGATTCATGAGATGGACAAAATAAATGAATATACTTTTCTCAGTTTGAAATAAAATTGCATTAAAAACTATTTCTTCACCTTTGGTTGGGATGAAATGGGGAAAACGCTCTGCATACAAAGGAATAGCATGCCCATCTTGCACAGTACTTGCTTCTCTGGTGGTCTGGGTCCTGACTTTACAGACCAAGAAGGACTAGAGGTCATGGATGTACTATGCACACCTGAATATGGGCTCCTTCCCAAATCCACAGGAAATCAGAAACTATCTCCACTATTTTTTTGCCTATAGATGCCCTTCCTGATTTTTAAGGTAGACAAGACTTGCAATCTTAGGTTTTGCCTTTTTCCTCTGATTAACATCTCTCCACTCTTTCAGTTCACCCATCACTGAGACTCCAAATATTGTGCTGGTAAGAGAACATCTCATCCTTCCCCTGTTCCCCTGACTCTCCTACTTTTTTTTTTTTCTGATGCAGTGTGCAGCTGCCAAAATAAAAAAAAAATAAAAAAGGGGAGTGGGAAGCAAAAAAGCTGCAGAAGTTAATACAAAACAGGCAGAATGACCAAAAATACCACATTTATAGATTCATATCTTGAGCCTAATTCAAACCCATTGCAGAATGGCCCCTGAAGGGAAATGCACGTAAATGATTCATCCAGGTTGGCTGCTGCACGTGTTGCTTTCCACGGTTTTCAGGCCCCGATGTTGCCAGATCATCATTTTTGGGCACTCTCATACCTTCCCCTTCTATCCACTAAGGCTCCCTGCTGCTAGGACCAATGTCAGCAGCACTGCAGGGATGCCTCAGTGCTTTGGTATGGCTGCAGGAAAAAACTGGTCTCCTGTTCCTCTCTCCCAAACCATGGCTGTTAGAAGTGATCAAAAAAAGAAATAATGTTTCCTGAGTACTGCTGATGTTTTGCCATTTGTTTCCATTACTAACTGGCTCAGGGGAAGTCAGTCATCATAACTTCTTGCACAAAGACTATTTCCAGAAAAATTATTTGATTTGGGAATATACTTAATTTCTAAAAGGTAAAAACATCTACTTTTGATGTTGTACTGCTATGTTATATTATTAGATCATATTTGAAATAGTGAAATCAAAACAAGCCATTTTACCATAGCAGAACTACAGGTTTCAATATTATGAAAATGAAACAATTGAGAACTATTGAGAGAGGATGAAAAAGTCAGTTTAGAGCATTTGGACTTTCCCACTGAAGTTTAACCAATATGACCATATTCCCACTGAATGTTTGCATTCCAAGAAAAGCAGTCTGACAAAACAAAAATTGTATCCAGATCTGTTTGCTAGACAGCAGGAAAGAATAATCCTTCCTCTCCTCTATCTGCTACCTGCCCTCCCATGGTACGGTGGGATTGCTGTTTGGGATGAGCCTGTGCAGACTCCCAGGATATGAACATGCAAGTGCTGTGGGGCAGAGGTGGAGGAGTGCGACAGGCCCCAGGAGTGATTTCTTCCTGTGAAATATGTACTTCACATGAAGATTGGAAAGCCCTTCAAAGGAAAGGAGGCCCTTGAGAGCAACAGAGGAAGAAATAATGCATGCAGGACTTGGGATTTTTTATCTGCTGACCAATAACTGAGAATTATTCCCTCGCTAAGTCAATAAGCTGAAGAGTGGCAAAGAAAATAATAAACAGCGGCTAAGTGATAACTTGTCTGAAAATTTAGAGGTGATGAAGAATTTTCTGCCAGAGTATTTATGCAATTAAAAATAATTTTCATGGAATTGAAGTTTTTCAGGGGAAGTTTGCAGAAATTTTTATACTATCTCATGATGGTCAAATCATGATGGAAAGATTTCAGATTGAATTGACCTGCTCAGTGCCTGTCCAAGATCCCAGATTCTCCTTCATGCTATCAGTATCCTTTATGAGGTAGTTTCTGCAGAGAAACTATAAACTCCAAGAAACACCTTTGGCAGGCATGTTCCAATAAGTCATAGGTGGGCCATGACAGCATTGCAGTACAGGAGATGTACGCTAGCCTGGGAAACCCAGGGTGGGGTGGATTGCTGGAACTACAATTCCTATCAGTCAGTATGACACGGAGGCAAAGCCAACTTTCTGTCAATTTAAGCAGAACAAATTACTTTGTCATTTCCTGACTGAATTCTTTCCAAACTGTCCATTCCAATAGAAAAAATGATATTCAGACTTTTTCTGACCTGCACTGGAATAAAAACAAATGTCAGGGTATTGGGAATCTCTCTCTCTTCTTCTGGATGAAAGTCCAGTTTTCAAGCAGCTCCACATGCTGGGCAGCACAGAGCCTGTGCACAGCATGTGAACCACATGCTTCCAGCCTGATGCTCTGCACCATATGCCTCTCCCTGGCAGTCCTTATCATGGAGGGATGTACCCCTTGTGGGTTTCAAAGAGAGGCAGAAATGGAGTGGAAACCTTGTGCCATTTACTTCTGTGCTCTTGAGAGGATTTTATGAAGAGTATACAGATTGTTCTTTGCAATCAACTCCTGTTTATGCATTGACATTAAGGGAAAACAGACACTAGAAATATTCATATCATGAACACCATGTGACTTTTATGCCTTCTCTTCCAAGGCAACTAGATTGCTGAAGGCCAGATGGCAATATGAGGTACACTGCTATAAATCATGAGCCTTTCACACAGTGCAGAGGGAGCAGAATCAGGCCCTCACACCCAAACCACAGTATTGCTGGGGGTGTAGCTGGGGACTTCCATTTGTTTGCAATTAGGTGCTGGCACTGGGAGAGCCCTGAAGTCACCATGGTCTCTGGGCCACAGATAAAGCTTTTGTTTTTCCACAGACAAAAGGCAGAGCAGGCCAAACCAATGCAAAATGTGTGAGCAATGGGAAACCTGATGAAAGGCCATAAAGAATGTCCAAAGTCAGCAACAAATAGTATGGCAGCAGGAAGGAGAATCATAGATGTCAAAAGGGAGGAAGGAGGGAGGGCAAGAGGAGGGAAAGGAGGGGAGGAGTGAGGATGGCTGGGTGCCCAAAACAAGGAACAAGCCATGTGGGGACTGTGTGAAGGGAGCTGCACAACTCAGACCTGCTTATCTCCTGCCTGCAGAGCATCCCTCTCCAAGCTTTATCTCTTGCCAACTGAATGACTGGGAAGCCTTGCTTCTCCTTGTCACTCCTCCATTACCTTTTACAATACGCCACCCCTGCAAGGATCTGAAAAACTTTCTGTAAACCAAGTCTTGCCTATAGTGGAAGAGGTGAATGTGAAATGAGATGATCTGTACTTTTCTACTTGTTTGACAAGCCATCCTGCATCTGGTGTGATGCTTCTCCAACACGCAATGAAGAGATAGAGACTTGCATTTCTTGCAACATGTATGCCTGATTAAGAGCCCAGCAAAGCAGATCTTCAACCATGAAATCTATCAGGTAGGGACTGTCTTTATCCTTTTGTGTTTATGCAACTCCCTCACAACAGGACCTTGTCCGAATTATAATAACGATGGACTGAGAGACAATCAGACAAGGAGACAAGATGAAAGAGTAGGGAGTGCAGGCTTGTACATGTAAATTCTGGAAATGTCTCATGAATCCCCCCCCTCTATTCTTGGGAAGACCAGATGTTTTCTCTGGAGATCCCACGGGGTAGGGAGGATGGTACCAATCTCCCAGTAACAGGGGTAGGGTAGATTGCTTAGCAGGCAATAATACAGGTAAGATAATCAGTGGAAGTTACTAATGTTGACCTTAATATTGAATGTGTTCACTTAGCATGATGGTAGTCATCCACCTGCTTTTGTGGCTGTAGATCTGGCATACTGAGTTCGATTCCTATATGCATTCATTATATTTATACTTGAAAGAAATAAGTATTTCCTTTTTTTCTTCTTTTCCAAATTTTTTGTGCAGAACTATTTTACTAGTGCTCTGCCCTGTGGAAAGGCTCTAATTTAGAAAATGTGGGCTAGGCTATGCCCTGGGGCTTGGCATTTGCTTCCATAAGCAGTCTTCCTTTTGTGCAGGAATTGTACTGTACAGTCTGCGATATTTTAAGTCTTTCTGTAGTGCTCAGAGGCAAAACAACTAGTGTGTGCTAGATATTAAACTTATATTTGCTTTATGTACTGCTGTGGTACTGCAAGTGGAAGGACTTGGCGATCTGTGTTTTGTTACACACTCTGAACCACATCCAGAGAGGACTTCAGATTTGCTGTTTTTACAGGCAACGTACAAACATGTTTCACCACAGCCAAAATTTTCTTCCAGGCACTGCAATAAATCACACAGCACACTAGGCAGCTGGAATTGATTGCTGATCTTTGGGGTGGAAGAATCACACATGTTTTGGAGGTTTCAGTTAGCTACAGCAGCATTTTAAACCTCTGTCCTTCTGTTCTTAAGTTGTGCTCTTCCACCTCTCAACAGACTGTGCTACACTTCACCTTCCGTTCCAGCCACGGTGGTCTGACTTGGGTTTGCTGAAATCCTAAGGCACTACCTTGGTTCTACCAGCTCACAAAGCCAGTGTGTCAAGGTTCGGCTCTCTATTTCCTGGTAAGGAGCGGGAAGGCATCAGCAACAGGTCACTGTTTTTCCTCGGCAGCTACTGTGAAGAAAGACTGGCTGTAGGAGGAGCTGGGAGCCATGTGAGCTGAGGACGTGCTGATGCATCAAAGGGTGTTGCTGGTGCAGGCAGGGGAAGATGGATAGGACGTCACAGATGGGAATGAGCCCACGAGCATAAAAGACAAACAGCTCCACAGCAGCAGTCATGCGGCTTCTCTCCCAAAGGACCCTGGATCCTGCTCTGATATAGTGACTGCAAAGGACAGAAGGGAAATGTCCTTCCACCACGTTCAGGGACTGGAAATGGCTGAATAGCCCTAGCCTGAGATCACCAACAAGGATGAGGAAGAAGGTGCTGATGACTGGCAGAGAATGGCTCCCACAGCTGGGCAGTGCATGGACCTGGGAGAGGGCTGTAGACTTCTATCACTGCCATGCCTCTGTTCCTGCAGCTGGAGGGCAACCTTCATGAACAGAAATAGAATCCTTTAACCCCAAATCTATCTCCTGTGTAACAGCACGAGTCATCCTCAGCCTCGGTCCAAATGGAGCTGGGATGGCTGATGATATGCAGAAGTTATTAATCACAGGCAGGCTGAGGAATGCTCCCTTGGAACTGGGGCTTTCTGCATATGTATTTCTGAGGCCAGAGGGATCTTTAGCTCATCTTGTCCGACACTATTGGTAACAGAGGCAAGAGAACTTCACCCCATGTTGCCTGAGAGCCCAGCGAGCTGTGTATGGCTAACACCACAATGGCATTCAGCCCTGCTCTGAAAGTATAGGAAGGATCAGGGCTTTCCTTCCCCCTTCTCTAGAGGAATGTGTTCCAAAGATTAATCAGTCCCACAGTTAAAAATCTGTTTTCAGTTTGAGTTTCTCTAGCTTCAGCTTCTAGACCTTAGGTTTTATTTATTTATTTTGCCTTTGCTAGTCTCAAACCTACATACTTGTTTTGTCTGAAGGACTCTTGGGATGACCTGAGAGCAAACGGCTTTATAAAACAGGGAAATACTCACTAGAAGCTAGGAGTGACCCTTATCATGCAGCATCCTCGATAACATTCTCAGTGGTAACATCCCCAGCTGGTCCTATGAAGCAGAGGCATTTACCATGCTGTCTTTTGACCTACACCATACCAGGACCTAATAAATCCAGCCCTTAATCAGTGTCAAGGTGGCTGAGGCCACAAATGCAGGTGATTTCCTTCAGCTTGCTAATATTGGAAAGCTGCTTATGAAGAGAGCCAGATGTGCTAATAAGGTGAGTTCACGTCCAATTCCTAGGCAGTTTGTGGATATGTTGCTGTGATGCTTTGCTGAGGAAGTAAGAACCAAAACTTTCACATTCAAGAGAAAAGACCTGGTGAAGGTGTGGCAAAGTGCTCCACAGAACATGGTGTTTATACCTAATGTGTCATTTTGTAGCTAATTCTCCCAATGCATTTCACAGTGGCCTGGGAATCTCTCACTAACCACCTGCACTCAGAATTACCTGCTGAGCTCTTCATAATCTCTTAGTAAATCATTGCTGGATTTGCAATGGGATCATCAAACATAAGAGTTTCATTTTCCGCTTTTTTTGCAGGTCTTCTGCCTTGCATCAATTTGGCCAAGAAACGTTTATTGAGCAAGAAGTTTAGTAAGGCTCAAGCACTATTTTGCTGTTATATTAAACTAGACCTAAACGTTGCTCCAGCTAGAGCTATACATACTGCTGGGATTCACTTCTGTTGTTGCTATGGATGGATGAAGGACGGGCATGTTGGAGGAGGCCAGTGTGGAGTGAGCAGGGTGATCTCGAGAAACAGTTTCCTTTTGCCATGAGAACTTGGAGACAGGGAAAGGCAGTGACAAGATAGTTTTCACCTCATAATTTTAAACTCACAGCTAATTTCCTACATCACCCAAATTAGATTATACCTCCAGGTTCTCAGGTCAGTTTTACAAGCCTCTAAAACCATTCTTCATGTCCAAACTGATTATTGACCCTGCTGTACTCTGGGAAAAGCAGCCCCAAGGAGAGTGTTGCTCAATCTGCTCTTTTGTCAAATGTACTTCCTGGCACTCCTCAGGCTTTTCAGAGAAACCTTCGTCCCTTCCCCAGCACAGATAATGACGGCATCCCTGTTGCTGGAGCAAAACCAGCTCACAGTTCTAAGTTCCATGAAGTCAAAATGCTGCAGGGATAAGTTTGGGGGAAAGGAGTGAAAAAAAAAATTGGAGATTTCTGTTTAGGGGGTACATGTTAGTGCTTCCCTTTGAAGATGGCACATTTCAGTCTGCTGGGCTGCTGCTCCCTGCCAGACCCACAGGCCCTTTGCCTCAGGTTCCTTGCAGAGTTTGAGTCATTGGGGCTGTATGGAAGTATCCTTGAAACCAGACACTTAAATCACACCTGAATGTTTTCTCTAAGTGGAGCTCGTAGCTGTTTGTATGGGAGGAAAAAAAAATTAGGAATAAAAATTTCATATAGAGAGACATTTTTATTGTGAAAATTTTAAATGCATACACATTTATGGGAGAAATTACAACAATATAAGTGTTTATTTTCAAAATTTTCTACAAAAGGAATAATTTCAAAAGCATAATATAACTCCTTCATAAAAGCTGCCTTACAGGAACACAAATACAAAACCCTTTTCACATTATTTGGGAAAATATTTCTTTTTACTTAATAAAAATATAAAGTACAGTATTTACCACATTGTGACAATTCTGACAAAACTGAGTTGTTGAGGAGTGGAAGATGGGAGGTTCATTCAGCCCTTTCATCATGATATATGTTTTCTTCTCTGTGGCCACCAGGGCTTCATGTTCTCAGACAAGGCTTGTCTCGGTGGGATATTGGTAAAGAAAAAAAAAATCAGATTTTAGGTGATGAGTTCACAAAAAATCCTGGCTACTATAAGTCACATCACTCAAAACAAGTTGCCAGAGAAAATAAGGACCCTCTAGAGGCTAAAAAATGGGAAAAGGCCACAAAAACTTCCATAGGAACTGCATTTTCAACAAAATGTGTGTATTTAACTTCAAATATATCCTTCATTGCAAAATAGTCACCTTTGCTCAAACACCTTAGTTAAAAACACATCAGAAAGTCATCCTTCATTCTTCCTCAGGCAGATTTTAGATAAGATATTCATACATACAAGGATAAAGCTAGTATAAATAAAAAATTTACACACCAATAAATACCATCTACTCTTAAAAAATAATCCAACCTTGGGATTCAACAGCTGCACATTGAAAATACCCACATGATGATTTCACATTTATGAGGCTGCTTTTTCAACACAGTTCAGTGTTATGTCTTTTCCCTCCTCTACAGGTGTCCCTACCTCACTCCCATGTTCTCATGCTTCCTTTCCCTGATTCCATCTTTGGTCAGCAGTTAAAGGCAGCAAGGAAAACTAAGTGCCCTCCTCGAGCAAGATTCTGCTGGTGGTGCTTCTCAGCCTCTCTAGTCATGGTGTGTAAGGGAGGAACAACATGTGGTGCACTGGGGCAGCACAGTGATTGACTCCTCTAGGGTGAAGGGCAGTTCTTCCCAATGCATCATGCAAATAATGTCAGGCAAAGAGAAAAGCTTCCCACTCAAGGTTGAATTTTGGCCTAAAGCAAGAGAAAGCTTTTATCAGATTCTCACTTAAGTCTCCAGCCAGGTCTGTGCCACCTCTGCATTTACATTGTGCTCAACCTTGCCCACATAAGAGAGGGATGTGGTGCTGGCCCCTGAGAGCAGCCCCATGCCCAGACTGGTCTCAGCTATATAAGTACTGAAGCATCACCAGCACAGAGCTGTCAGAGTGCAAGTCACTGTGTGGGTCTTGAGAAATGCCGGGGCAGACAGCCCGCAAAACACCCAGAGTATCACTACCTGGCTATAAATGTTCCCCAGCCTTACACGGTGTGCCTTTTCTTCCTGGTGCTACTCATGCACTTCTCCCAGGAGCTAATGTCCTTCCTTTAACACAGTCTACCTCTGCAGCAGCACTCACTAGTTTGCCCCTAGAAGAGAAGGCTGACATGTGATCCCCTTTCCTGCAGTACCTCCACCACCTGGCTATACTGTCCAGAGCTGGGACCCTGGGGTTTGGTTGGGGTGCTCCAGCACTGCCCATCTCAGTGCTCCTGTCAAAGCAGTCTGTTTGTCTAGGCTGTAATGTGGGGTTGGCATGTTCCCAGGGACTTTTCCCAGCTGGTGCTGACCCAAATGCACTCCCTGTTAACAAGGACTGCAGCAGAGCACTGGCAAGGCTGTACAGTCACATCTACCCACCCCATCTTCTCACCAGAAAGCCAATGTTTCCCCGAGAAATGAAACGGTCATGTCTCCTACCATCCTTAGCAAGATATGCTGCTGAATCAAAATCAGAGGATTATTTAATTTACTCCAATGGGAATGAATCAGACCTCAAGCTGTCCTTTGATAGGAATCGTGTGAAGAATGCATCTTCCTGGGTGAGAAGTGTGTCTGTGTCAGAACCAAGATTTTTCCATACTTTCCCTGCAATCATTCTTGGCTTTGACACTCACATGACTGCCTCTGGCAAACCACTAGCAATTGCAAGTGCATGTGTGGGACAGGAGATGGCCTCTAGGACATAAAGTACAGTTCCAGGGAGGATACAAGAAACAGGTTTTCTCATTTCTTTCTGTCTTTACCCTTTAAGAAGAGGATTTGATCCTACTCATATTAAATCAATACTTCAATTCTCATCAAGTACAGTGGTACCAGACCTTTCAGAACAGAGACACAATATACTTAAAGCATCAGACTGGTATGATAACAAGAGAAAGAATGTCAAAATCACACACACAAACATTTTAGGCACAGCAGTTGGTTTCTGCTTTAAAGCAAATGAGGTGATGTGGTCCCAGCTGAAGGACTCTGCAATAGCCCTGTTTTACAGAGAGGAAAATACTTACAAGATTCTTCCTGAATTCACATGGAAATAATGTAGTCCTGGCTAGCCAAAGTGCCCCTTTGGCATTAAAGATGCCTACCACAGAAGAGGAGAGCTTAGTGAAACTCTCCTCTCAGTGTTCCTGACATAGGCTGCAGAGAAGAGGGAAGATTCCTTTGGGAGCAACCAGCTCAAAAAGAAGACAATCTTACAACATTTTTTGTTTACAATACAGACACATACATACAAACACAAGCATTGTGCTGCACAAATGTGCTTCCCCCCAGATCCCAGTGCACAGCATGATTATCTCAGTGCTGCAGATGTCTTTCCGTCCACTCTATAGCAGATACTGTGTATACAGGTAGGAATCAGGAAAAAGAAA
This sequence comes from Hafferia zeledoni, assembly GCA_035583235.1. Lineage (NCBI taxonomy): Eukaryota > Metazoa > Chordata > Aves > Passeriformes > Thamnophilidae > Hafferia > Hafferia zeledoni. The sequence continues at coordinate 18,542,548 of JAWWEV010000169.1, forward strand.
CTTCTGGCTTGGAGAGGAGATTGGTGCATGGAGTGGAGTCTGTCCCCAGCTGTCCTTTGCAAAGGAAATTTCAGAGGCTATCCTGTTCACCAGCAAACAAGGCCATGACTGCTGGTGAACAGTGAGTGTTGGCCTTCTCTTCTACACTTGAGAAACACCACTCCTTCCAAAAACTCGACAGACCGTCTGCTGGCCTCAGGCATCTCTTTTCTCCAAAGATATGGCCAGACATCCTCTTTTGGGTATCTCCAGAGCAATCAAGGATGTGGCTGCCCTCAGGTAGGTTCAGCAGCGGAGCTATAGCATGGCTGGTGAAGGGTGAATGCATCTCAGCCTACTTCATTGCAAAGCCAGCCAGGCAAGCTGAAGTCACCTCTTGTAGATGGGTGGGAAGAGATACCTGGTGCATGGCAGCATATCTGATTCCTCTGGTGACTTGCAACATGATCATGTAGTTAGAGCTTTAATAACCCATTCCTTTTTTTGCTAAATTTGTCATAGGAAATGTCAGATGACATCAGACTGGTGGTGTGGCTCCTAACACACACAACTACTACAAACCAAGTACTAGCACCTTGCAATACAAGATATGCATTGGCCCAGCTGCTCATAGCTGTGACCAAAGCTTCTGATTTTCAGAGAAAGGTTCCAGCCCTGTAGCCCTGAGTTTAATCCCTCACCCAAAATGCCACCCAGGGTAATGCTGTCCACTTTCACCAGTCTGATGCTTTTTAGCCTTCCTATGTTCTTGGCCTCTGTGACTTCTGGAGGCAAGGAATTCCTCCACTATTTAGCCAACATCATTGCACTGTACAGTTCATGTCGTTCTAGGTTTTAAACTCCAGGAGACTTGCATGAACCAAAATAAAGTTAAAAAAAGCAGGACCTCTACATAGAAAAGGAAGTAAAATATTACATAACATAGGGTTAGTTTAAATTGGTATCTGCCCCCAGTGCAAAGTAATAAACCAACCTTGTATAAAAACATATTTTCCTCAAATAGTTACATCTTACTATATAAAATAGCACTGTGAAAGCAAGCCAATTTGTGCAAGGGGAAAAAAAAAGAAAAAGAAAAAAACCCTTTGGAAATGTGTGAAGCGTTGCTTTTGTGCTGAATGATAACAGTGAAATGTATTCATTCCCTAATACTGGTTATCTGCTCTCTGGGTCCTACAGTAAGAAATCTTGTAGACGTCTTACAATGCTTGCCTCTTACATCTTGAACCTCCTGTTGATGAAGAACAGAGTGAAACACTATTAAGGTTTATTTCAATTGCAAGAGCTTTGATATTAGGCCTAGTCAAACAGCAAATCTGTGTCTGGACTAACCCAAAGGCATTTCTGTTGTAGCCCCTCCAATCAGTATTTTGAACATTATGGGAGTTCTCCACAAGGAGCTACTGGGACCCAACAGGGCAAACCCAGCAATGGGTGTTATTTTGGGCAGGTTGTGCTCATCACAGTTAGTAAAGTGTTCAGAACTAACATAGGAGGAAGGCTGCCTAGAAAGCTTATTCTGGACTCAAAAGCCAGAGCAGAGAATTATCAGTGGGCAAAGAAACTTGGAAAAAAAAAAAACCAAAAAAACCCAAAAAACACAGAAGGGAAAGGAGAGATTAACCATTGGTGAGCAGCCCCAGCAGTGGAGCAAGTGCACTGGGAATGCCTCCTCTACCTGCCCCTACCCCACAAGTCTGACGGAAATCACAAACTGCAGCTCCAGAGAGTGCCAGGTCTCTGTGAGGATGGACGAATATATTGGGCAGCCCATGCTCTGCTCTTGTTGGTGTTTGGCTTCCACCATGGGGTGGCTGAAGAGCAGAGGCACTCAGTGTGCTGCCCATCCAGAAGCCATCCCGATGGCCTCCCTGCTCTGGGACATCACCTGCTGTGAGCACATCAGAGCTTGTGGTGACCAGCTGCCCAACGAAGGTGGGGTGGCAGGGAGGGCAGGCAACCACATGCTGCACAGTAAATGTGTGAGGCCTGAAGTGCTGAGGTGCTCAGGGTAGGATGCAGACACACTGAGCCTCCAGTCTCAGTGTGAGCATGGTACCCAGGACAGTGTGGGTTAGGCATCACAGCAAAGTGTCTTGTGCATATGGTTCACTCAGAATAAGGAGCCAGTTTGTGTCGGTGGTCTCCAGGTTTTGTCTGAAGTGACCCCTACTTCTCCTCCAGGCTGATCAACCTTTTGCAATCCAGATGAGGTCACTAAGGCTGAGTTACAAGTGTCAGAGGGTAAACACCAGGTATTCAAAAACTCTGATGTCCCAGAATGTCTTGTCAAACACCCTTTCAACACCTGCTAGACAACTATGTCTGTGTGACCACAGCCAGAGACAGTTGTGGCTACTCATAGTAAAAGTAGTCTCAGAAAACTCATCCAGGTACAAAGAGGATGACTAAGCCATGAAGCAAATTTTCCTCTCTGAAGATGTCTTTTCCAATATCCCACAGCAGTGATCCTACTTCTAGTGAAGAAAGGCAGGAAAAGCCACTCTGGTGAGATTAAAAACAACTGGGCCATCCAGAGCACTGGCACATTCAACACCATTCTCTGGGACTTGCCCAGCATCTCCCATAGGAAAGGCATCAACCAGTCACCCATGCACCAAATCATGTTGTCACCACGCGGTGCTCCATGTGTCATTAAAAAACACCAGTGGCAAATTCACAGCTGTTATTTGTATTTTAACTTTGTCAGTTTTATATTGGAGCTAAAAGAAATAAGAGTTCCCAGAACTTTACTTTGTTTTTAACTTTTCAGGGTTATTTTAGCCTCTTTGTGTATCCATTTTCTCATTTGTAAAATGGGAACATTTTCCCAGATCTGTTGTAGCTAAACTTTCCCCCCAGTTTAAGACTTTTATCTATATCATATTCTTTTATGGGAAGGGTAGAGATGTTATTCTCAACAAATATGGGGGGGAAATGGAGGTCTGGATAGGCTAATATATTTGCCCAAGGACCCTAAGATGGTCAGTGGAAGAGCAGGGACTTGAACCTGAGGTATCCCAGCTCAGAAACTAATGCCTCCTACCATTCTTTCTCCCTGGAGACTTTAGTGATGTTGCACGGGAAGGGCAGAGTGGGCCCCGTTTCTTCTGTTGCTTTTTTTTATGAGTGCGATGACGTGGTCTAAATTAAAAGAAAAATACAAAAAAGACTGCCATAAATTATCCATATACAAAGGCAAAGGCCTTATTCACATTTAACCTATGGTCCCATCATCTATTGCTGGCAGGGTGCAAATGATGGTAACATCCCCTTTCATATTCCCTCTGCCTCACAGGAATGCTAGGCAAATGAAAGTGCCCTGGTGGCAGGACATTTGAAAACTCTGAGGCCAGAACAATCCTTTTATCCAAAGTGCCAAAGCCTTCCCAGATGCCTGCCAGAACTTATCAACCAGGAGCTTCATATGCACAGGGTTCCCCCTGAGGTACAATGAAAGCAGAGAGGGGTTGGATTTCTGGCTTCCCACTCGGCATTCCTACCATGAGCAGCAAGAACCAATGGCTGCTCTAAGGGGATTTGCGGGCATTTGGAGCCTTAAAACACGTCTGTAAAGACAGTCATCTATATTGTCCCCCTTCGTGTGGGGCCTTCACCCAGCACATGCCCGGAGGAGCTCAGGGAGGTTGTTGTTCTGGCATCTTGGACTTCAGCTCTTACTTACAAATGAGGTCAGAACTTGGGAAGACCTGCCACGCTGGGGTTTACAAACACAATGTAGGAAGGCAGCAGCAGGACTTGACTACCAACACAGCCAGACCCTAGACACTGAGAGTTTCCTTTCCTTTCTCTCAGCAAAGGCTTTTCCCACATGACATCGTTATCTTCTCCAGATCCATCAGCTCTCTCCTCTGTACCTGCAGTAGCCACTAAGTTTAATGGACTGCAGCATCTCAGACTGAGGGAAGTTCTGCAGTGGGACTATATTAACATGACAGCAGACAAGATGGTCTCTCTATTTTGGGCTCTGTTAACTCTTTAAGGGTCTGATTTCACATATCCTTTTACAAAGGGAGAAGGGAAAGGAAGTCAATGTATTGTAAGTGATGACCAGGATTGCCTGGAAGTGATAGAGGATTTGTTAGCTATTTCAAGGAAGGACTGGTTTGCCCCTTGTCTATAAAATGGGTGAATGTTGAATGAGGTTGGCCACAGCAGCTGCAAAATGATTTTTAAAGCCAGTTAAAGAATTTGAACTCCTGGCAGTCTGAATGTATTTTACTGATGTCTCATAAGTGTGTATATTACATGGAGATGTGATGAATATGAAGCAATAATAAAGGCTAAGCAGAATTAATGAGCAAAATAACTCGCTACTAAAAACCATCTCTGGTTTCACAATTAACTGTACTGAACTACTTTTCCTTGCTCTTAGCTTCAAATTATAACACTGAAGATATTCACATATTGAAGTACTGGTGTAGATTAAGGTGTCTTCACAGTTTGGATTCTACTTAAGCAATTACAAGAGCCCTTTCTACAAAACGTATTGATTTTATTACAGAAAAATAAATTCCCATGTACAATTGGGTTTTCATAACATAAAACAATTAGCCATTTTATTGCTAGTGCATATAGGGTAATGTCACATTTCATACAATTTCAGTACAAGTGAAAAAATATAATATATGGCTGATTGAAACTGATAGCTACGTTAACATTTATAGATCTATATAGATTCATTTTACAAGCTGTTAGTAGTTTAGAGGGATATCAGTGTTTTAAACTACCAACATTCATATGGCTCCAATTCAAATATATGAATCGTTTGATGCGCTATAAATATATTCCAAAGTATATTTCATTGACAAAGTCAAAGCTGTGCACTAAAATATATCAAAAACATGCCTTGTGAAAATGCTACAGACAGAGCCCTGACTGTCTGTGGAGCATGAAAATGCCACTGGTGCTAGCATTACTAGTTGGAAAATGAAAACAATGCAATGATTACAGGATTAGGTGATGGAGATATATGTTTTCTGTCATCTTATTTCATAGAGCTGGGACCAAATTCTCTTTTGTTGCTCAATGTAAACCAGGATGAAATCCACCAAATTAGTGGAATTGCTTTTGTATCAGCATTAGGTAAACAAAACCCAGGATCTGGCTGGAGATCAGGCAGACTCACTGGTTTCAGTAGAGCTGGCCTCAGATCGTCACTAGTGGAAGTGAGAGCAGAATGTGTTCCAGCTGAGTTGTTCCCCTAAGTCAGACAGGCACATAATCACATTATCCCAACCCTACAAGTTTCTAAAGTGCCTCCTAAGTTTCAGGTTGGGGATGACAGCAAACAGAAACTTCACAGGAGCCTGAGGACTTTCCCAATTTGTAAAACAAAGTAGCTCAGGTCCCCAAGATAGTCAGCATGAGCCACATCCTGCTCTTAGGTTCAGTTTGCCTAAATCCAAGGCTGTCCTGGCAGCATTAACCTGGATCACCTCCACAGAGAATTTGTCTAAAGGACTAAAGAGCTGAGTGCTGGCAGCAAAGAAGGCACTGAGCACCGGATGAGATGGGAAGAGCTGTCAGAGCTGGAATCACAGTCAGTTTGTTAGCTGGCTTGCTTCCTTCTTGCTCGCTCTTGGCCCCACTGTGGTCCCAAAAGGGATAGATGGAGGAATCTCTCTACTTCTGGTAGCATTTTTCCCCTTGCTTATTGTAAAAACACAGGAGGGCAAAGAATTTTTTTTTTTTTTAACTCCATCCCTTGTTTGGCAGATGCATTTACAAAGCAAACAGTGGAGGGCACTCAGCTACCTGTGCCACCTCACATCTGCCCTAGGGTCACACCTTCTCCAATAATGCATTGCTTTTGCAAATTACTGGATTCCAGCCCTGACTTCCCGCTACAGATGCAGGGGGGACAAGGTTCAGCAGGGTTACAGCACAGTTACTGAGCGGTGGGAATGTGGTGGGCAAGGGTGTGAGGGATACTGAGTGCACAGGTAGGCTTGTTGGCCAAAATGTTGCTGCTGGATCAACAGCAGCCCTGCTAGATTAAGATCAAGGAATTGTTTTGTACCATGACTTGTCTTATTTTCCAATTCTGGAAGGCTGGAGCCCTCCCTAGCAGCTCAGCACAGAGATGTGCTCTGTGCTGCTCTTTCTCAATGTAAAATTGAACAGAGATGGGCTGAGTCCATGTAGACATGATCAATCACTTTCAAGAGGAAACCCCCAGATTTTAAAAGTCTGAATTTGTCAAATTTGGCTGGTTTTCCCCTGGGCTTATGGGAAAGCCTTATTCATGGCAGCATATCTCCCCTCAGCCAACATTAATAGCACTCCGCACTGGCTAGCAGAGAAACAATTTTTAGCACCCTAGGCCTCAGCTGCCTGTGCAAGCAGACTCCTGGTATAACATGAAGAAGGGGTTTCAAAGACACTGGAATGACACAGATTCTGAAGTAATTGTAGTTTGGCTTGGGAAGGAGGGGCCATAAAGGAAGCATTTTCCTTGGGAGAATAGCTTTCTTTTTAAAAGAGGATGAGTTTGGAACGCCAGAACATATTCAATGGGATAGAGATTTTGCCTCAAATCCTGGAAAAATTCTTAGTTTAACATCTAGGATATATTAGAAGCTGTTGTTTTAATACAAATTAGGTCAACTCCAAACCCTTCTTCAAAACAATAGCTGATTCCACAAGTACTTTGTCCACATGGTAAAAGCCAGCCCTTAGTGTTCTACCCTTTAATAACTCAGGATGTTAGCTGTTTAGTCCATTTGTGTCTTGCCTTACTTGTTTAAAGCTTTCTCCAGATACTCCTGGATCCACTTTAACTTGGGATCAATGCACACTTGCTTGCTGTTGCTCTTGAGCCTTGCACTGCCAAAGGAGAAAAGTCAGAGTGAGTTTGATGTGCAATGCTCCTCAGCCCACACCCAACACCCACCCTCCGATGCCTTATTTTCCTCGGGTGCCTTATTTTCCTCAGGTGACAGTGCTGCTCTTGGGTAACCCGTGAAGAGGATGGTTTGTTCCTCCCATCCCTGAGACACCTTTTATAAATATCACTGGTTTGGAAGCACTGGTACCATCTGTCTCTTACAGTCTGTACTCACAATCATCCAAGAGAGGGACAAGTACAGAATTTGAATCTAAGATTTCCAATTCATACCTGGACTGTTCAGTGCCAACAAAAGGAAAAATTCCATTTGGAAGTACTGACATGGCAAATATAGGTACTTTTTGCGAAGAATTGGTTAAGAACAGCTTTCAGACTCAACCTAAAACTGAAGTTTCACAGGTTTTGAGGACAGACACCAAACCACACCTGTTGGGTTTTCTGAAAGAAAGGGTCTGATCACTTGTTAGCTTTTTGTGTTATACAAGACTGAACAAACTGTTTGCAGGCAGGAAGACAACTGTGAGTACCACAGTGCCAGAGGCAGGTTTGCCTTCATGTATTTGTTCAGCACTGGAAACAAAAGCAGAAGCCTCCTGAGGGTGTTCTCCTGGATGTCCGAGCCGAACTTCCCACAACAGACTGTTTAACTAATTTCAGTTCCCAGTGAATTTGACATTTGTATTTATCTGCATCTTTCACTCAGAAGCAGGACTTGCCCTCCAGGGATCTCAGGGCTTCTTGAGTACTATTATCTCTCAGGTTCCCTGCCGCATCCTGCTCCTGCCCCAGCTGCTCAAAAATTTCCCCTTATACAGTCTGCCTGCCATGGAAAAGTGCAGAGAACAGCAAATTTATGAAAATGCCCATATGAATAAATTCACTACTTGTTTAAACATTTTTCTGAGTGGGAGCCAAAATGTTCCTCACTTTATAAAAAGAAATCTGCAGAATATAAAACTATGGCGTAAGAAATAACAGCTCAAAAAGGTTCCTTAGTCTGAAGTTATGCAACAACACAGTTGTAACATAAACACATCGAAGATCCATCTTGCAACCCCTGCGCCAATAAAGAGATGAATGGGCCTAATTCTTATTTCCCTTACAGCAGTGCCAAGCTGGAACATTTCCAGTGAAGTGATACCAACAGAGTGTAAGAATGGATTTGCTGATGCTAGGAATGCCTGGGAATTCTTGGCCACACAGAGTACAGAATCAAAAGCACACGTAACCAGTCTCCAGACACATACAATGCAATTCCTCTCACCTAATACTACCTCTCACCTAGCATAAAAACACTGATTTCTTTAGACATTTATTTCTGAGCCTGTCAGCCTCTGCTCCTTGTGCAGTCATGGAAGAGATATAGGCAATTTTGTGGGGACTGGTTTAGGTGCCTATTTAATGCAATTAATTGCATGCTAAAAATGCATCTTTCCCTGCACTGTAAAGCAAAGTATTTAGTGTGAGCTTTGTAGAAGAAGACATTGACAGAAGAGTCCCCTGGATTTGGAGAAATGACTTCCAGTAGAATGGAAGACAAAAGCATGCTCTTAGGCTTTTTGTTCAGGTACAATTCCCCTCAAAAAAAAAGGAAAACGTACTTGTGCAAAAAGACCCCACATTATTTCCTGACAACTATATGTACACTTAGATTCTGTAATGTTGAAAATGGTAGCATTTAATTTATTTACACCTTCACTGTATAAGGCTTAAAACCATTAAGATGAGAAATTCATGTTAGTTTCGATTCCATTTCAGCTCCTGTTTCAATAAAGACCTGGTTAGAACTCAGGATGTTCCAACACTATTTGGAGAAGTGATGTTAAGTACCTTACTTTTTAAAGTAACAGAAAGATAGTAAACTATAGGTTCGTGTGTTCTCTGTACCATGGACAAGCACATTTGGGGCAGGAATGGATAAGACCATGAGATATTTCTGTTTCTGCATTTCATGCTCTTATCTATCTCTGATGACTATAATTCTACATTAATTAAGAGTTAAATATATACCCTACCCTATCTTAAATGCTATCATTTTCATAAAACTACTCCAGAAAATTGAAAATTCTCTACAAAGCCTTAGCACTGGGACCTTATGACGTTGACTGACAGTCCCACAGCACAAATCCATGCACTACTGCATTTTGGATGCCTGCCTCAAAAATTCTTTATAGGTAGAGACTGGAGTTCAGAACAGCTGCTTTTGCCATTCTTGTGAAAGGAAATTATTTCTTTCAGCTGAGGCTAACATTTTTCTCACTGTTCCTCACCAAATGCTAAGGCAGAAGCTCACATGATAAAATGTGTCTGATAGCCCAAGGGTGGTTTAAAACAGAAAAAAAAATCATACAAATAAAAACTGGTTCATGAATGGATACGCACTCACATACATTCCTGAGAAATCTCATGAAACCACATCAATTTTCTGAGTGCAGAAATGTTTTTGATGACAAAAATGGACTTTTTCAGCATTTGGGTTGCAAGAGGAAGGGCTCAACACATGGGTCAAGAGAACTTGATACTAGTAAGGCTTCCAGGCAATGAAAAGATGAATGTTATTTTTTTCTCTTCTGAAGATTTTGAATTTTAGGAGAGGAGGGAGCCTGTCACCCATTAACAAGTGAACCAAAAACACTTTTCTAAAACACACATACATATACATGCACAAATCTACAAAAACAAACAAACAAAAATATGCCCATTTCCCCTGAAAATCAGTATTTCTTTTTTCAGAAAAAATGAAGAGGTTATTTTCCTCTGGGAACCCATCATTTCTATTCTGCTGCAATTAACTGAGACAGCCACTGTCTGCCAAGTATGTCTAGAACAGGCCATCTCATGTTTAGGGTCCGTACCTTCTGTGGAGGATACATGAAATACAGGAATTCTTTCTGCTTGTTTAGCTCTGCTCAATGGTGAAGTGAAACATTGGAAGACTCAGACCACTGTAATCTTTACTTCACGGTGTGAAGCTCCACATCGAAGGCAATGGACATCCTGTCTGACATTCCAGTTCACGAACCCACAGGGGAACAGGACATGGGATCACATAGTCTCAGGAAGATCGCAGAGGTAGAACACAGCTGGGAAACATCCAGCTGGACTCCTTTATGTGGGGTAAAGCAGGCCCAGCTGTATGTGCCACATGGGGTGAAGTGATGCATTGGGAATCATGGCATGAGACAGACTGAAATGCAACTACCAGAGTAAGCACCTGCTCTGTGACTCTTCTTTTAGACACGCGAGATTTGCACCCAGCTGAAAAGAGTAAGAGACTTACACAATCTGAAGTGAACAGTTGGGTGTGGAGAGGATTTTGAGGTGCTTAATGTTGGCTCTTGCCACGTTGCTCTCGTAGAATCGACAGGGACATCGGTAAGTCAGGCTGACGGGTTTCTCTGCGAGACAAAGGGAGGGAAAGGACACATTACTCCCTCTTGCTCCCGGTCAGCAGCACAGACACACAGAGCAGGGCTGATAGAAAGCAACTCCCTCCAAATACGCAGGTGGAAAAAAAGCAGTAGAAAAGCTGTACATTTGGGAGACCATTTTCCCATAGCTCAGAGCACAATCCTTTTAGCCCAGTGCCCAGCCTTTCAATAACGGTGCGTGGGATTTTGGAAGACAAAAGAAGCGGGAAAGAAAATGGAGATAAGTAAAGTGGAAGAGATTAGAATAAGGAGCCACTCCATTGTGCAGGGATGTTCCTCGTAATTAGACAAGATAAAGGCCAAAAGAGGGGGCACTTGTCCCCACTGCTGTTCTACTCAAACGATTTTGACCTGAGGCCAAATTAGAAGGCAGCCAGAAGAAAGCGATGAATTCCAAAGAGTTCAGATCAAAACGGCTCGGCTCAGGTGCAGGTTTCCACGGGAGACTTACTGGCTACAGAAAAGCCCTGGTTTTGCAGGCTTTCCCAGGGCCCAGCTGACCTTTCCCCACTGCTGCCAGCCCTGACTCCCAGACGAGGAACCAGCACAAGAAGGTGCGGCTCGGAGATGCGAGATTCCAGCGGGTTTACAGAGAAGATTTTGAGTCTTTTGAATTTCCAGCCTGTGGCTAAGTAACCGCAATCGAGGAGATAGCTATCAGCCAGAACGCCCTCAATACGCTATTCCGGGGCCACCAGGCTGGATGAGAGTTCTGTCACTGGCATCGCTAGGGACAGAATTAAGTTTAACCCCCTAGGCTAGAAGTGAGCCATGTATATGCATGCAGAACGGAGAAAACCAGCCTGGCGCCCACCGTAGCTTCTGCTACCAGATTTCTTCATGGGAGAACTTTAGTACTGGCAATCAAGTGTACATGAGTAACGTCCTTACTCTGAGTGTAAGTTTCAAAGCTCCATGCACTATAAAATAAATACAAAGACAGAAGCCTTGCTTGGAGGAGATGCCTAAGATTTCAAACAGTTTCCCAGTGGAGCTGTCTTCAGCCTCTGGGAGGAATTAAATTCATAGACCTAACCTTTAAGGTCTGTCTCATGCTGTAGATGGGCAGATCCGTATGTGACAGGGACTGAGATCCCACATGACAATCTGACACCCTGTTTAGCCACACAGGAATACTTGCAACTTTCAACCCCAGTATCCTTAAAGGCAGATGGGGAGCTAAAGAGCAGGGAAAGGCTTGGAATCTCTAAACAGCTGTCTAGGAAGGTGAAAAAAGAGACAGCTTTCAAAGAATAGCTGATCTACATATATTGCATATTTATCGATGTCTGTCTCTAGCACATATAACGACAGACAACAGGGTGAAATTTTCCTGTCCTCAGGAAGGAAACCCCTTTTTTCCAAGTGCCTCTACCAAGAGATGAGCCAGAATCAGATTCCACAGGAGAGGAATCAATCAGTGGAAGTAGAACTCCTCCAGATTCACACCAGAATCTGGGGTATAAGTTAAGAAAATTGAAGGACTTTTCTATCATCTTTATGGCAGTCCAAACAGTGATCCCATCTATGAGTTCATAAAAGGGTGGAGAAGCTCCCATCTGCAGATGGAGGAGGAAGGCGGTCTACAGGGTGAGCCTCGAGAACATGCATTAGATTGACTAGTGCTAACGTGGAAGGGAATGAGGAAGACACTAGGATTTTCTACTGCAAATCTGTGACTGATACCTACACATCTGTAAGCTTGTATTGGAGGCTGAAACTAAATGCAATCAAACAACAACAATCAGTACAGCTGCAGTGACGGTCTCTGCAAGCTTGTACCAACCAAGTTTAAACAAGCTTTAACCTAAACAACATGCAAGAGATGAACTGTTCAGATCTACAATTTGATAATGCAATCCTGTCCTCTAAAACTCGAGGCAGGATTTTCAATCCCGTAACACTTGAAATCAGGAGCAGAGAAAGTTTAACCATGACTAATGTCTGTAAGTCCCAAAGTTGTTTCTTGCCCAAGAAAAATCATCCAGCACAGCAAGGAAAAGGGAAAGAGCCAGCATTCAGTGTTCTGTCACCCCAGTATGAAGTTGGAATGACAAATCCCCTCCACAGCACAAGAATCCCTTTGCTTGGTGATCAGAAACAGGCATTGAGCACCAGGGAGCGGCAGCACAGTAACCGACCAGGTCGGCTCTCTGTATCACAGACAAGGAACCAGTATCTCCTGCCACTGCCCTCTGGCTCACTGTACTCTCAGCAAGGCTGAAAACCAGGGAAAACTACTGTATGTGGCATCTCCTAAAGGAGGAGGAGGAAAGGGCCATTTGGGGGGGCATAATTTTGGAAGGAGACATTTCTGGTCTCACTTCAAGCCTGATAAACACGTTTTACTGCAAAATTTGAAACATATTGTTCCATGCACATTAGAGCTGATTGACTGTTCTACACATTTGTACTGCAAGCGTTAATGCTCTTTGAGTTCTCTGATGTCTAATAAACACTGAGCACAAGCTGAAGCCATTCTCAAAGTAGGGCAAATTAATATAATCTATTAATTGCCCTGTTACATGAGAACGTCAGTTTTCATGCCACTGATGGTACATGAAGCTTTTGAGACCTTTAGCTGTCTGGCACATTTGGTTAAATGGTAGAATATAATCAACAGTTACAGAAGAGGCAGATGCTAGTCAGAAATCTCAATGTCATTCCTGCAGCCTAATTCTACTTAGAAAAAAAGAGAACATCTCTTTTGGCCTCGACTAGAAGAGTTTGAAGGGGTCCGTTTTAAAAATAATAGTTTCATTGTTTTCTAACCAAAAGCTGGATTTTCTGGCTTTGAACACCCACCTTTACAGGCAAGTTCTTTCTAGAGGCAAAGCATACACAAAATCCTCTCACAGCATGACCACTTGTCAATACTGGACAATACCAATTTCCCCCCATAGGGATCCGCTTCTCTTCAACCACATTGAAACTGGACAGTAAGGGAAGAAGTGAGTTGCCAGTTTTCCTGCAAAGTTACCATCAGGATCTTGCCATGTGGGCTAGGAAGCTCTGGATGCTTGAATGGAGGGGGAAGCTATATCCAGGCAAGCAGATAGGACATGAACAGACGGAAGCATCATTTTACTTCTGTTCAGCCTAGGATGCATCTGTCATTATCAGGAGATGGATGGTAACTTTTTAAGTCTAAACCAGCTCCATTTCGCTGGAAAGTGAAGCTGGGATAGGCAGATACAACTTAACCAGATGACTAGGAAGAATTCATGCACTGCAAGCCCTCATCTGGATCAGGGTTGAGCACTACACGACATGCAAAGAAACACGTGAAAAACTTCGTTCTTATCACCACAAGATGGTGGGTGTCACTTTCCCTTAGACTAGTTTCTCAACAGCTCTTTTAAGCCGTTTCCTTACTCAGGTAGCCAGGCGTCCCCACGCTTACCCCCTATAAAGATACTCGCTGCCGCTCGCTGCCAGCAAAAGAGCGCAGCCGGGCAGCTCTGAGCCAGGCAGTGCCAGAGGGAAGGGGAGAGGGAGAGCCCCTGGTCCCCTACTCCCGCGTCTTCAGACCTGCACTCGCCTGCAGAGGCGAGAGAAGCCCGCTCAGGTCCTCAGGCACGTGTAACCACAGACAATAAGGTGAAATTTTCCCCGCTCGGGACCTGGAGCAGCGCTCCCCGGAGCAAGGTTGTGACGGCGGCGGTGAGGGACCGGGACTGTCACCGCCATTCGTGGTCCCTCGGGTCTGCCTTCGCTACCTGCCGCTCGCTTCCCAGTCCGCAGCCCCAGGGTGGTGGATCCCGGCGTAGGCGGCCGGGGGCCGGAGCCCACCTGGGCCGGGCCGGCTCATTGGAGTCTCTCCAGGGCAGTGCCGGCTCCGTGTGCCACAGGGACGGGGCTGTTGCGGGGACAGTACTGTGCAAAGGCATCGGGGAAACTTTCGGGAGCAATTAACAGTCTCAGGCCAAACAAAGAGGGCACCGGCGGGCATCCTTTTTTGCCCTGAGGGGGGAACACCCAAGTTTCGGTCGCCAGAATGGAAGAATAGGACGAGAGCGGAGATTTGAAAAGGCGCTCGCTACCCAGCCAGCGAGGTTTCGATGAACAGACAAGAAGTGGCAAATCTCTGCCAGGCGAGAAGCCAGATGCAGGAGGAGCGTCCGGGAGGTGCCCGGAGGTTGCGGGCAGGACCCTCACCCCGCCACGCGTGGGGAATGCGGCTGCCCTGCGCGGTCCCCGCTCCTCCAGAGACCTGTGATGCGGGGCAAGAAGTGCGGGTTGCCGCGGTCTCTAGGGCTGTCCGAACCCGGCGGGTCCCACGGAGCGCAGCTGGCAAGCCGGGCAGCTGCCGCTGTGGCCGAGCTCCGAGGGCGACACGCGGGACCCCGGGGACCAGCGTGGGGCGGGTGGGCTGTAAGACAACGCTGCAGTGCGGTGCGGGATGGAGAACCACGGTGCGGGAAGGATGACAGCGAGGCGGCTGCCTCCCAGCACAGGCGGCTGCCAGTCCACGATCCCCCAGAACTCTCGCCACTGAAAATCCCTGCGCCCTCCAAAACCTCCCCATACACCCGCACCAGGGGTGAGGTAAATTCCTGCCGAGTGACCGCTTTGGCTCAGCTCTGCCCTGATTGAGGGAAGATAGACCGCGACTGAGGACAGAAAAAGAACCGAACAGCCGCCTGTTTCTAATTTCTTGTAACTTTTAGGCTTGGGTTTTTCTAAAGGAAAGTCGATATGCATATTTTGCAGCCAAAGCAACTCCCTGCAGACCGAGCGCTGTTGAAAGTCTTCCCCCAGACGATTTCAATCTCGGGCGAGTTTGGCAGAGAGGACCGCTTTGGCCAGTGTTTTGAAAAAAGCCAGGGAGGGATGGAGGAGAGGGAGGGATGGGAGGTTGCCTGCTTCCAGCTCACCACAGCCATGGCTCAGGCTCTCCAGACGCGCACATCTGAGCCGCGGCCGAAGCCCGAGCCGGGAGAGCAGAGTGACTGCGGGTAGAGGGGGAAGAGAGGGGATTTCCGCGGGACCGTCTCTCTTGGCCGGGCTGCTGGCAGGAGCGGTGCCAGAGGCGAGTGGGCGGGAGAGCGGCACGGCTCCGCAACTCACTTACCCTCCGAGAGGGAGATGATGGCAAGGGCGAAGACGAACAGCGCCAGAGCGCGAAGGTCCATGGTGGAGCTCTTGGCGGACGCGGGCAGGCGCTGCTCTGCTCTGCTCTGCTCTGCTCTGCTCTG
>JAWWEV010000169.1:18558147-18582667 GCA_035583235.1 Hafferia zeledoni
GCGCGAAGGTCCATGGTGGAGCTCTTGGCGGACGCGGGCAGGCGCTGCTCTGCTCTGCTCTGCTCTGCTCTGCTCTGTTCTGCTCGTCCCGGCGGTCGCGACGCTCTGCTGGCGGCCCCTCCGCCCCTCCCGCTATAGAGGGGCCGGGACCGCCGGGCGGGGGGAGGGGAACCAGGGGGAGTAGCTAGGCTATGATTTATTGCCCGTGGCATGTTATTACATCCTTCCTCCACTAAAAATGCTTGGAAAGGTACCAAAGGAGCGAGGGCTCCTCGCTCCGCTCCGTCAGACCGGCAGCCTCCCCCGAGGCACAGCGCTTGCCCCCACAGCCCCGCGCTCCGAGCCCCCCGTGGGACTGTAGCGCTCCCCGGGGGTTCCGCCCGCCCGGCGGCTCAGCGCTGCGGCGGGGCCCGGGATCTCTGTCACCCCATCCAGCCCCAGTCGCGGGGAGAAAGTTTCCTCACCAAACTATACCAGTCCCGACACCTTTGAGCACCCCAGCTCCGCTCTTGAACCAGAGCTGTTCGAGTCAGGGCAGCAAGGGGGGACGACGCGTCCCTTTAAGCTTTCACACGAGGCAGAGGAGAAAACTTCTCCACTCTCGTGGCTGCGAATCTAGATTTACACTGGCGCCCTGGGTATCAGATCCAGCGTCTCATACTAAGCATCCTCCCTGAAGTTTATGTGGGCATTTGGGGGGAAAAAGAGAGAGAGAGGCTTTCAGGTTTTGCCTCCGCGTGTTTCGTCCTAAATACCACCTCTTCCCCGTATTAACTGACCTCAGTTGTACATTTGCTGCCAACATTCCACCTCCTTTGTATTGCAGATGCCGCTGGGCTCCCTGGCACCTCGGCTGAAAGCTCTGGTAGCCCTGCAGAGCCTGGAGGCCCAGGGGTGTCACTTGCCCTAGCTATTACAGCATTGTCAAGTGTAATTGACTTAAACATATCCTTGCTGCCTGCAGCCCAAGTCCATGGGGTCCTGTTTGTTGCTGTTAAATACTTTAAATAAACATCGAGCCTTTGAATTTGGGCTCCTCGTCTGCATTTAAAACAGGCACCTTTGGTTGGGACAGTGTGGGGGCAAGTGAGTACAGTTAATCTTGGTGTGGAACTGTTTAAAGAACAGGATCACAGTGCCACCAAAGACAGCAGCACAGTTGTTTTATACCCTAGTTAACTGCAAACTCTCCCAGCCACAGCCCATGAGGTTGGAAACAGGTGCCCAAAATAGTGTACCTGTGCTAGCCCGTGGCTGTTTCGCTGAGATTGTTTCTAGAGGCCAGGGCAAATGCTTGCAGTGATACTGAGTGTCGAACGGGATCCCTCCCTGACAGTTACACATCCAGCTCCCTAAAATTAGTTGTTGTATTCCTTAGTCCCTGCTTGCCAAGGAGCGCTGAATTTGTTTGGACTGATCTCACTCCCATCTCCCCCCTTTTCTTCTAGGTGAGCTAGCACAGTAGTGCAGGAACCAGATGCACTGAAAGGGCCAATGGTTGTAACTAGTGCTGTGAGCCCGGCTACTGCTGCCGTGACAGCTATGACACTGCAGGGGCAGGAGAAGCTAATTGTAATTGCAAAAACTGGTAGGAGTGCTACTGTCCCACCAGTGCTCCCACTGGCACACGCGGACATCCACACTGCACTTATTAAAGACACTGTTATGTCCAAACTACACTTAAAGGCACAATTACTTAGACTAATAATACTTGAAGTAATCGCCTGTCTTTGCTGTTGCCTATTGCAAGAGAAAAACAGCCCAAGGACTTAATCAAAGAGACTGGCTGAACGTGGAATGAGATCAGAGTCAAATCTGAGTAGCAGTCTCCCCCTCAGCCTCCCCAGACATGCAGACGTGTTGTAACTGAAGGTGAAAACTGTTTGCATCCTAGAAAATGTCTGGACAGGGCTTCAGAGCTGATTCAGAGTCACAGCAGGCAGATAAAAGGGCTCTCCCCACATCTCTGACAAGCTGAGTGCTTCAGCATCAAACAGGGTCGCACCCTCCTCCTTAGGGCAGGAGGATGCCTCGGTCTCCCTGTGCTTCGGCTGTCCTTCTCCTCCGCCACAGCCGTCTTTGCGTGGGAGACCAAGTCTCCCGAGGAGAAGGGGACAGGAGTACAGAGTTTCCTCACTCGGCACCATCCCTCTACAGCCTCCCCGACTCCTCCCAGCCGGCCCGGAAGGCGGGAGTCCGGTAGGGCGGGGAGGTGGGGGGTCCAGGTGCTGGGTAAAGTCCCCGGGAGCTTGACACGGGCGGAGAGGCCACCCCGCCGTGCTGGATCGCCGCGCCCCGACTGCTGCCGGGCGAACCGCTGGTATTTCGTGCTCTGTGTCCTTCCTCCTCACGCGTGCACACACCTACATGCACCCATAGGTGTGCTCTCCACCATGCAGAAATCAGACCCGAGAGCAGGCTTCTGGGTCATTTTGCCAGGGCGGTTTTCGCGGAGCAGTCCTGGCGGTATCCTCGAGTGGACGAGAGTTGTTTGAGTTCAGAGCGCAGCCGAGCCCGCAGAGCGGAGTGCGGAGAGGGGCTGCAGGGAGAGCGAGGGAGGGGAGCCCGGACCCACCCACAGCCATGTACTGGGGCTGCCTTCGCGGCTTCACCGGTGTCATCCTGCTCCTGGGGTGAAGAAGAGATCTCCATACAATAATCGAGCTCATCTGAATGAACTCCGAGTGATTTTCATGAACGACAATTTTAGTTTTTAATTCCAGTCAAGTACAAAATGCTGTCTATAGTACAACAATTCTGAGCTTAAGATTTAACCAGCAACAAAATAACAAAACAAAACAAGGAAAACACCCCTCAGTGGGAGTCTCATGGTTTACCCCTCACCTCAAACTAGAACGAACTCAGGGAAATCTGACCGAATTGTACATTTAAAAGGAAAGTCAAATGACTTGCTAAGTGTTAATTCCTTAAAAAGTTCGTTTCAGCCTAATGTTAACTCCCCCAGAACTGACCAGTGTTTATCTGAATGCTCAGAAAATCCAGCCTACATCCCTCGATGATCTGGGCGACTGAATATCTCTCTCTTCATTTCCCCCTGTCCCACACCCCAGTCAGCTGCAGCCAGAACTCCCTAATAGCCAGTAAATTTAATCTTTTATCTGAATACTAACAAAGAAAGGATGAACTCAGAACCTTAAATAGACCACTGTTGGTTTCCGCACAGCTTGAGACAGCCTTTTTTAATAATACAATATTCCAAATTTTTAGTGTGTTTGTATCAAATTACATTTCCTCTTAAATGAGGAGATGGCAACATTTCTGTTGCTTAGAATTTTAGACTGGCATAACCCAGCAATGAAATCATTATTATCTGCAGTTGTTTTAGATCTCCACAGACTATGTCTAAAACAAGCTATTTCTTGCCAATACAACACAACATTATTATTATTAGGAAAATTTTCGGTGAGTCAGGAATTAAACTGAATGTCCTGAGGTTGGGAAAACAGTACCCTTGTTTTCATCCTTTTCTCACTAATGCTGTTTGACTGTGATCTTCCTTATTATTTCCTGGACTGTAAATAAATGCATGACTTTTTTTGAATGGCCATAATGTTCACCCAGAATCTATGTTTAAGTGGAGTTAAGATTAACAGTGTATCTCAGCCATTTCAAGTAAAAGACATTACCTTAGGTTCTAGAGTTAAGGATAATTACATTTAGAAATCTATATATATTGGCTGCTGAACTGCACAATTAAGATACAAAATCGACCTTATCTCTGTCTGGTTGTAACATCATCTACTAACCCACATGATAATGACTACAACAGTTGAGTATCTCTGTCTCTAGATACAGTTCCCCCCCACCCCCCATTTTTTCTTTTTTCTTTTTTTCTTTTTTTAATTGAAGTCATGCTTGAACTGCTTATTTCCTTATAGTATGATACTGTGATGGGAAGGAAATGGAAAGCTAAAATTTAAAAATTGACATTAACTATTGCATGGTGTCCTTAGCATGCAGACCGAAGAGTACTTGGAGATTGTGTTTCAATATTTTTATGTTTTTATATTTTTTTGTAACTTAAATCTGAAATTCTTTATCATATTAAAAAAACCCCCAAGGCATCCACATAAAATATTTTCTTCAGTTACTATATGCCCTTAATTTACCTCTATCTTGCTGTCAATCTTGTTTTGCTTTAGAATTGTTTCTTTTAATAGCAGTCTTACTCTTGACAACATTTCTGCCTGATTTTCTCCCCCAAGACTATCAATTAAAAGAGAACTTGAAGGCTTTGGCATCTTGCTGCACATCCAAACAGCAGCTAGAAAACAACAACTGTAGTGTGGTTTGAAGATCTTTCAAATAGGAGTTTGACTTTCTTGTTTCAAGTGCTAAGACTATCTTCCCTCCTTATTGTCATGTCAGGATTCCAAGCTCATCCTCTACATGTGTAGTGAACAGGACTTCAGTATTAATCATTTGCAATAAATCAATATTAACTAAGAAAAGTAATTTGTTGGATTTGTCTGCAGAAAGAAAAAAATCTCCCCAAATAACCAGATTTCAGATAGAATTGCAACAGATCTGTTCTCATCACAGTAAAATAGCCTCCAACATTCATGTATGCAGAGAGATCCATAATGTATGTTGGCCCTGAAAGATTCCTTGGAGGGCAGAGGGAGAGATCAGATAGAGGTCCAAGTGAGTAACCGTTTATAGATGGTTAACTAGAATGACAGAAAACTGTGGTAGCTGCATTTCTAACAGTATTTAAAAATTTAAGCTTGCTTCCCTGGGAGTTTTGCATGTGATTTCATTGGATGTGAAATTGGCCCTTAAGGGCAGAATCCATCTCTTCTTTTATCCCAGCAGAGCACATCCCAAGTTGGTCTATCCTTTCATGAAGAAACTCAAAACGTGATAAATTTTACTTGGGTTTAAGTTTTGTTATGAGCGTAGCTCTTGGCCTCACGGTGAGGAGTTTCCTGAAAGCTTGGGGTAAAACAGAGCCAAGTTTGCAGTGTTCTGCCTCTCCCCTTGAGCACCAAGCTGACGCCGTGGAGGGGATTTTATTCCAAGAGTGTTTCAAACTGTGTGGCTTTGCTTGGGTTTCGCTTGAACTGTTCAGGTTCACTGAGCTTGCAGGCCACTTCGAGGAACCTAGACCTCAACAATAAAGGTTCACTGTTCCCAGCAACAAGAGGTACCTGGGAGGTCTGGCCAGGGCCAAGCTCAGCTCTGCCTTTATACTTTCTCCATGGGAAACTGATGCACTGATGACCAGAGCATTAGAACTGAAATGACCTGAGTCAGGGGAAAAAAGATCCATCCCAAAGTCCCTGTCAAAATGGTCAGGGTCCTTACAGCGCCCATCTCACTTGTTTCAGGCTTTGTTTTGACTAATCAAATACGAGTCCTGTGTGTCTTGGGGGGTTTGTTGTTTGTTTGGTTTGGGGATTTTTGTTTGTTTTTTCTTTTTTTTTTTTTCCTGTTATTTGCTTTTAATTTAGGATAGGCATGAACAGAACACCATAACCCAAATATCTACAGACTTCAGGGATTTTCAGACTCTGAAACAAATTTTCCAGCTGCATTCTCCCTCAGCAAAGACCAGGGGCCCTCATGGTTTTGTCTACATTAACAACTTGTGTGGTGCAGTAAGAACAGATCTATGGAGCAAAGCAGTTATTCCATTCTCAGGGTTTGTCTTTAGCCTAGTTGTAGTCTTGTCCCAAGGACTGAATTTCTATTTAGCAGGTGGAGTACATGTTCTTCTGGACTTCATTTTATGACTTTGTTTCATCCCAAAGCAATTTAATTCACACATTCAGAGACAGCTCTGTGGTGCAAAGTAAATAGGGAGAGGGCTTCACATCCCTGATCCCAGTTAAACCCTAAATGTAGGTTCAACCTCAGAGCCACGAAAGCCGGGTGCGTACCCACCCCGCACCCCGGGGTACCACCCGCATCTCCCGGGGCTGCGGGCACGGGTGGCGCAGCGGCGGTTTCCGTGTCCTGGGGTGCCCTCTAGTGACGGCAGACCGAGCTCTGGCTGGGAAGCAAACACCATGGAAAGCCTTTCCTCGTACTTTATTTGCATTTCGCTTTCAGTTTTTAAAAGTCTTCTTTCTTTTTGTATTTTTCCTTCTCTTTTTCTTTCTCTTTTTATTTTAGTTTGCTTTTTTTCTTTTCTTTCTCTTTTAATTTTATTTCCTTTTCCCTTTATCTTTTCCTTTTCATTTTTTTTTTTTATTTTTCTCAACCTCCCTCTTTCTGTAAATATTCAGGAAAAGTCTGAAAACTGGATATTTTTAAAATGCTTTTTTATAATTTAAAACCTCCATTGTTTTAGTGCTGCTTTGAAAAAATCCTATTATCAGTTAAAACCACAAATATAGCCATTTTAGAAAAAAGTAACCACAGAGTCTCATCACACAAAAGACCAGAGTAATTGGTGAGATAAAAAATGAGCAAGAAAAAAAAAAAGAATCAAGTGGGAGGGAAAAGATAGTGTGCTGTGTGCCCAGAGCCAGGCATTAGTGCCTGGGGAGCATATTCATGGAACACCCAGAGGGCCGACAAGGCAGATAATGTAAACTAAACCTAGTTTTCATTTACAGATTTGTTTTCTGGGCTATGGGCAGCTGTACTGATTTCACATTGAAGCAAGATCCAGCAAACAGCTTGTTTGTGGTGATGGAAACATTTCATTTGCTGGAACTGTTCTGATATTCGTTGTCTAAAGTTGCCAGATGGCAAAAATGTTTAGATTGCAATAAACAATCATTAACATCACTTACCATACATGTCACTCACACGACAAGAACACGTGTCTTACAGGTCCAGGCCTAAGCTGGGCCTGAAAATTGGGACACGCTAAATGCCATCATTTACTCACTTGCTGGAGCGGTATTTTACTCAGAGCTTAACTGGATCTTACAAACAATTCTATTGCATAACTGAGCTTTTCAAAGCCAGCTCCTAAACTTTTGCTCACTTAGAGCAAAACACTTGGCCAGAAACACACCCCTGAAGTACACACTCTCCTCCAGGATGCTCTCAGAAATATCAGCTGAGTCATTTCTTCTCTTTGAAGTAACTCTGGTCTTGTGGTTGTAGTTACTCTTCCTAATTTCTGCTTCAGAATTTGGGCCTAAATATATGTTTCAGGAGATTATCACCATACATACTGAAACACAGAGGGAGTAAGACCAGTTGGTACTCCCACAGTATCTTTCAACCTAATGGATCCCCAGCTGCTTATAAAACTTCAACCATCCACAAAGAGCATCAAGGAGTCATTCAGTTACAGGACCTGGAGAAGTAGAGTAAAGCCATCTAGCCCTTTTTTTCTCACAGTGCAGGGTTGTTTCTTATTGAAGATTTATTGCCATTGTATTCAATTGGTTCTTAAAGGTTTTTAGAGATTCAGCTTCTATTTCTCCCCTCAGGAGGCCTTTCTATAGTCTAATATGTCTTATCATCAGAAATCTTTTCTTCCTAATGGCTCTATTTTTAAATCCTCCCTTCTGCAGAACTAAAATTCTACTTACACTAATTTACTACTTTACAATATTCCTCTCTGGAGATGGTTTCCATTTACTCTTTGAACTACACAATCAAATGACAAAGGCTCATGTGATTTTATTGTCCTATATCATAAGTCCCAAAAATGTTGCCCTTGTATCTCAGTTCACAGACAGGGACTGATATTTGTTGATGTGCAGCTGGTTTTATATTTTTAAGCATTTGTGGCTTTGTTAGCCTCAACAAAAGCAATTTGCTTGCTTTTTTCAACCTGACAAAGACCATACAGGTAAGGGATTCATACAGACTGAACTTCTTGTCAAGAAGTTCAGCCATGATTTTAATTGACCAGATTGGAACACAGTGGCCCAAACAGTAAATATATGACAAAGACATCTGAGAAGGTCTTGTAATCTCATTTTTAGGAGTTGTTCAGAATTACTAATCTCAGAAAAATCCGTATATTCATAACTATAAGTCTGAAGAAAATGGTTCCTCAGAACAAATTAGTAAATTCAGTAAAAAATATTGTGATCTAACATGACAATTTAGAAGAAAATCTGTCAGACAGTTTGCATTTCTTCTAATTTTCAGTGACTGCTCACATTTTCAGGAAAAAAGAACCAGCTCAAAATGCTTGTATGTATTTAAACCCCTGCACCTTCTTGTTTTGCAACATGTACATTAAGCTAAGCTCTAAGAACGTGACATATACATTAAGCTAAGCTCTAAGAGCATCAGTTTTCCACAAGGGAATAAAGTCGGTGTTTAAATTTGGCATAGTTACCCCACTCACACATGCATACAATCAATTCCCCAGCATCTGCAGCACAGTTTACTTACAGCTTTTCTGTATGTGCTAATTTAGCATGTACACAAAGCTCTGACAGTATATCCCAGGTGGAGGGCTCGATCCTTGGCCCTGCTCCCACTCCACACAGCAAACACAGCACAGAAGTGTCAACATCTGTTAGAGCTTCACAGCTGGAAACTCCCCATGTGCAATGAAGTGCCCAGTGCAAGTCTAGCTGGTATGTTACCCTCATCCTGCCCTGGTGCAGCTCCCTTGGTGTTGAGTGTTTGGGGTCAGGTCTGGTGTTGGACCTGAGCTCGGTGTGTTACAGAGGGGCAGGACTTCACTGACACAGCACAACCACCTAACATGCACTATGACATTTACAGATGCAAAGAATGTAGAGGAAGATGCATGAAAACAGTACAAAGGACACATTATTTCAGATCAAAGTGTAAGTAGTCCAGAATCCCCTCTCCAGCCATGGTCAAGAGCAGATACTCTTGAATGGAGGGTGGAGGCATGGCTGAAGCTTCCTGTAGCTTGCCCTCTCAGCACATGGCCCAGTCTGGGCACAGCTCCAACAAGGATGTGAAGCTCCTAGCATCCCACTGATTTCAGCAGTTTCAAGCAGGTCTCGCATCATTTGATTTTAGCAGGGAATCAGAAACTTCAGTAGAAAGAAAAAACTGTTTATATAGACTCTATCAAAAAAAAAAAAAAAAAAAAAAGCACTGTTCTCCATTAAAAAAAAAAATCCAGCTTCCTTCCACACCCCACTCTGATTACAAAGAACTTGTTTTAGCTCCTGCAATATCTGAAAAAACCTGCAGTTGGAATTTATAGAACAGTAAATGTCTGCCCTGAAGATAAAGTGAAGAACACCTGGAAAAAAGAATAATATTGAACCTTCCTTTTCCAGCAAGAGCTGATGGCAATGTCCCTGTGCCATAAAGTACCTCTCAATAACCTAATCATAAAAGTCAAAGTGGTAGAGCTGCTATGACAGCATGCACCAGGGAGTCAGGGAATTCAGAGGAAAGAGAGACTTTAGGCATGAAAGATTGGTCCTAGAATACTCAATCTGAGAGGCTACAGTGGTGTTTCTCCCTATGTCCAGCTGGTGGATTATAGCCAACTAGTTTTTCTTGTGAGATAAAACAAAATGCATTTCTGTAGCACGCCCATCTACGGGCATAAACGCTGTTTTTTCACAATCTCTTTTCCCAGAACAACATCCCATGCAAACATCTCCTGCTCCTATAACTGAGGAAAGGAGGAAAAGGAATGCACCTAGCCCAAGCCACTGTGCACAAGTATCTGATGTGCTGGCTTGTAAATGACACAAGAAGATCCTCTCTGGATTTACAGCCTCATCGGTTCTGTGGGGGTTGTAGTTTCCCTTTTTACATTTCTTGGAGGTTTTGCATGCACTCTCAAACAGGAGATCTGATGTGGAAACAAAGGCCTTTCAGATCTCCCATAGAAGGTAGCTTTTTCCTCCCAAGCAAACACCCTTGCCAGGTGGACTGCCTGCAGCTGGGGTGCAGGAGCAAGCGTAAGTTGTTTAAAGGTCATAAACCCCCTTGGGCTTAGCTTTTATTTGTGGAAGAAAAACCCAGGTGGCAGATGCTCCTCTGTACTCCTCCTAACATGTGCCAGTGAGACAAAACCTGCCAGAGTGTTTTCTACAATACAGGTGAAGAAGAAATCAGCTGGGTTGGCTGTATGAAATATATCCCTGTGTAGGCAATGCTGTGGAGTTCTTAGCACCTCATAGACTTTATGAAAGGGGCAGTCAGTTCCCTGAATGGAGACATCTGGTAGCTGTAGGTTTGTGGAGTACCTGCCTGGCCTCCAGCTGCCATTTCAAAATACCTGGGTCTATAAATTTCTTATCACCTGGCAGGCACCCTGAGTACCTGAGCTCCTCCAAACAGCATTAGAAGCCTATATCTAGGCATCCAAATCCCACACAGAGGATTCTATGCTGTCTTTTTATTCCCATTTTAAGGATGGAGGAACCAAGGCAGAGTGTTATTCTGGACAATGGCTGCAAGAGTGTCCTTTCCTTTTGGCTGAGGCAATGTCTGCAAAACTAAACCTTGTTTACTGCAGATGAGTGCTACCAGCTCCAGCTGACTTCAGTGCCTGGTGCGAGTGTTCTGGCCTTTGGAAAACAGCTGCTCAAGGAGTACTATGGCATTGAGAGCTATTTATGGAATTTGGGATTACACAGAAAGCCTGTACTAAAGGCTCTCAAGCAGTGCAGATTACTGCCATGGCTGCAGTGATCCTCAGCTACAATGGCTCTTTGTGAAAGCTAAGAGACTTGCAGATGTTGCCAGAGAGAATTAATATTCTCTGTCTTCCATTTACCTACTCCAAGTCATGGAACCAACCCCAAATCCCTCATGGGACACAGGACAAACATTCATACAGCACATGCATGCTCTTGCACACTGCACTGAATTGCCCTGGGCATGCCTGTAACTCCCATGAACACACACGCTTACACATGCAGCTCAGCCAGCACCACTTACTGCTCTCTATCTTTAGCTCTTCCAAGCCCAACTTCATTTATTTCCACACTTGGGGCAAATGGGTATGGGATGTTGCAATGATCTATGCAGCTTACAGCGAATGGCCCTGGGAAAGCCCTGGAAAAGGCTTCAAGTGTCTATGTGGAAGTGCAGAGTTTCTGGCATGTACATATGCAAGGCAGCAGCAACATAAACAAAATGGGCTGAAGCACATGGTACAGCATCTTCTATCCTAACTATTGCACTGAAGCATTGATTGAGAAAATGAGGAATCATGTGGCTGATCTGCATTGCCCTTGCTTTGCCGTTTGGGGCTTTGGGAGGAAATTGCTGGGAAGAGAGCAGCACTAAAAAGCAACAAGCACAGTTCCAGGCATGGAGAGTTCAAGGCTATCAAATCCTTGGTGGCCTAGGACTGCTGCTTCTAGAAGGGTCAATACAGAAAGGATTAACTCACTGGCAAAGGGCCCAGCGAGTGTGGGGCTTCTTTCCAAAACCTCCCAGCCTGAAGGGCTTTATTCAGCCCTAACTCCAGATGCTACAAAACAAGAGAAATAGGAATTTCCCAAACATTTACTCCACTAGGGGTATGAAGCTGGAAGAGATGGAAGGAGGGTCATGCTAATCAGGGAAAACAGCCCATAGCAGCAAGTCAGGAAACTGCTGTGAAGCACGGGCACAGACAGATGAACAAGAACTACCTAGTACTTGCACTAGGACCTAACTTAAAGATTTCATCTTCCTCAATTTCCACTGACTGCAAGCCCAGAGGTTGCTTACGGCATGCTCAGCAGCCGGCCCTTCTGTCTAGTTTCCCCATTTCTTATCTCTGTCACACTTTTATGCTCCTTCACACCTCTTTACTCACCTCACAGTTACTTCATTTCCACATTTTTTTAATCTATACTTCTGCAGCTCTCTACTTCTCTCTGCCTTTTTCTTTCTTTTCTTTCTTCATTGTTCTGCTCTGCCTCTGTTCTGCCTCTCCTTTTTCTCATCCTGCCCTTCCCACATGTGCCACTCCACTGGAAGCACCTGATAGAAGACTGTATCCCACATGGCTCATTAAAGATGTATAAGCACTAGAAATGTCCTTGGGCATGTAGAATCTGTACCTTTATCAGACATTACACAAGACATCCCACAAAGTCCTTCCTGAGCAATGACCTTACGTTCAGGAGAGAGAGCTTAGAAATATCTGCTATCCATGTCCTGTACTCTGTGGGAATGTCTCTGATTCATCAGACATAACTTTCAGCATCTCTGTGCTCTGTGACCAATACTAGCTCCTCTCTCATGTTTTCATAGAAAACATTTTATTTCTAAGAGCTATAAAGCTGCGGCAGTTAAAAAGTACATCTGGGTTTGTGGACTTCAAGATTACACAATACAAGGAAGAATCTTCTGGTCTGAGTCCAGACAGCATAATCAGACAAACAACCCTCTTATTGCACACCTTTTTCACCCAATCTGCTGACAGAGTCTTTCAACGTCTGAATGTTGAAAAGTTAAGGATTTTCTCTTAATTGCAGCCTCAATTTATTCTTTATCCATTTATCCCTAACTTGTTCTTGCATGATACATTTTATGGTATAATTAATCTCTTATCATTTACTTACAAACAAAAATTTTGTCTTTTAGTTTTTTTGGGAGTTTTTCCCAATTTGGTAATGACAAACCTTTTGGTGTTTGCATGTCCAGTGGGGTTAGTACAGAAGCCACAAGCAGGAATATCAGCTACAGTCCCATCATACAGTCTTCAGTGTCATCCTTCATCTATTTCCACGTGAATGGGGTTATCTAGATGGTGCCATATCACTCTGGAAGGTTACACTTCATTTAGATGTATTGAGTAAATTCTCAGCTCCACTGATACTCCATCTTCTAAAAGCAAGGGTAAAAGGGCACAGGATTGTTTATATTGGTTTCAGGCTCAGTCATAATGTAGGGTTTTGTCTGAGTGGAACTGCAGAATTGGAGCAGCTGGCAGAATTCAGGAAAACTGTAGGATTCCCTTCAGATCAAAGGCAGACACTTTCTTCTTTATTCCCACAACCAATGTTAAGGAACTCTGTTGTATGCTTCAAGAAAAAAAAAAAGTCATGTTTTCCTCCCTCATCTTTTTTTTTCATTCAATCTGATTGAAAATTTCTCATCAAAGCTTTTTCAGTAGAAATTTGAGCTCTTGATGAGGAGAAAAAAGTCTCAGTGCCCTTGGAAACATTCAATTTTTCACTAAGTAAACAAACCAAATTATTTACAGCAGAGTCTGGGGAGAAGAGCAGGAGGATACTGGGTCACAGTGGAAAGGCAGTATGTTTTGTGTAAAAATGGCATATTTTTCAACCAGCAGTACAAGCTCATCAAAAGTTCCTTAAACTCAACTTCTGAAAATCTCCAACATCAACCCAAAAAACTCTTGAAAAATAAAAATCTATGTCTGCTTGCCAGTCTGTTTATTCTATTGCTCAGAGTCCTAAGACAGGCTTCTGAGTGGGGACTGATGTCTGAAGTAGAGATACATGCTTTTACTTGTGTTTCAGAATTAACATTTTGTTTCAAAGTATCTCAATTTGATCCCACTCCTTGACATCTTATGGATTTTTTTGATATGCTGTCACATGGGCAGTTTTACACTACCTGTCAGAGTGAATTAGGAGAAAGTTTTTTTCTCTTCATAAAGCTCACGATCCAAGGACAAACCTTCCTCTTCTTAAGCATGGCCAACAGCAGAATACTGCACTTAGAAGCTGACAGTCTGTGCAGTGCATAAGCCTTCTTCTTCAAATACCCAGGAATCATCTGGCATCTGGACAATATGTTTTCAGAAGGGGTCTTGAGCCCTTATAAACAGAGACAGAAGTGTTGCTGAAGCAGAAGTAAGAGTGATTTGCAGCTGAGCAGATCCAGCAGCTAAAAGACACTTGAACCTGCCTAGGCAATCCCAGCAACCAGCAGCAGGCAGGACTCATGGCTGGCCTCCCAGGTACTGGAGATGCAGAGACACTCATGCTGCAGGCAGGAGGAGCACAGTTAGAATAAAAGTTGTGTATTTTTGCAAAAACCACCCAAAGGATAGGGAAGCCACCAAATCCCAGTGACTTGACTAAGTACTGTAGTTCAGCTTCCCATCTAGGATTCACTTTTGTACAAGTTTTGAAGAGGAGAACAACCTGGAGAACAAAGCCAAGTGAAGTCTATATGGAAATGTAACACAGGTCTGTTGCCAGGGTTTTGAGGCAGACAGACTCGGAGGAGTTTCATTCTGATGTCAGACTACTCTCTTTTTCAAGAGCCAGTGATGAATTTTGCACCACTGAGTTATGCTGTCCTGTGTGACTGTAGCTCTGTTTATTTTGAAATCTTGCTGTGCTGGAGGGAATTTACAAGCTAGCAATATTTCTACTTTATGGCACTTCCTTCATCCACATTCCTTTGTCTGGTCATTTACACGGGCTGGGCCCATGAGGAGAGGTCATGGGGGCACTCAAGTGGTATCTAGAGGCTCAGAATGGAAACATGTTTTCTCATGCAAAAATAAATAAGGTAGAAATGTTTCCACTGTAGAAGAGGAGCAAAGACTGGGATCACAGCAAAGACCTATGAGGGAACAGCAAATTGCCCAGCCAAGGCGATTAACAGCATTTAGCAATAGGCTCACTATACATAACGTGTCTATTCTGGTGACACTCTCTTTGGCTTTAGCACATTTACATTTTGGTTGCTTTAAACAGTCAGCAGCTGAAATGCAAATTAAAGATGCAGTTTTATCTGAATGAACAATTAAGGAACTGTCTGAGGAGCAGGCACGTGCCTCCCCTGTGCTGCACCTGAATCTGAAATGGTTACTCCCCTTGGACCACAGATGAGAATTTTACATTTGAAGAGGCAATAGAAAAAAAAAAAAATCCTCTGCACTGATTTTCTCTATACATACTCTCTCTACACTGAAAAGTGTTAGTTAACCCATCCTTTGATGGAAACATTCAAGGTCAGGTTGGATCACATTCTGAGCAACCTGATCTGATTGAAGGTGTCTCTGTTTATTTCAGGGGGTTTGGACTAGGACCTTTAAAGGTCCTTCGCAACCCAAACTATTCTACAATTCTATGATGCCCCTTCCCTGCCCTCGTCAGGAGCTGAGTAAGAATCCCAGTTTGGAATAGCATTCATGCAGAGTTGCCTGAAATCTGTATCTCATCTAATTTCTTCATTTAAGTCTGCAACGAAATAAAAAAGACATCTATGAATTTTAAGTATATAACACCCCAGCCAATCCTACTGAAAAATCAACCAACCATCCAAGTCTAAAAGATCTACAAAATCCGAGAGCACCCAAAATAGCAATGTGACTAGCATCAAAGCTGGGGTATTTCTGGTTAGACTTGAGTTTCCGTCTCGGTCAGCAAGGTGCCACACAGTGGTGTAAACCTACAGGAAGCTTTGTCACCATGCAGAAAGGACCCAGCAGAAAGGACTAAGCTCAGTTGATGTGATTTGGCTATGTATACCTGCACTACACATCTGACCTCCAGTACAGAGGACTTCCCTCTTTCACATGCAAGCAGACCACCACCTGCAGTGGAAGGTCCCAGCTGCTTTAATTCTTTCCAAATATTTGTTACAAGTCCTGTTGGTCTTGCTTCTGCCTTCCCACCCCAAGATGTCTGCATTTCTGTTTTAGATTAAACAAGCAATTCCCACACAGGCAGTTTGTTAAATGTCCTTGCAATGACAGATAATACCTTAGAAAGGCACAGAGTGCTGATTTATCTGAGGTTACTAGCTACAGCACGTGGTTTAAATCAGATCCTGGTCCATGACAGTAAGACAAGGGAGAACCTTACTTAATGGCAGTGAAGGGAGCACATCTCCCTTCCTTAATTACACACAGATTTCCAGTTGGATAGAGGCTGGACTGTCTATTTGTCCTTCATTATATAAACCATAAACACACACTTGCATACCCAGAGCTTGTCCACTCTAATTATCTATCAAGAATTGCAGATTCCTTTTGCGTTATCCAAAGATCTTTTTTATTATCGCATCCTTTCCTAAAAACTTATAGAAACTAACTTCTGTTCTCATCCTATTCTCATCTTTCCCTAACTGAACTGAAAACATCAGTTTCCCAAAGAAGCTGGGTTTGAGGCTCTGTGTAGATGTTCTTATCTGGGAAAGTACAGCAGTGTCACTTGCAGAGATTTAAGCATTCAGCAGCCTTGATTATCTGACATTCTCTTTTATTTTCATACTCAGTTATGTGAATTGAATGCTCTTTATCAGCTCCAGTACAAAGCCAACCAGATCAGCTTACTGCACCTCTGAGCACCAGCTTGGCATTGATGTGAAGGACACGAAGACTGCTCATCTAGCCCTGTTTCACAGCGGGATATTTGTGAGATAATCTCACTGAAAGAAGTTGAACAAAAAATGGTTGGACAACACTGTTACCTTAAGTTGCCCTGGCATTTTAACATCTATGTCAAAACCTAAATCTGATGAGACATCTACAAAGGTACAAAGCAGAATTAAGTGCCTGTTTCTCAGTGGCTCTCATGAGGAGTTAGACATCTCATAGATATTTTTGTCTTGAAGAGAGAATCCAAATACTGAACATTTGGCCCTTGCCTAAAATATCCTTGCAGAGTTTTCTTTGGCAAAGTCAATCCTACCAGAAAGATTTAAGGAGAGCTTGTAAAATTCTATTTACCATTGGATGTAACTCAGGCATGGCATTTTTAATGTCATCAGAGTAGGATTGCTGATGTGGACAAGTGTTGGCAGTGACTTCCATGGGACCAGGATCAGCTCCAGTTTTCACATTTCCTAGGCATTCTTTGCTAAATGCTATTTTATATAAAGATCCATTTGTTTGGACTCCAGATGTTCAAGTAACCTCCTGTCATATTTTGTCTGTATCGCAGCTCTCCCATCTGTGATCTGAAGTGCTACGAGGTAAGAGTGGAAGGATTTATTTTGATCTCACTTCCATCTGGTTTACACTTCACTGGCTCCCCTCTTGATTTGTACCAGTGTTTGAGAGCAGGGCTAAAGTGCAGTGAGTCCAGTTCTGCACTTCTCTTACCAGTGTAAACCCAGAACACCAAGACATTCACTCTGAAACTGACCTTTGGCAATTATTTGCAGAGGTATTTAGGATGAAGTTGTGATCCAGGAAATCAGCAAACCCTGTACAGGCACTTGTTTAGGGAGAACATCTGCTATGAAACACTTCAGTTGTTACCAGTGCTTAACAGATGGGCACTGCTGAAGCTAATTGTTATGAAATATGAACTTTACAATGCTTCTGAGCAACCCATGGCAACTTTACTACAGCACATCCAGTGCTGACATATTTTTATCTGCTCACAGGGTGCTCTGAAGGGAGCCCTGATGTGCAAGCTCTGGGGATTTTGCATCAGGACCAGCCTTGGTTACAGATTAGGAAATTTATGAATGCCTCTCTTAATGTCTGTGATTGTAATCAAACTGGCAACCTGATTTCGGCTAGAATGGTCCAGGGTCATTGATGGCAAAGGCTCCTTATAAGCATCAAAAGAGGTCGGGGGTTGGAGATCTTTCCCCTCCAGTTCCTAAGAAATGTGTTTCTGTTCCAGGGCTTGTCTGCACTGTAATTTTTCATGATGGATGCAGACAGTGGCTGTCTGAGGGCAGAGAACCTTTCTCAGTAGTTTAGAACCAGCCAAAAATTAGTGTCATGGCACTTAAGATCAATTTAGAGTTTGCACCAGCTTACATAGCTCAGTCAATAGTCTAAAACTGCTGAGAGGGTGCAGATGCATCTGCAAGCAGCTAAAGACTCCTGGTTCCAGGATTTAATTCTGTAAACACTTCGTGTTGCAGAATCACAGCTGGAGGCAGCAGGATCACCAGCACAGGAAACAGAGAGAGCTAAATTCCAAATGGGTGAAAGGTATCCTACAACCATACAGGAAAAAAAAAAAAATCAAAACAAATAAAAAAACCCTCACTGTCCAAGAAATTCAGAATGACAAAAATGTTCTGCTTTCATCTTCACCGTGTCTGGGCAGAAATAGCCAACAGATCCAAAGCAGTGGGGTGTGGGGTTTTTATCTCTTTATGCTGCAAGAAAAAAATTTCAGAGCACTTTGTTGGAAAGAAATCATTAACAAAGGAAACAAGAATTAACAGAGACTGCAATCATCTTTGTTACAAATGAGAAGGACCCAGTTTGTCTCCCAGCTGCATCACTGGAAATCCACCAAGGGAAGTTTTTTGGACCAAAAGATTCTCCAGGGCCTGAAGCAGAAACCATGTCACAGAGATTACAGGAAGTTTTCTGCAATGTGGTGCTAAGAGTTTTTACAGGAGACTTTAAAATTTCCATGCCTGGTCCAGAACACAATCCCCTGATGCTCAGCTATCCTGTTCCTCCCCAGGTTTGGCTGCTAAACCAATCCTAACACAGTCAGCAGCCCTAGGTAATATCACTTGCCAAGTATGAAGTTTGGGATTGAAATGCCTCATCCTTTCTCATTTTGCTTGCCAGCACTATCCCTCAGCTCTAGTCAGGGCCTCTTATTTGCCTGAGAACTAAATTTAACTAAAATAGTAATAAAGATGCTTTGCATCCTTATCTGACACTAAGAGAGAAGAATTGGTGGACAGATTATTGGCATGTGAAATGACCTCTTTTCAGACTTTCTGTAATAGTGTGGCTATTAAACTAAAAGATCATTAATAATACACCATTTAGTTTGTTTTTGAAGGGTGGAGGAAGAACTAAGAATATATGGATGAAGAGACTGCAGGGAAGAAGCTGGAACATCATCTTCTGGCAGCAGGCAGGGAGACAAACTCCAGCTGTGCATGCAGCACACTTTGATGTATCCGTAAGGCATTGAGATAGCACAGTAATTTCCAAATGTATTTACTCATGGTGGTAGTCCAGCCAGCTGGTGTGTCTGTGTTCCAAGCTGGGAATGATCCCTGGTCAGAAAAAGAAGAGATACTGGAACTGTGGCTGTGAAGAAGCCTGGCTGCTTGTTTCTGCTATAGCTAGTATGTCCCGGTGAAAATGTATGTGTTTGCTTTTAAATTTTGCTTTTATGACAGCAGAACCTGGTATGCGTTGGAAGGATTTAATATTCTGCTGCTTTTTTTTTTTTTTTTTTTTTTTTTTTTTTTTACGTTGCCCTAAGAGAGAGGAGAATGAAAGTTGAGATGCTTTGGGCTCACTTCAGCAGAAGACACCAGTCTTCAGATTTCTCTTTTTCTTCCATTTTGGGCTCTTTTTTTTATCATCACAAGAAAGATAACTCTGAACTGAAACTGTGTCTCAAAGGGAAGACATGTTTAATAATAGCAAGCAGGTGATAAGAGTTCAAGCTTCCTTCCTCCCACTGAGTAAGGAATTAATTCTGGGAAAGCCCTTCACAGACCATTCCAAATCATCCAAACCTCTCCAAGCCTGCAATATTGGACTTAAATGCTATACAATGAAGGCTGTGCAGAGCCTGG
This sequence comes from Hafferia zeledoni, assembly GCA_035583235.1. NCBI lineage: Eukaryota > Metazoa > Chordata > Aves > Passeriformes > Thamnophilidae > Hafferia > Hafferia zeledoni. The sequence continues at coordinate 18,577,480 of JAWWEV010000169.1, forward strand.
GCTCTCCACAGTGTTGCTGCATCACAATCCATTTAGCTCACACCATTTCACTGCAGCCCAATAGTGCACAGCGTGATACCAGCTATCCCTAGTAATGAAGGAGAGATTCTGGTCTAACTGGAAACCCATGGAGGCACTCAGGATGTTACCACTCTATAAAGTCACCCACTTCATGGCATAGCTCTTGATTTCTCTGGCTAAGTGGTTGTATTTGTGAACTCTCTAACACAATGGCAGGGCACAGAAGGGTCTTGTAAAATGATTTGACACTATTCAGTGGGACACTATTCAATGGGATAAGTAAGGGTGCTGTTTTTCATCTGACAGATACAACAGTCTCTACCACACTCACAATCTTCACATCATCCCTCACACTCTGTCTGAACTGTCCCGATGCAACTCAAAGCTATGTATAAAACAATCTACAATTTTATAACTTTTTTATGACAAAATGTCCCTTCATTTTGATCAAGAAGAATAGAACAGACTGCCCAGGGAGGAGGTGGGCATACATCTTTATAGCATTGAGAAGACTGTACTTGGCAGGATCAGCCAAGTCACACGGGTCTGGTTCTCAGCAGCAGCTTTTCTCCTCAGGCCCATAACACAGTGGCCACTCCAAATTCATTCAGCAACCTGAAACCAAGGTGGAGGAGAGCATCAAGGGGATTCTGTAATTATCAGCTAAAGCCTCGAGCTCTCAGTGGGCACCACCTGCTATGGAAAGCCCTACGATGTTCAAAAACCCTGTTTTTTTCCCCTTCAGTTTTGATGCTCTTTCAATACTCTAGTGGTCTTCTCAGGTACAGCAACTGGTGTCACTGCAGGTTGTAGGGAGAGAGCCCTGCAGTGGGAATGGATGCTGCTTTCTTTAAAAGCAGTTCTTTGAAAGATTCCCCTGGAAAAGAATTTTGCCTTTGGCTCAAGATCCCATGCCATCTCAGCAGACAGAGAGTACACCAAAATAGAAATAATGGAACCAGTGACAGGGCCTTCATCTAGCAGGCAGGACTGATGCTGCCAGAGTGGCGGGCTCTTCCCCTGCAGCATGAGAACACGGCGTGTCTCATGGGAAACCGCAGACCTGTAACCCTGATGTGCGAGTGCCCGGCGTTACAAATGGGTTGTGATGAGCTGATACAGCTTCACAACTTCTCTCCTGACTGCTGCCCTTTCATACCTCATTATTCATGTTTATTCTGAGGTATGTGTTTCAGTTGGGTGGGAGAACATGTTTCTTTCTTTGGAATTTTTTTCTTGCTAGTAATCAGAGATTAAAGTCCCTGTTCCTCTTGTAGGCCAAATTCAAAGACTGATATACAAGACAGTATAGGATGGACTTACTATTTTCGTATCACCTATCTATAACCCCAGGCAGATAAGCAAACCACTCTCATTATATAACTAGAGCAAAACAAAGCACCATTTCAATCACAAAACCTGCTCTCTGACTGGCATCTTTTTGTATACTTCACTTATTTTTTTATTTTTACTCTTTACTTGTCTGAGCTACTCAGGTGATGAATTACACCAAGCTATGAATAATACTACTATTATCCTTAACAAATAATTCAGGTTAAAGTCAGAGGTAATACAAATGAGTCAAAGTGGAAGTAACAATGGTAGAGTTCAGAGCAGCCCTCTTCCACATCATGAACTATCAGGAGCCTGAAGGAAGGTGTGATATGTACAAATCTGAGTCATCTATGACCTTCTTTTACCAATGTAAATTTTCTCAATGACAAAGCACGACAATGCTTTTTCATACAAAGGTCATACTGCTGCCATAAACTATCATAATTATTCAGACTGGAATAATCATTTGGTTTGCTGCCTTCAGTCACATAAAGAAAATATCCTGACAATAAGGCATCATCATATAGGAAAAAGTAGTAAGACAGCCCCCTCCTCATGACAAAGAGCATGGCTGTAGCCTTGCTGATTTTGCACTCTTTGTCTTGTATTCACCCCAGAGACTTCCCAAATGGTCCCACTAAGGCCTGCACCCTCAGAGTAGGCAGTTCCTAACTGTATAGGACCACCAACATTAAAACAATTTTAATTTTTGCAGGTTTTTCTCATGCCACCCAGAAGAATCCCTGCTGGTTAAGGTCAGTCAAATATTGTCTTCCTTTTTTTTATGAGCTCCATAGATTTGTGAGCAGTAATACCACTTATAGCTATGCAGGTAAGAGAGGGTTAAACAAGCTTCATGTTTGGAGCACCTAAAAGGGTCAAGGGGTTATTTCCTTCATATGTAACCATTTGACCAGGTGCAACTGTGGAATTTTCCCTTCCTCAAAAGCCTCAAGGTATAGATTACTTCTCAGAGGTGCATAATTAATTTAATGGCCCAATTCTTTGTGGATATAGCAAAACTTTAAAATATTGAGCACACAGAGACTGCAGAGGCTGCAGAGATTTGCTTGGCAAATACCACCATCAGCCCTAGCCTCACTTTTACATGTACCATCAATTAGGATTAGAGAGGAAATGGAAAGCGAAAAGTCTCTGTCTGAATCTTAGTTAAATGTATGAGTTCAGCACTGATTTCCATGAATTATTTCTGCATTACCCATTTTAAAACAACTACTTTTTCCCTTGTCACTTCAGTAATCCAATACCCAAGAATATATGATAGAATTGTACCAGCTTTAATAGTCCTGGAACTTTTCTTCAGAGTCCTATCAGAAGCAGCTCACATATTTAAAGCATGTTAGTGAATCTTATTGCTTATGAATAACTGAGGAAAAACAAAAAACCCCAAATCATAGATATTCCTTTTTTTGTTCCCTATTATTTATCCATTAGGTTTTTTGACTTAAAGAGATATTTCTCCAATTCATTTCTGTGTAAGGAATGTCATACACACCTTGCTGGAGTCAAAGAGAAGATTCCTCTTTTCTTCAAGAGGATCAGGATGGTATGCCAGAAATATGGTATGCCAGTTTTGGATGAGAATTAAAAGAGAAGGCAAGTGGAGCACATCAGCCCAAAGAGTGAAAGACTCCACCAGGCACTGTAACGCCTAATACACATTTTTGCAAGAACTACATTCCTAGATCCTGAATGGTACTGAGTTAATGTTGACAGTCAATATTTCCTAAACTCTACTAAAAACAGAGAGAGTCAAAGCTCCAATTTAGCTTAACTGTTGGTGAGTGAAAGACCTACACCTCTCTTAGCCTAATATTCAACCAGTCAGAGTTAAGATATCTAAAAATGAGGCACTGAGTAGAAACATGTTAAGTCACCTCTACCTGTGTGGTAGCAGCTGATGGAAGCTAGCACAGCTCTAGAAAGTGACTTATTTCACTTGACTTAGGTTGCTTCTTGGCCCTGTCAGTCTCTCTCTACATCAACTGAATATAAGACAACCAGATTGAGTAGTTGTCAACTTGACCGTTACCTGCCTGGTTAGATAAAAGGGATCTTTGTTCAACTGCCTTTGAAAACATTGCCTCTTTTCCATCCTAGAATGTCATGGACATTTCAGAACTGATGGCATCATATCAGAAGACACTGACTTTTAGAGTCTAGCAGAAATTAGGGTGGACTTAAGTTTAGGTATATATTTGTATTTTGTATTTGCTTTTGTTTGCTTTTTATTAGCAGTGGTTTAATTCAACATCTGAGAAGCCCTGAATGGAAAAAAAAGGTCTTCATTAAAATTTTAACACCCTTGCTGCTTCAGTTTAGAGTCAGGAGAGCTCTCACTATGCATATAAGTGTTTTTCCATAGTAAAACACTCTTTGCTGAAGGATAATTGATAGAAGGCTTAAAATTCTAGCGCCAAAATACAAAAAGACGTTAGTAACTCCACTAAGTATTTGTATCGGCCTCTGAATCCATCCTCTGGAGTCTCATCATGTTCTTCAGGGGTGGGCTAGTAAATTGTCTTTTTGGCTGCCTCATTGGCCAAGTTCACCCGCACACATCTCATGTTCCAAGGAGTCTGATCCCATAGGCCTGTGTAATGCAACCAGTTACTTTCCTGCAAATGTGAAATGAGAACATGATACCATTATATTTCTGATGTTAGGCACAGGCAATTGACTGGCCTCTGAACTGATGGGGAAGAGCCATCAGGCACTCGGTCTGCACAGGCAGAGAAGATTAATCAATACATAAATATGCGTCTGTATACACAGACCAGACTGTGACTGTGTCAGTTCGAAGCTGAAAAAATGCAAAGATGTAAAATGACTGCTTACCAGCATCACCAGCTGAAACTGTCCGTAAAGGCAGGATTTTTCCGGTTATAAGAAATTTCTCTCTTGATTAGTCCCTTCCTCAAAACCATTTCTACCCACCAATCTACCAAACAATGTCTTCATTCTGTTTGCAAATTAAATTAGTTGGGCTAAAGGAACCCCTCAGCCTTCATCCTACTGATCCCCTGCCCTTGCTTGTGCTCAAATTCTTACAGCTTCCCTTATCCAGTGCCATATGGGCTGCATTACAGTTCCCTTGGCTCTTCACAAGAATTCAGTCACTTTTTAGCCCAGAAAGCCCTACCAGACACACTTGCTTATAGAGCTAGGCTAAGCCCCCAGACTCCTTTCTCCTGCAACAGAAATCTCCCAGATTAGTTTGGTGATATTAGAAATGCATTCTGGGCACCAATATTTCCTTAGATGTCCTTGTCCCACCGTGTCTTCACAATGTGTATGGCTTCTTCTCCTAATCAAAAGATCTAAGGGGAGTTCAGTAGAATAAGATAACAAACATGCTATTGGGGAAGAGAGAAAATTATGTTAAATAATATCAGTTTTAGCTAGGTTATAGCACAGTGAGTTCTATAGTCTGTATTTTGCAGTATCTGCCCAAACCAGGAGTAACTCTGCGATCTTTCTTCCTGAGTTAAACCTTACATCCTACAGAGAATCACAGCAGTATGAATGGGCCAACAAAAATCCTAGTGGTGAGAGCTTGGTAGTCCCATGACACCTGCTGCCCCCCACGATCTCCTGGGAGGGTTTCAGGTTGGGGTTGACAGATACATTCTGGTGTGCAACCTATGTCTACAATGCTGAGATGATTCTGAGCTACATGTTAGTCTAGAAGACATGTTCATCCAGGCTGCCTTAACTTTGGCCTTGGCTGTGTAAGGAATAATGAGGGAGGGTTCGTTGTGGGAGGTAGGGAAAGAAGGGTTTTTGGTTGATGGAACAGTTGAATTCAAAG
>JAWWEV010000169.1:18582767-18618866 GCA_035583235.1 Hafferia zeledoni
GCCATTAAACCTCATTTTTGCTTTGCTCTTTTAACTCGTCTCTTTCTAAAATTTATGAGCCGAGAATTTTTCTCACAGCTGCAGCAGTTTTCTCCAGGTCCTAGAGAGGCTGGGAAGGCACAAAGGTGGAATAAAGTCATTGTCCTACAACCCTTCCCAGGTAGGGGAGTCAGGTACTGTATCATCTGGAGACATCACATAGCCTCACCCTGTCAGCCCAGACCTAAACAGAGGTCCCTAAAGGCACATCTTTGCATGCAGTCTGTTCAAAGCTGTGGCAGCAAGGGACAGTGCATGGCCACACACTGCTCAGTATACCCGACCAAGGTTTTCCTCTGAAGGATGGACCTGAACTTCAGTAAAGGTGGAGGAAGCAGTAGATGTTAACCAGTAATGTCACTCCTCTTGTAATCATTTAGGGGTGGCTTTGGTGGATCTGCAAGGTTGATATATATCAGTGTTCTATTGAGTTTTGAGCTGCTTAGCTTGACAAAGTGTTCCAGGGAAGGCATGGAGACAGTGCAGTTATTAACAGATAATCAAAAGGCTGGGTGCAAGTACCATGAAGAGCAAACAAATTCACCAGAAGGACAGATAAGAAGGATTAGAGAAAGGAAAGTAACAAAATGAGCATGGATATCAGGAGGAATTTTGCTGATATTACTCAGAGGAATAATCCTCTCCCTGCTTCAAATACATAAAACTAGACTGCATAAAATACTAAAAAAATATATACAGTAAGAAAAGCAATCTGGACTCAGTTTCCAAGGGTGGACTGAGAGAGATCCCAGGAAGACTTTGCTGTCTATCATCTCCAGGTTTATCTCAAATTTCAGGCCCTCCTGAGAGTGCTCATTCAAATTTATGTGAAGTTGAATCAAATAACATTGGTCTACTACTGTGTATTTTACCATAAATTCCATTCAGAATAAAAAGAAAAGATATTGCTAGAGACCCGTAAGATCTTGTTAAATGAACAAAACCAAGTGGGACTTCCTGCCTAGATTTCTTTGTCTTGAGATTATCCAAAGGCTCTGTCTTAACAGAGATTCCCCAGATTATCATTGTTGTTTCCTGTAATAAAATAAATTCCTCAAATGTTAGTTTGAATGAATGCTGAATCTATGCTTCTCCAGCCAAGGAGCCCTTCCCCAAAATCACTGGAGGCTGTTTGCCACTGTTTTATGTTAGTCTGTCACTGATAGATTGACTGAATGCCCAACTGTGTCCGCCTGCCAAAGATCAATGGCTTCCTCCAGAAAGAAATAGCCTGTGGGGGAAGAAGAATGCCTGGACCAAACAGCTTCCTGGTCTCCCATGCAGTTTATGGGTCTGATAATCTTCTTGCTTATCTTAGGGCAGCAGCAGGGTTCATCCCCATCCGTAGGGAGGATAGATATGCAAGATCATGTTCCCATCAGTGCAGAGGCCAGTGATAGACAGATCTATGTGATTTTTGAACTTTTTTAGGTTTCCTCAACATTTTATTATCAGAAGAACATAAGGTAAAATTAGACAAGAAAAACAATAGTGTGACAGAATTCTTTATGCAACAAGTGATGGGTGAACTCCACAAAATTTAGACATTATTTGGTCTGGATCAATAATTGAAATATATTGAAGTTCACTTGTGTGCCACTCTATGCATAACAAAAAGATACTGACGACCTGTAGAGAGTTGCAAGAAAAGCTGATAAGATTGTCAGGAGTCTAGAGAACATGAAATGTGAGGACAGGCTGAAGGAACTAAGTTTTTCTAACGAGGGAAAGAGAAGGCTAGGTAAGGTAAGAACTGATTGCATCTCCTACTTCCTGAAAGGTCTTGTAGCAAGGGTAGAACCAGACTCTTTTCAGAGGCACCCAGTGAAAGGACAGGACACAACAGAGACAGGTTGCAACAAGGATAATTCCAAATGGATGTATGGAAGACATCCGTCACTGAGAAAAGACCTGGAACAAGATGACAAGAGATGACATGGTGAATATCCATCCCTGGAGATTTCCAGAACTTTCTTGGATAAGATCTTGAGCAACCTAATCTCAGGTTGAAGTTGGGCCTTCTTTAAGCAGACAGACCAGATTAGCTACTGAGGTGCCTTCTGATCTAAATTCTTCTGAGGTTCTACAACTGCATTTATAGAGCTTGATCCTTCCGAGTCAGGCTGAAAATGCCATTGACACATTGTATTTTGCTAGCATGGCTTCTGGCTCTAACTGGAAGAACAGAGATTGATTTGGATTCTAGAATTGCTGAGCTAAATGTATGCATTTATTTGCCAATAGCTGTGTCCAACACATAATACAAGGTCAAGCAGATTTATTGTAGCATTTTAATCTTTGAGTTCAGAACACCTGAAGCAGCAGCAAATTATGATCCAAGCTCTCTGACAAAAACCTTGTAGTAGCTCAGAAAACATTCAAAGCCACTTCTAAGTTCATGTTCAGAGTGGATCTTGTTTCTCGTTAGGAATTAATTTAAAACAGGAGCAGTGGCCTTTTCTTTGGCGTTCACTGCCATACTGGCTTTAACTCAGTGCTCTTCCATTAAATCCAATGGGTTTACTACTGATAAACCAGAGGATAAATGGGAGAAGCATTTACAGACCTCTACAAGAACAACATAGGGAGTTCTGGCTGCTTCTTTATGTTGCTCCACCCTTCTCTTTCATACCCCTGACCTAACAGACTTATCCCACTGTGGCCAGCTGCATTACTCCCTTCTTCCCCCAAACAGAGGCAGGAGATGCAAAGTAAGAAACAGTAGGAGAGTTACTTTGGGACCCATTCCTAGCTCAAAGCCTGTTCTATATATCCATCTGTGGTTAATTATGAAGTCATGGAAGGCAGAAGAAAGAAAAAAATAACCAAGAAATGTTTGTCTTCCATGACAATGGGGTAGACTGTTCCTCTCATTCCTCCTCCACCTTCCCCTAGCTCCTTCTGTTATGTCCACCAACTTCTTCACTCCTTTATTCAGGCAAATTCTTTATACCTTTTCTTGTGTGCCCAATACCTGTCACAGGAAAGGAAGTTAACTCAGATACCAGATAGAAATGCTCCAGGACTGAAAGGAGAAATTAACTTTAACACAGCAGTTGCTGTTAAGTAAAACTGAACATCTAATCATATTTCTATAGATCAAGGGCTCTATTCAGTTTCTTAGAGATAGCAGAGTGGAAAACTGCCTTTTTCCCCCCCCCTCCATGAACTGCCCTTCTTTAGCTGGAGATAGAATCTTCCTCTTCTCCATTGTGCCAGGCACCAGAAAAAGGTTAGCGTGACCTGCCTGAGAGACAACTCCCCTTCCTATCACCCAAGTAACTCCAAGTCTGCATAGAACACTGCTCTTGTGCTGATGAAGTCTTCAAGGTTAAAAAGATGATCACCAAAAAGCAAGAGATCATATCCTTTGCTAAGTAAAACTGCTGGAATGAGTTTGGGCCATTATCCCTATTGTGTTTGCACATGACCTTTGCAGAGCTGTGTGTCTGAACAACACTGGCATACAAGGAGCCAGGAATTCAGGCAACACAACTCAGGCTGACTGACTTCAGTGGAGTGATCCTGGACAACACCAGTTGAGGATACAGTGGCCTCACAATATTTGACATGTGTCCCTTTATAAAGGGAAAGGATTTCTTGGCAGATAATTTACCTTCAATATTTAAAATTTGAAAATAGACGTTATTACTTTTTAATTAGGATGAAGGAGGGAGTATGTTTTCTTTGGATCTTACTTCAAAGCAGATGATCAGTGTTGCTGAAAATAAAGAGCCTTGTTTAGGGCTCCTCTGATCTTACCCGCTAAGCAAAATAAACTCAGATGGAAGCAGCCCCCTCCATTCATGCTCTCAATGCATATCATTTCCCTTGTAGGTTTATTTGAAAAGTAAGAAATGCCAGGCTTCAGTTTGCAGTGAGCAATCTCCCGTTCTCAGGAGATTCAGGTATCAGCACCCCTCACCAACCAGTCCTGTTGGCTCCACACAGTCAAAACAGAAAGACAATAGTCAAGAGTCCTTGTCTTTGAGCTCTTTCTTTCTGCATCTTAATGCATTACCAGAAACCACCTTGAAAGACCACTAGTTAAAAACAGGGCATAATATACAAAAGCTCTCACATAAATCCCCCATGCCCTACTTCAACCCAGTGTTTCTCCTGTCTTGAAAAGCAGCAGAAGAAAAGAATTTAGAAAGAAGAAATTAACTGATGAGGAGCTAAAATGTTTACCTTTTCTTGGCTTTCATACCTGCATCAACTTCATTTAACGCAACTAGATTGAAGATGAGAGTAATACTCTATTATAACACTGATAGGGAATTTTCAATTTTGTTGTTCGTTAGTTGTTTTCTTTTATTAGAAATACAGCATTCAAGCTGAGAAGACAACTTCCTGACCTTTTCCCTGCCCCTAAAAATGAAAAACTGGATCTCCAGAGTATGTTGTGCCTCCTCCAAATTAAATCTCAGGATCAACTGACTGACAGTGTCCCAAAGGTACTACACAATGTAGACACTGAATGAGTACAGGAGCACATCCAATGACCAGAATATTTACGGTACTTCTGAAGAGCCATTTAACTTCTTGCTCAGCAGAATTGCTTCCCTATAGTGAACACTTTCCTTTTCAATGACAGGGCAACTTTCTTCAAGAGTCATCTGGCTTCAAGAAAATATGGGGGGGACTTAAGGATAAATTTCAACTGGATAGTCTACCACAGGATTGGAATAACTGGGCCCCAGATACAGCCAGAAATGACCAGAAAATACATGCACATTAGCAGTTTCATTGCAAGGAAAATGTTCAACAGACCTGTGTTGCCTCCTGTTGCAGTGCAGCTGAGCTCCCAGTACAGGTTTCTGTGTCAATATGTATTTCACTTTAGCAGACACCAAGGACCCTCTGTATCAGAGATTGCTAATTAACTACCCAGTCTAACAGAGTATGTTGTTAAATTACAATACAGAGTCTAGGAATGCATTATGGCCATTTAGAAAGTGTTACTGTTGCACTTTTTTAAATGCTAGAATTTCAAAACCTGAAACTACTTGGCTGGAAACCATAACAGCTCTGTCACAGAGGCCCTGTGGGACCTTCTGGGAGCTGTATTTCATTTGCTTCACACTCCCTTTGTCCCCTGGGCATGATCTTACGTTGGCCTAGATCTCCTGTGAGGCACGATGTTCTCTCCTTCTTGTTCTCTTCTCTGGCCTTGAGGTTGAAGATGACATATCTCGAGTTCAGTAAGGCTTATGACACTGTCTCAGGTGACATTTTCCAAAAGAATGAGAAAAACATAGTCTAAATGAAGCTTTACAAGATTTGATGCCAAAATGACCAAAAAAAAAAAAAAAGAGATCAGTTATAAATTGCTCAGACTTACCCTAGAAAGATATATGGAACGGGATTACTCAAGGGTCTGTTCTGGCTCTGGCACTACTTTTTGTTTCTGTTAATGATTTTGGCAATAGAATAGGGATTACCCTCTTAAAACCTAAACATGATAGCAAACTAGTTAGGTGGAACAGAGGGAATAAAGACTGGGTGTTTTATTTAAGTTAAAAAACCCAAACAAACAGCTGAACACCAAAACTTGACCACTTTAAACAATTATTAGAAAGGCAATTTGTGGCTTGCCTGGTTACAAGTCTGTATTGACAAGTGTCAAATACTGTACTTAGGCAGAAATAACCAACTGAACAAAAGTCAAGAGAAGGTGAATGACCAAGAAAACAAAAGGTCTACAGCAAGTGTTCTGGGGACTGCAGTGGATAAAAATCTGAAAATCATCCAACATTCCCACCCTGCTGTGAGAAAAGTCAACATGAAACAAACATAAATGCCTTATGAAAGACTTTGAAAAAAAAATCTTCCAGCCTGTTCAGTAGTCTCAAGGTTTTAACTGGAATATGGACTGCAGGGTTAGGCACTGAAGTAAAGATACAGATAATTTTGGGAGATTTCTCTAAAAACAGTGATAGTAATCAGAGGAATAGAAACCAAACAACTCAAAAACTCCCACCTCTTACATGAGGAAAAGGATTTTAAAACTAGTACTTAATCTTTGGACAAAAAACCTGAAGGCCACAAATCTTCAAGGTAATATGAGGGAAACAAGAAAACAAAAATCTCCAATAACCATAATTAAAGAAATAATGGCATATATAGCCTAAGGATATTTGAAGCTTTCATTGTTGCAGATTTTTAGAAACAAATTGATAAATACACATAAGGAAGAGGATGGGTGCAATAAATCTTGCCATAGGCAATGGGATGGGCTATATGACCTATTAGATGAAGATTTCATCTCCTGTCATTTCTACCAATTTATGATTCCATGTCTGCTGAGCACTGTACCTAGACCACAGAGTTGCACAGGGACATGAAGCCAGCAACTCCCATGAGACACTGTGAGACCATTTCAAACTGAAGTATATCTTTAGCTAGGAAGTTATGGCTCAAATACTTCAGTTTTCAAGCATTTCATATTTTGACAAATATAATCAGAAATTTCTGCAAGAAGGAGACCATTTTTCTCCCTCTGGAAAGTTTGCTTCTACTGAAGTCCCAAATTCCACATAGGAAAGTATTTTTGAGGTAAAATTTCAACCACCTCAAAGTATTGGGTAAGCATACTGAAAATATGATGTGGATTTTTAACTCTATAGTCTTCTCAGTTTAGATAGAAAGTAGAGGAAGAAAAAGATAACTTTTACACTGGAGAGGATGAGTGTTTGTGAAAGGTGATTACTTGTTTAACATCAATGCCAGCAGTCCAAACCCTGACAGCAACCTAGGAAGAAACTTGGTGGCACAGCAGAGAAAAACAGGATGCAAAGTTTTGATTTCGGCATCCTCTTTCCTCTCCTGAACATGAGGTTGGAGCAGGACTCAACCTCCAAGAATTCTCTGAGGATCAGGGCAGTTAAATGTATAGCTTCTCCAGGCTTCTTAGGGGAAACTCACTCCGATCTGATCTAGCAAATAAAAACCCACCTCCTGTGATTCCTGGCACTTATGTGATCCTCTCCCTATTGCACTGTTGCTCTCCTGTCAAACAGATTCAGCTCAGTGGCTCTGTTGGCCCCTGACGGTGAATCATCATCACAAAACTGTGCTGGTTTACCTATCTTTTTAATCTATCCAATCCACAAAGAACTTCAGCATTTGGAGCCTGATATTCAAACATCAGAATTGTAGCCCCTTCTACACCTTGGTGTTAAAGGTGACCATGCCTCTCTCTGCCCTTCGGGTCCTTCTGCTTGCAAATGGTCTTAGCCTAAATTTTGAGGCAGGGGGAGGGGGAGCAGAGGTGGTAAGGAAAAAGCTGAGCAAGAAGCTTTAGTATTGTTCTGTCCTTCTTTCCTTACTTTTCTCTGCACTGGCACTCCAAATTCTGCTGTCTCCATGATCAGGGATGATACCCAACAGCAGCCCTGTCTAATGGGTAAAAATTGTGGCTGTGGTACCACAGCACAGAGGCACATACACCAACTCCCCAGTCCAAAAAGGGAAAGTTGACAGCCATGAAAGCTCCCCAGCCCTGGAGGCCTGGTGCTGCAGCAGCTTTTCTGCAAAACCAACAACTCTCGTGGGCAGCATCATAGTGAAAACGCAAAAGATAAAGGGAGAAAACCTCAGAGGTGTTTTACATCCTTCATGTAAGATGTGCTGATTTTAATGGGCAGCAAGTACTCAGCAGCTGAATCAGTAAATATATTCAAGGTGTCTAACTCACAGTGAAACTTGTGGTGATGCAGGGAATAAGAGTGGTTGAGGAGTTAAGTCTGAGGTCTCCTATCCACAGGAAAGAGACAGCTAAGGTACCTGCACAGTTGCCTTTACCCAGCCTCCCCAAGGAGTAAATAAATCCAAGCCCCACCCCACTCTACTTCTATTTAACTTTCTGTAAAGACTCTTATTTCTTTCTGTGCTATCTTCCCAAGGCACACACACTCTCTCCATAACAGTAACTCTCCTTTGTGACCAGACTGACCCCACCATAGCTGTTGTTAAAGCTTCTAAGGTGATAATGAACCTGAGTTACAGCTGGGGTGGGCTGAAGCTACAGGCATTTGTTGCTTAAACCTTTACACAGGGTGTTACTCTAATTACTGGTGGAGCCCACAAGGAGTGAACAGCAGCTCCCAGCCTAGTGCAAAACGGCAGCCCCTTGATTCAGAGATTAAATTAGTGATTGGGTGCAGAGCAGAAGGGAAATGGGCTGGTGGGGGAGGGAGGGCAACATGCTGGTGGGAAAGGAGGCCTTTCTTTTCCTGTCTGATCCTAGCACCTTGGCCTTGGCCCTGCAGGCCCCAGAAAGTTTCTCTTTATCCCCTCCAGGCTAGAAGAGGCTTTTATTTTTAGAAAAATCAGTGCCACGTGCAACTGTCTTAAGCAGAAGCAAACAAAAAAAAAATCTCACAAAAAACCAATACAAAACACCAGGACCCCAGACAAACTTATGAGGTTTATAAGCAGTTCAGATCCTGGGTTATTCCTTCACTAATGGGGTTTGTCTGGTGTTACTGAGATCCAAGCCTGGGCCACTGGTTACAGGGAACACAATGGAATTTGAAGCCTAATTAACAATAGAAATCCCACCACCTGCCTTTAACCAGCCCACATGTTTCCAATTGGGCTTATAGCCACAAATGGATAAAATTGTGCTAAACAACTCTATTTGAGCATGTGACAGAAAAAAACCTCCAGTGTCATAAGCCAGATCCAGATGCTCACGGGACCACAAGAATCAAAACAAGACCATGTTCAGGGACGTGGGTAAGGGGGAAAAAGGAAGGATAATTTTGCTAAGAGAAGACCTTAATACCCGGCAGCTCAGTTAGCTGGAAATGACAGCTGTTACCCTGCTTGTGGCAAGATGTTGGTGACTACCCCAGCCTGAAGGAGGCAGGGAAACAGGCTTCTCCACCACCCCTTATTTCTAACAACTGCAGCAAAGACTCTCATACAACTTATTACATGAAACCCACGCACTCCAAAGCTACACATATGTCTTTTTGTCTCTGCACATAGCTGGGCATTTCAAAGGAAACTGTACACCAAGTGTCCATTAAGTAACAGAGCCAAGTCAGGAACATTATGCTCCTCAAGAGGAAAGGGTGTCTCTCACTTTTGGGAAAGATAAAACCCACCAGCCATCTGCTTTTATCCAGTGGTTGTGTATGCACAATAGCACTTTATGTTGCCTGCCCAAGTCTAGGGTCTTTAGACAGACCTGGTGACAGATTGTAACAGGCCTGCTGATGCCTACTGTGACCCTGAATCAAAGGATTCACAGGAATCACTGCTGGCTTGGAGTTGCTCCACTTCTGTAGTTGAAATGCAAATGTAAGCAGCTAATTACAACCTCTTCATCCTAAACCAGAACCTTTTAAGCTTTCTCTCACAGTTACTAGGCAAGCTGCTGCTGCTAATTATTTGGGAATGATATCATCCTCTGAAACTCAAAAAAAAAAAAAAAAAAAAAAAAAAGCAAGGTGATTTCAGATAAAAGTTTTAGGTCCTGTTGTGTAAAAAGTGCCCTCCAGATGGATTATTTCCACCCAGCCCTTAGGTGCCCCCAGGGGCCTGCTATCTTCTGAAGACAGGAAAATCAGTGATGCCCAAGAGAAACAGCAGTGCCCAGTGACCCTCCCCCATCTCAGGGCACACAGATCACATCAAACTGATGCACCACAAACTTACCAGCTAGCCCTGGCTCTCTGCTTTCTACCAGTAACACCAATGGTTGTCAGCCACAACCTCAGCCCCTGTGTTTAGGGACTCTCCAAATGCTAAGCAGCCACTTCCATTTAAGACTCAGTAGGGGCAGTTCTGCAGCTTGCAAACACCCTGCACAGATGAGAAGGAGGATGTGCTTCATTAAGTGGGTGCAGAGTGCACATTCAAAAGCCTCCAGAAGGCATGTGTTCAGCCCAAGAAGAGACTGGGTAGCTCTGGTATGAGATACATATGCTACCTGCGTACCTGATGGCATGGAACTGGCATCGAAAGGTTTTTATGTTGCCATCAGAGTCACTGTTATGGGAGCTCAGCACTGCCAAGTGTTGCCTTACAGGAGGGAAAGGTGGGCCCTTTCCACACACCCTTAGCCTGGGACAGCTGTTTGGTATCAGTATCCTTCAGGTGGCTGCTGAGGACCTCTTGGCTTGTAAAGAGGCTCTGGTTTTCAAGGCTCAGCATTACTGCTCCACAGAAAGAAATGTAATAGGCATCTAGGATTAGGGAGGAATAAAATGGGTTTAAGAGTCTGTGCTGCATAAGCCTCCTTAGCCGAACACCATTGATGTGATCAAAGATGACTCTGCTAAGGACCTTCTCTTCCCAAGAGCACAGCCTGGGTGGGTAATGCCAGTCCTGTGCTGAAGTTGCTTATCAGAGGAAAGTGCCCTGTGGCACTGGCAACAGTTGTGCCCCAATCATTCCATGATCACTTGAATTATCACTGGAACTTTCATAGCTCTAATTTCTATTAAAAAAAAGTAAAATACACTTAGCTAGCTTTAAGATTGCTGTACGTCTACTGGATTTAAACCTTGTGATACATATTTCCTACAAAAGCTATAGCCAAAAATCAATTTAAAAGAAGCTGCAGCTTCTGATACACAGTCAGATATCTCTGGAAAGATGGAATTAGATTACTGTGGATATACACACTCCACCCTGCCTCAAACCCTGTGAATGCACGGTGGGGAGGCAGCCAACCCACTGAACAAACACAGTCCAAAGCCAAGTACAGGGGAGCTGAGGGATAGAGAAGGAGCAAGTTTTGCCTGGCCAAGTCCTTGAAAGTAACACTAGCTGCATGATCTGCCAGTTCTGCCAGGGGCAAGTTTGGGACATAGCCCAGCCTTCCAGTAACTTAATGCACTGTGCCAAGGAATCTCAAGCATATTGTGCTGGTAATAAAGTGTAGCGGGTTCTGCCAGCTGTTCAGTTCCTGCCCTCAGTTGAAACTGATGACCGGAATGCCAAGGCTGCACCTTCCATGTCTGCTTCTAAAAGGGGTTATCAACACCAGGTTCCTCCCCACAAAGGCTCTCTGTGCCAGCAGGCCAGTCCAAGGAGAGAGAGGCTGCTGAGCTTGTTGCCTGATGTAAAAGGAAATTGTGCTGCATGGCAGCCATAAAGAAGGAATATTAGTGATACATCCACCTCTCAAGTGCTGAACATACTGCCTGGAGCTGGTCAGTGGGCTGGTTATTAATGCCTGCTTGGAAATCTAGGAGGAGAGTGGCTTCCAAAAGGGAAAGGAGTTTCAGATAGAAAAAACAGGGCTGCTCTTCAAAAGTTTTCCAGGGAGAAGTAAAGTTTGTCCTTTTAACACACCAGTAGCTGTCCTTATAAAGATCAGAGCAAGTCATAATGCTGTGTCCTCAAATCTCTTCTTCCTCCTTGCTGCTGCTGATCATCATTCAAGCAAGTCTATAGACAACAATGCCTGCACTTGCACATGGCTGACAGGACTGCCTGGGAGCTCAGGCAGATAGGTGACAGCAAAGAGCTGACAGTACAGGACTGGGCTGAACTTGTGCGTGCAGACCTGGAGCAGTTCTAGGTCCCCATATTCCCTTGGAGATTTTGTAACTTTGTCATAGATGCAGATGAGAATATACCTCCTTGCTATCAGAAGGAAGCTGTCTTGAAAATAAAGGTTTCCTGGAAAAAACAGAGTGATGAGAGATCTCTGAGAAGGCCAAGACAAGAAGTCTAGGATGTAGTGAAGGGGGTTTGAATAAAGGAGGACTTGTACTAGGATGCTTGAGAAACGAGTAAGTTGTAGAAATATAAAGGAAGGAACAGGCATGAGGAGAGGAACAGAACAAGGTGGAAGGTCAGAGAAAGGATATGGGGAATGTAGAAGAAGGAATTCAATATGGGAAGATACATTGGCATCAACCTGGGATGCAAGTAGTGCTTGTGGAGATGACGTGGAGGAGCACACACAGACTACAGAAGTCCTGGTAATATGACAACCATGTCTTGATGCCCAAATACAGAAGTCTCTCAAAAAACTCCCAAAATACAGACATATACTCACACCTGGGTCATGCTATTCATCAGTAGGAACATACGTGTGGATGAGTCACAAATAAAGGTGGATCCCTTGCTTGATTATTTTTAATGTCATAATTAATATCTATTCTTGAGTGAGATGAGCTACTATGAAATGCCAAGGGTCTCCTGGATGAGCATGTAGCACCATATGTGTGGGCACAGAATGGACTCTCTCAGAACTTATCAGTCTTTCAGTTACTAGTTGCTGAACTGGAGCCCACTTAAGAAAAACCTACCACAACAAAAACCCCAAACCAAATAGAAATAAGCAAATAAAACTTAAAACAAACCCCAGTGAGCTTGTTTTGTTTTAAAAAGTAATGGAATAACTGGATAACTTTCCTTTATATCAAGAAAAAAATATGAATTTCAAACCTTTTAGCATTAATTGAAATCTCTGCAGTCTGCAGTGTACATAGAGGGGGATCACAAGCAAAATAGCTTATCAACTCTTACAGATTTGAAAGTTGCAGAGATGGAAGCATTACCCCAAAGTATCCAATCTAAACAGACCTGTCTTTTGCTTCACATACAAATAATATTAAAGCACAAGTTCACGTCTGGCTAAAAGGAGAAATAAATGAAACTCAGAAATAGAGAAAGAGGTGGCTTTGAAAAATCTTAAACTGAGATTTTCAAAGTTCCAACACACCATGGTCCAGATTCATCATCCCATTAATTTCAATAACTACCTAAATTCCGTAGTAAGCTTTGAATAACTTCAAAGTTAAATTCTTCTTATATTTGGATATTTCCTTTACTTGACCCGGATTTATTCTTTCACAGTGAAAAGAGAGGTGAAAAGTGTGTTCTGTGCTTTCTGCTCAAACAGAGTTCTACAGGCTTCACTTCCTCAGTCTGCAGTGGCCATCACCAGTGCTGCCTTCTCTCCCACACACTCATCTCAAGCCCCCTTGAATGCTATTTGTTTGCCTTGCTGCTGACAGAGATTGTACAGATCACTCAGGAGAGGACAGTAAATCATAACTATTATGACAAGCTGCTTCTGACAGCAGGTCCCTCTTGTCCCATTTCTGGAACATTTTGGACTTTGTTTTATGTGTTTTTGTGGTCTGAAATATTCTATAAATCTCTTTGAGACTTTCAGAGCCTCTCTTTGTATCTCACTCACACAGTTCTGCAATTACCTATTGGACTGGGAAGGTCCAGAGCTGATAACTCATTTTTAGCCTGGATACAGTTACTGTATCAACTCACTAGCCTGTTGCTCCTTAATTTCCCATATTAAATTTTTGTGAAGAAAAAAAATTTCAGCAGCTATAGAAGATGCACAAAGAACAGATGCATAAAACCTTGAGCTCAACACATTTCCATCTGCAAAAACATCCTTATAATTCCAGTTATGTTAAAAAAGTTTTTCCTGAAAGAAATGTAAACACATAAAACATGAGATCTCTGTGAGGGAAGGGGATTTACCTTGCAGAGGGCAGGGACTGAGGCTTTCAGCATTTCCACTGTAATTCAGTCCCATTGTGCCCCATTTTTTTCCTCCACAACATAGAGGTAATAGCAGGGTATGTTTTCTTCGGAAAAAACATCTTTGTGACAGTTCTGTTTCTCCATGAAGGACAAAAAAAGATACTTTGAAAAGTGAAAATGGGAGGTAGCAAACTGAAGAGTGGTTGCTTGAAGCAGTTCTCTAAGTAAAATTAGAAATGGAAAAAGTACCATCTCTGCACCCACAGGTGTGTTACGCATGTTAGGGTTTTATGCTAATTTCTTTGTGTCACCACAAGCTCCTGGTTCTACATTTTGTATCAATATAAGTTAATCCCATACCTTATTAGCATGCAAATAAAATGTGCAGTCAAATCACAAGCTGAAATTACTGATTTACTGTAAAGCCAGAATCCTACCAGGTAGTAGGAAGCGCCTGCAATGTGCCAGCAGGAGGAGGGATGAATAGCAAGGAAACGATGGCAAGAGGGAATACTCACACAATTGTCCCACACTGAAGACAATATGGCTTTGTGTTTAGCTGAGCTTTTGGGAAAGTCTAGGACATGCCAAACAGGTCCCAATAAGAAAGTATTCTATTAGTTTAGGCTGCTCTTTTTATTGGCTGTGACATGAGAAAACAGAAAGCAAAGATCAATCAGTGTATTAATGCCACACAAATAGCAAAATCATACTTGATACCTGCTCTGGTTTGGGCTGAGATACAGTCAATTTTCTTCTTAGTAGCTGGTAGAGCACTGTGTTTTGAATTTAGTACAAGGATAGTGTTGATAATACACTGATGCCATATTGTCGCTCTCCAGGTGAAGGACCTTTCAGTTTCCCATGCTCTGTCAGTGACAAGGTGCACACGTAAGGAGAAATTATGGCTGGGATAGCTGACCTAAACTGGCCAAAGGGATATTCCATACCATATAACATCATGCCCAGTATACAAACTGAAGGAAGTTAGCCCGGAGAGGTTGATCTCTGCAAGGATGGGAATCTGTCAGCTGGTGATGAGCAATTACATTGTGCATCACTTGTCTTTCTTGTTGTTTATTCCTCTCTCTATTAACTCCCTTTTCATTGCAATTATTATTTAGTTGCTGTCTAGGATTAAATCAGGATACCTTAAAAACAAAAGCTACCCTAAGCAGCATTTGAGAAATATTCTTATGAATACTTGCATATACATTTCAGAACCATGATTGTAAGTTAATTTCATTACACTATTTACTTTTTAACAATCTTTGAAATAGATGTAACATATGGTTTACATATGGTTTATTCACATCCTTGAAAGACATATGTGATGTCAGTCATTTGAAAAAGTCTTATCAGATTCCATAATATTGAGCAGTACATTAGTAACATATGCTTTATAGGTTTTTTTTTTCTTCTGTATTAATGACATAAGGAAACATATGAACATAAAAGTTTTAAGAAAGGGAATAAAATCTCATGAACTTAAAAAACTATAAACCAATGACTCTGAAGAGTGAAAAAGAACTTCTAGGTCTAAAGAACCAAAACTGAGAGGTTACAAAGTGCTTTCAGTTGAAAATAGGAAAACCTTGTAGACTAGGGAAAGCATTTTGCTCCTGAATAAATACAGTTACCAATTCACAGTGGCTTCTGCATCTTTCCTTATAAAGAGTTTAATTTTTAAATAATTCTAAAATAAAATAATATCCTAATTTAAATCTTTAAAACTCCATAAAAATGGTACTGCTTATTTCAATTAAGACTAATGCACACCTGGGTTCCCCTGAAAATTAGCTGCTTTTCTAGCCAGATACTTTATCAGAGTAAACACTGCTCAGACTGTGCAGACATCCAATATACCGCCAGGTCAAACACTTCCATGGAAGAGCAGTAACTCCTACAGGGCTACTCATACAGCCAGCAGACCTCTACAAATGTGTGGATCAACTCAGTAGCAACTCCACTGCAGACATGCGCAACTCTTGAAGGAAAGAGAAGAGCTTAAATCCCTGAATTCTGTTTAAATTAACAAACACTATATATATTTTTTTTTTTTGCACTTCTGTGATAGTCTTCAAAAAATCACGTATGAAAGCAGACTCAAAAAACCCCAGCCCACAGTCCTACAGCCTAGCAAGTTTTTACATGCAATATTTTCTAAAACAGTACCTTCTTTTTCCCCATGCAATGAATAACCCAAAGTTGTCATCCCTGCATCTGAGGTCTGCTTATCTCAGAAATTTTAAATACATCAAAAAATCACTACACAAAGTGAATTAAAGCAGTGATGCCACTTAAGCTAAGGCTTGCAAGACTGTAGATAAAATAGCACCGGTTTCCATAGATTGACTTTTCTTAGACTTCCTAAGTTATAAGAACATTGCAGTTAGTCCAGGAACTGAAGAAGCTTGAGTTCTCTGAGAAGTAAGCTTCCAAACAGTTGTTTGTGAGCAGAATTGAGCCCATGGTTAATTACCACTTGGGCAGGTGATATTCACATTTTGGCTATTAAAACAGTTCAAGAAACAGTGTACTCTTCTGGCAGAGGGGCCTGAAGGATGGGAGGGACACCACCAGGTTGAAACTAATCACCTTTAGGATCTTAACCCAAAGCTCGCTATGCATTTTCCAAAATGTGGGGATCTGCACTCTGCACACTTCTGGAGAGACAAATCATCCCTCCTGAGATGATATCCTTCTCTTAAGGCAATGCTGAGTCTCAGCTCTGCCTGCAAGTGCTCTAGTGGCTGATGGGAAAAGGAGGCTTAAGTGCTGCTCTCCTGTAGCAATCCCTCCTTCACAGGATATATTCTAGATATTACACTGAAGTGAAAACAACTGGGAAAGCTCCCTATTCACAGGTCTGTGGTGTAAAGCTTTTGCTCCTAATTACTGTTTCTTGAATGGAACAACGTTGGCTGAAAATCCGTTGAACTTGAGGTCAGGAAGCCACAGCTTTCTTTGCCAGAGGAGTCACGTTGAGAAAGAAATGTGCCCAAACAGCACAGCTCACACACTCTCCAAGGGTGGCCTGGGGTTATATCACCTGAATAAAAGGAAAGCATGGCTGGCATAAATCCTTGTGACCATAACCACCTGCTCTGGTTTTATAAGTTCTATCTTCTAAAAGATAGACCTACAGATGTTCGAGTTTTAGCCACATTCAAGTTCACAGTGAGCACAGTGAGAGCAGTAACAAGATCACTTACTAGCCTCACAGGTCTCCACACTTTGGCTTGCAAAAAGGAACAGAAGTTCTTTCCATGGCCATGATTCCACATACTGACAGCAGCTGCAGTCATGCTAGGGTCATTTGTCCCAGTGTCTGATTCCCAACACCAGCCTCTCCCTACAGCTCTACTCCAGTACTAGTCTTTGTTCTGCGCCATATCCACAGCTGTAAACCAGGGGAATTCAGGTCCTGCATTTCTCAGGCTCCAGAAACCACCAACCCAGGGATACTTCAACATTTAATGAGCTACCTTCTCCTTTGACAGACATGACAGTTTTGACTAGAGCAAATATATTCTACATATGCTTTTGATTAGGATCCACCCCGTTGTCCCAATATATTCCCTGCATTGCTTTATGCCGTGTTACACAGGGTCAGCTTCTAGATCTACGTGTAACATGACATAATTGTCAGTGACAGGGTGCAAAGCCCCAGGCCAACACAGAAAGGGCAGCCCATGCTGCTCAGATCAGATGTCCACAGACAGCTGCTTGCTTGTCACCGAGGTGACATGTGAATAACATGTCAGGTTTCTGCCTGTTGCAGAGTTTTGACTTTATGTTGATAAAATGTTCTTCCTTTACTAGCCAGCACAGCCAGCAAGCCAGGATGGCCACAAGGCTCTTCCAAGAGATGTGTCCATGTCACTGTCACCCCACTGCTCAAAGCCAGGTGACGTGCAGAGGAACACATGAGACCTGAAGGTGCTCCGGGATATGGCAACCATTAATCAATAAATTTGCTGGTACCTAAAAGCCACAATGGGTGAGCTGCCAAGGGTCAGTGCCAGTGATGATCGAGGCTGGGGCCTTCCTTGTTTCTTACAGATACATGGAGAGTTAAAGCTTGAACACCCCTTGTTGGGGAAGGAAGTGGCCACAGAGTTCTCAGCCTCCAGATAAGGCTGGGATCCTTCTCCCACTGAAACCATAGGCAGTTCAGTGTCCAGATGTCTCTGGAGATGCTGGGGTGAAACCTTTTCTGCCACACACTGAGTACCCTCCATCCATGCTATCAGTCTTGGAAGCAGTGTATAAGCATGATTTAGTAGCCCAGCTTTTCCTTCCAGATGTCTGTCGAGAGAGGCTGAACCACAAACAAGCTTCAAACTTTGTCTAAACTTTTGTGGGCTGAGTTCATCCTAAGCAAAGGGGCATTGTGGAAGTGGTCTCTAACTGCAGGCACATCGTGTTAGTCATAAGTGATCCAGGACAGCTGTGGATCCACCTTAAGCTGCACCAGCTACATGTTGCCTAAGGAAACTGTGCATTAAATGACCTGTAACATACATGCATTTGCCTTCCCAATTTCTATCTTACAGATGGGAAGTCTGAGGCACCAAACAATTCTGGGACTTCTTGTAGGTCCTCTAGAGAGCACAGAAATGTACGTGCCTTTACAGACTATCACCCTGTACATTGCCAGTGCTACCTCCACCAACTGCACACACCAAAGCTAGAAACCACAGGTGATCTGGAGAAATGGAATTGCTAAAAATGAACTCATTCCAAAGCAGGAAGGGGCCAGGGTCAGTCTTCAGGGTGAGTTCAAGAGAGTTATCAGAGGGAGGAATAACACAACAGACTGAAGCAGGTGATCTGTCTCCAACTGGGCCACTCATCAACTAGGAATATCTCTGCAGCAGGCAAGATTTTCTTTCTTTTTTCTGTGCTGTGGTGCTCAGCTGCCCCTGAATTTTTCAGGTGCACTCAGCTGAGACTCATCCCAGAGCCTCACATTCAGAGCACATAAAAGCTATGCCTCCCCCTATGCCTATGTGTCACAACAGTGTCAGTCCATGTCACCGATCAGAAGTGAACTACAGCGAGGGTATTGCACAGCCCCTCAGTACAATGCTGGCCTTCCAGCCACTGAAAGGATCTTTAAAAACATGAGTGAATGATGTGCTTCTGCAGGAAAGCAAAGATTCAATAGAGGCTTCATAGCTCAGTATTTTACCTACGAGATAGGTTTCTTGAAAGAGTGCATTTGACTTGCTGAAAACACAGCAATTTCTCTAAACTACTCCAGGCTGAAAGGCTTCTTCTAGTCTTACACAAGCATAATAGAATAATAATTTGGCCTGTAGCCTTTCCCCCCAGCTGAGCTGCCTGCCATACATCTGTAATGTAGACTGTAACAGGGGCATTTGGATCCCCTGTAACTCACCACCTAGTAGCTGTTGAAATCACCCTGTTTCCTTCCATTTACTCTACTTTCCTTTCCATTTACTTGCCTTTTTTTTTTTTTTTTTTCAAAAATTCAGTCATGTAGTTAGATTAGATTAGGTGATTCAGAGAATTTCTTAGTAGTCAAAAACACCACAAGAAAACCCAGAAAAACAAACCAAAAAAAACCTGCTAAAAAGCTCTTGACTGACTACCTCCTGTCCAGCTAAATGGAAACCTCATCAGTTTTCAACAAGAATCTGAGAACACATTCAATTAATACAAAATCAAAGAGACAATGACAGTTTTCTGGAGCCAGTCGGTTTTGCTGAGGGTAAATCACACCCAGCTCTAACCCACAGCCAAACCCTGCAGCCAGCACAGCTATTTCAAGGTCGCAGGACCAAGCACACACACAAATGCCTTCTCTCCCATTAGGCTATTCAGTAACAGTCTTTTATAAAATTCTGGGTGGACATCAGCTGCCTTCAAGAAAGAAAAGGCTGTGTGCTGAATGTGAACAGTCTAAGGGAAACTTTAGTATGGGACTTACACTCTGAGGGAGCTTTTGCCTTTGTAAAGGAAAAGGTGACTAATCTAGTAAACTAGAATACAGTAATTTTCATTTATTAGAGGTTGGGAAAGAAGCTAGACTTCTTCTAGCATATAACAGGCCTCTCTGAAATGTGCAACATGCTATGTATCACCATGCCTGCCTAGATTTTACCTGAAAACAGTTGCTATATTTTGTGTATGGTGAGGCATAGACTCAATTTTTTGAGCATAGGTACACAGCCTACATGCAGACACATAGGTGAGAGTGCCCTCCTCTGCATGCTCCATAAGCACTGTTTTCCTACCAGTCTTCATCCCCCAAACACACAGATGAAGCAGACCATTTGGATCAAAGCAAACCTAGCACATGGCAAACCAAGTGAACCAGCCTGTCAGCTGGGGCTCTCCAGCCCCTCACCACTTAAGAACACCAAGATCCTGCTTCCTGCCATCTCCAAACAGCTCATAGAAACAGCCACTGCACAAACCCAAGCCCCCTCCAGAAGCACATATCTTGCCAGGGAGCCTTCACAAGTCCCCATGTTGAACAGAGGAGGCAGGTCCCAGCAGGAAGGTTACCACATCCAAAGACCTCCAGATGGAGGAGAGCAGATCAGAAAAACACGTGGATATGCTTGGGACAGTAGGTCTGAAACAATGTCTCCCTGCAGAGCCCCCTGTGCTGAGAACAGGGAAAGGCCTCCTGCCCCTTTTTACCATGTGTGTGGGCTGAGCAGGACATGGAGACCCCCAGTCACCACTCAACCCCAGACACACAGTAGCCTGCACAGCCTGTGCTGAAGGGCAATTAAATTCCTCATTAGCTATAATTAGCAGGCACCTGAAACCCCTCAGCAGAAGCCCAGCAGCAGGAAAAGGCCTGTGGGAAGCCGGTTTTTGTGGCTTGTTTTATCAGCTCTCGTACATCTGAGCTCCCTTTGCCTGTGCTGCAGCCTCACTAGAGGCAGCACCTGTAAGCAGGAGTCTGATCCGCATCTCAGCAGTGTCAGCTGGGGAACCCTGCTGATTTTGTCAGTCTGTGGATCAGACCTTCCCTGAATAGGCTGGAAATAACAGCCTGGAATTGCCGAGGCTTGGGCTGAGCTGCAGCCACCAGCGTAAGCTGCTCTGGGGATTGCATGCTGCTTACTGAACTGAGAGCTGCTCCCATTAGTTTATCCCACCCCTCCTGCTTGGTGCTTTTGCCATCTACAAACCAAGGTCTGCAGAAGTCTCCTTCCCTGGATGAGATCTCATGCCATCTATCTCACTCAAACAAAATCTTCCAGTTAGTAGGAACTTCACCTTGTTTTCCCAAGGCAGATAAAAGGGAGGCCTGCCTACACTCTTGTGCTCACACGTTGTCTGTGGCACTTCTGGTCCTCAGTAATTCAAGTGGGTGAGGCAATATAATTTTTCAAACTTCAAAGCCAGAAGGAAAGGGGTCCCTAGCAGGCCACTGACCATGCAGTACAACTTGCTTGCTTCAGCATGTGTGGGTGGCAAACTACTCTGTCTCTATGAGGCTATTAATGTGTGTGGTTCAAAGGACTTTGATTATTTTCAAGGCAAAATTATCCTGGGGATGAGTGAAACCAAGAGGCAGGGAAAAATCAGAAGAAAGTTAAAACTTGCAAGTGCATGCTCTTGTTCTTGCTTCACTTCAAATTGGTTTTAAGTAAGGCTTTGCTAACTGGGTGTGAGGCTATGGACTGACGCTGTTCAATTAACAGCCAGTATTGCACTGTTTTTCCCTATGATTCCCATGCTCTCACCAGGCTGGTGCAGCTGCCTGAATAAGTGCACAGAGACACAAGCAGGAGAAGGTGTCAGGGCAGACCAGCACAATGGGGGGCTACACCAGAGTTGCTTGGACAATTTTTCTTTGAACAGCCAGTAAGACAAATGTCACTCTGCTTTCTGTAGGGGAAAGGTTTTGGATCCTCTTAAAAGCCTGTCTTGTCAGCTGCCAACCTGTTTATTGTATGTCCGCATCCTTAGATTAGTATTTAAGCACTTGGCCTTTATTTTGCAGCACGTGAGCTTCCTATGAGCCTTAATGCACTAATCTTCACAAATAAATGTGAGGGAAAGGAAGAGCTACTAACTCCCTTAGACAGAGCAGATCTTTTGATGCACGTCTCTTAAATCCTAGGCTAGCCATTAAATCCCTCCAATGTTTAGTGGTCTCCAATTGGTACTTTAGGTCATTCATTATTTATGGTATGTGCCTGGCTGTATGGTATTTCATTACCTCTGGAGGAGGATACAAAGAGTCAGAAATTTCTGTGTCCTCCTTAGCCTCAGAGACACTGCAGAACTTCAGACTCTTTGGAGCTAATCCCATGTTCTTTTAAATAATTTTTAAAGTTGCTCTTTATAGGAGGGGAAAGGATCCATCAATGTGATGTATAGGTCTTACATTTTCCGTTTGTTATTGTCATATTTAGCCTGCAATCTGAATGTAGAGAAAAGCTCATAGAAAGCAAAGCACCATTTAAAAAGTGCCATTATTCCTAGTTCACTAGCATATTTCATAGTCCTAGCTCTCAATCAGTGGTTCTTGCTGTGACTTCACAACAATAAAAAGCCCTTCACAACTGGGTACATTCTTCCAGTGAAGCAACTGCCAGTCTGAGCAAAGCTCCTCTATTTATCTTGATGTGATAAGTAGCCTGAGCTCCAATCCCTGTACTGCAAGCAATCACAAACTCTCAGATTTTTTTTGGAGAGTGTAGCTTTCCAATGCAACCTCTCTAATTTTTCAGTTTCTTTAAATGTAAGCCCCGTTTTTAAATGTCCACAACAAAGGCTTGGAAGGGGAGGCAAGATCTTTTCTCAGACTAAATGACATAGCTGGAGAAGCTAGACAAACCTTCACACAGTGAAGGCTTTTGCCTAATGAAAGATAATGTTTTTCTCCAGCATCCCTGCCTTGCTTGTAGCCTTAAACCACCTCATCTTCAGCAAAGTGCCACAAAGAAAGCATAAAAGTCTTAGAAAGGCTGGGCATTTAATCTGTACTGCCATAAAACAGCATTATTATGAAGAGTGCCCTGCCTGAGCTGGTTTGTTTTTGTAGGATAACTCACTAGTACAAGGCAGCTCCTATTTCTTAAACATAAATCACCACTAAACCCATTTGTTTGAGTTCAAAACCAACAATGGCGTACTCAAATTGCAATAAATTAGTTATGTAGGGTAGCACAAAGAAACGCTAAAAACTATATTAAGGCAGGGAGGATACAGTAAATATTTTGATAAGCTGTTCTCAGAGCATCAGGCAGCTACTTTTAAGCTATATCTTTAATCTTTGTTTGGGTACAGATATTCAGTAAGCTCTCTTTGCATCTTCCTGATTTGTCTTCTCCTTAGGCTTCAAAAGTTAGAGCTGGGATAAAACGTCCACCCACCTTCAGGCAGATGTTGAGATACAGCTGACTAGGATGCACCTGAGCTGAGACCATGCAGTTCTCTTTCCCAGCAGCTAATGCAGCACCTGGGGAACAACCTAATGCCAAAATATCACATGGACAGAGAAAAAATATTTCAGGAAAGCATCACTCCTAAAGAGAACGAGGCAGATTGTAAATCTATCCAGCTCAACCTCCCTTGGAGCTGGGAAGGTCTCTCACTTCAGATTCCCTCCATCTGTCTTTCCGGCATTGGTCTGTCACCACAGAAAGCTGCTGACAGATGGCTCCGACTCACACAGCCATGCAGGAAATTCTGATAACCCATTATCACTGTGCAGGAATTCATCTCACACACAGACATCCCTGCCTACCAGTGTCTGCAGCTTAATACACTGAAGTCTCATCATCATTGTAGTTACATCTTTTTAAGTTAATTAAAAAAAAAAATTAAAATCAGCAGTACCACGAGACACATTCTGCCATGTTCAATAATGCTAGTGGCAGCTTCTTGTGCCAGAGGACTGGGAATGGTTTGCTCTTTTTCCTTAGAAAAAAACCCAGACTTCGGAGAAGGTCATAAAGTTTTGATCAAGAGTAGATCTGCCCTGTGGTCCTTCCTCCTAATATCTTGATCCCAAGAGCTGTATAAACCTGGTAAAGTAGCTGTGGGATAATCCCTCAGTAGACTGTACTCAGTAATAAGGATTTAACGACCTGCTCTCATAACCATCTCAGAAAACTTGCCTGAATCCAGCCCTGTTTCACTGCAGCTGCCCTGATGCCAGTGTAAGGGAACACATCCTGCCATTTCTGTTCCTGCACAGCAAGGGAAAGAAGCTGTACCAATAAAAAATACATCACATACTTGACACTAAGGTTGAGTTGATGTAACTACTTTAGCTTAAATGCAAAATTATATCTTTACAGCATTATACGGACCAAACTTTTATGAGGACATCAGGACACAGAGAATAACTTAGTGAAAAGCAAAGTCTAGTAATATATGGAGTAAAAAAAAAAAATATTCTTGATCAATTACTTGCATGCTGCCCCAGACCCCACATCTTTAGACCTATTAAGGAAAGAATGTTTATTTTACAGTTAAAGAAAGATACCAGGAGATACAAAAAGCTATTTCAGACATTAAATGAAAGCATTCCTGAATGGTGAAAACTATTGTCTACAGAAAAGGCACAGAGAAGGAGCCTTTGAGAAACCTGAATAAGAAAATAAATCTCTCTTTATTTGCCTTGGAGAGTCTTTTTTTTTGATGTTAGCTCAACTTTTCTTTGAAACCTTTACCATCAAGTTGCATACTGCAAAAGGGAAACAGAGATGTTTATTTATCAGCAGAGGATTGCAGGCCAGTCTCTGCCCAGGCTGGTCTCCGTCCTTTTTACAATTGCTGTGATGGCAAATACATCTCCTAACCCTGGATAACACTATTACCCAGAACAAGAAGCCCCAGCAGCAGTATGCAAACCCCATCTGTATCCAGGGCATCCAGAGGGACAGTGTGAAAATATTCACAACAAAGGGTGAAATGGCCTGAAAATGCATTTGTCATATTCTATTTCTTATGCATATAGAAATATAATTTTTATTCCTGTTCCCCAGGATTGTAGGAAAAATCACCATATTTCTTGAATAAGTTAGTGGAAAAAAAGACCATTTGGAATGAAAAATTAGTTTGTAATATAAAGGTAAAAAGATAAAGTTTTCTCATGTATACTTTCAGTGCAAAAGCAGACTTCATGTTGAATTCCTTGTTAATTTCATAATGTAACAGTCACCCAATGCAAAAGTGCTGAAAAATATTATTAATTTCTTGACTATCTGGAGGTTACAGCCTGTTACAAGCTCAGTAATTTCTCTACTCAGTCTCTAACCACAGCCCTCACTACCAGCATCATACATGAACAACGCGGAAAAATGAACTGTCTCCACAGTGGACTCTTCTCTGGGGTCTGAAGCCAAGCATGCAGGGACAATGGGTCAGAGGTTTGTGCTGCCAACATGTGGTGGGACAGGGACTGGGATCTCACACTGGATGCTCTCAGATGGCAAACAGTCCCCAGCATGAGCTGGATTTGGGCTGGTTCCTAGAAAGAAAAAAACTGAGCTGCTTGGTTACTGTGTTTGGATTTTCTTCAAATGTGTCTCCGCTGGCAGTGGATATGTTTCACCATTGACTCACTAACTCCCTCCTCCCAGGAACTAAAATGTCTGAATGTGTAATTTTCCCTTTACCCTGAAAATGTAATTTCCTATTGCCACCAGTGCCAGCAACTCTTGTTAAGGCTTCAAAGAGAGCCTTACCTCTTTTGTACATCACTCTGTTACTCACAGTCTCCCCGTGTTAATAGCTGGATATAGTACATGGGAAAACTCAACCAAGTGGTGGATCAAGGCCATCGAGAGGGTTGCCTATCACCCAGAAAGGTCTGGGCACTGTTCTTAGTGTTACACATGGGGCAGATGCCGTGAAGGGCCTGGAGAAACAAAGGACACAGCCACAACCTGGGATAAGAGCACATAGTTGCAGCCCATGGCCTGAAGCAGAGGCTGCAGACTGTTGCACCATTTGTACACACTTCAGCAGGTGCCAGCCCTCCTGAGCCCAGGGCTTAGGTAGCTTCAGACAGATCCTCTGTGCCGAAGCAGTGTTTTCTCTGTCAGGAAAGCCCTGATGTATTTTCCCCACCATCATAAATCTTGATGCCTTCAGCCAGCTTCTTGTTTTCAGAGATTGGTTTCAGGAAACCAAGATGCCCAGCTTACAGTCTCAAACTGATTTGTGCAGGTGATCTCTAAAATGAAAACTAAATACATCTCCCCTAAAATGACCTATTAATATTGATCCAGGCTCTGAGCAAATAATTGAATATACTTCTACTATTTGGATGGCTAAATATTTTCAATTAAGATCGTTACGAACAATGCATAATATGTTTGCTTTGGAGGAAGGCTTAAGGATTTAAAGCTCATGTTAGAAACATTAGCTGCTGTCACTAATGTGACTTGCTGACTTGAATGTTTATTTTTTCTGATTTTCCCCCCATTCTCTCCAATTTTTCAATTAAAACTTAATCACCTGCCCACTCACTCACTGCAGAAATGATAGAGAGCTTGTAAGCTGTCATAAAACTTCCTTTGGTTTCACATTTCTCTCAGGCAACACAGAGAAAAGGTCAGTTCTAGTACTGGTCTACACACTAAGCCACACTTTTATTGCAGTGTTGTGGCTTAAGCCCTTGCTTTAGGAACGTGCACTGGGGGCTGGATAGTGTGTTGTGTCCCATCTTTCTTCAGCTTTCCCTGAGTGTCTTCTAGTGAGCTGCATGGTCATCTCAGCAGTGGAAATCAGGATCCAGCTCCTGGATAACTACTTCTTGCACCTTCCTCTGATTGGATATGTCAATCTGTATTTTGCCTTATCAATCTAGGGTTTCTCTGCATGTGTGAAATAAGCAAAGGACACCAGACCTGTGTCCCTGTCCAGTATAGAGAAATTTCTGCAAAGATCTTTACCTTGAAAATTGGGCTGAGTAGGGACAGCACACCTTACCTGCTAAGAGACCACAACAACCTAATGCTATTGTATTCATTTCCTTAAATAAGCCTGTAGTTCTAAAATGATCAAGGACTTGTTTAAGCTTGTACCCAGAGCATTGGCTGGAGGGAAGCTATAAAGGGAGTTTGTGTATATGTACAATGATAGCAGCAAGAGAAGAGATTAGATAAACAGAAGATCATTTACAGCATCATGTGCCTGACAAACCTCTCCTGGCAGAAGATGAATTGCATCCACTTCCAAACAATTAGCTGACCTGACAAGCAGGGAATATTCACTGGGGGTAGGTAGCAAGGGTGATTTGTCACTGAGACCCCTAGGCTATCAGAAGAGCAGAGGCCAGGGTTTTCCAGGACACTTTTATGGCCGGCTGTTTATTTTTAAGAATTAATTTATTCTTCCTGGTGGGTTTGGTGTTGTAGCATGCTGAAAGAGCTATTGTGAGTGTCATATCCTTACAGGAAGAACCATGGAGAAAAATTTGGCTTCCCTGGTTTACCCACGTGGGGGGGGGGGAAGGTCAGCAGCTTGGATAGACCTTGTGCAGACAGCAAAACAGGGCCTGGAAACATCATAGTGATCCCTCTGCACAGACACATGGGGCATGAGCTGCCATTCCAACACAGGCATTCACTCTTGCTGCCTCCAAAAGGGAGTATAAAAGCTCCTGAAAAAAGATTTTCACTCTATACTGCTGTAAATTAAGAGAATCATACACCTGCAAGGATCTTTTCTCCCAAGATGCTGAACATCAGAACTGCGTCAAGGCTTTTCAGTAATATGGGGAAAATTAAGTTCCCATTTCATCTGTAATTTTGGGGCTGGCAGACTTTGCAGTTGCAACAAGGCAGTCCTGAAATAGAAGTGTAAGGAACTGGTGGGGCTCTGAGGCCCCAGGAAATGTTGCAGAATAGCTCTTTGCTCCTTAAGTTCTCACCTACTTCATACAACCCCAGATGCAGCCTTACTGAACTCTTTCCATTCTCACTGGCTGGAACTGCCATGTACCTGGGAAAACCCCATGCTACAATCAACTGCCCAAACTGTATCACAAAGGAACAGAGTAAGGCACAGAGCTTGGCGAGTCTGCAGTGCCCTGGAGAAGACCAGAGACCTGCTGGCAGAGCTCCAGAGTCCTGGTGCCCACCGCTGAGGCACTGGTCCTTCCCATGGTCCTGGTTAGCTGCTGGCTGGGCTGGGGGAGTGGGTGAGCCAGCAGTTACCTGAGCCGTAAATTCAAGAGTACAGCTCTTCTGTATCTTTGTGAAAAATACTGCTTGTCATCTGATTTTGTAGATAGTAGACTGTTTTCATCTAGATCCTTTTGGCATTTCCAAGGATTGCTCAGATAGCCAGATGAAAAATGTTAGCTACTACTTTCTATATCTGACTGGTTTCCTCATTTGAGCCTAGTCTCTTGGAGCCCATGGCATTGTGCCCATTTCTGATTGGGAGGCTGAAAATTTTTGAAAGGATAAAAGTAAACTGCAGATAATAATATAACCTCTCTGCCAGGTGGTATTAGCACAGTTAGTCTGACAGTGTCTAGAGTTTCCATTTAATATAACTAAAATAAATGGTTCTAGCCTCCACCTAACACCTTACCCTCCAGAGTTTTAGGAATGTTGACTGTAAATCCCCGATCACCTTTAATTCCTGTTGTTTTCTGAGCCCAAAATTTATGATGGTCATCAGCTGACTGAACTAAAACCTTTCTGAGAACTCCAGGCTTCTTGGTAAAAATCCCCCTAGAACTCACCTGTAAGAATCCAGTGACTTTTTAAAGCCCAGTGGTGTCCAGAAGCAATACTGCTGTGTTTGAAGCCCTAATGCAAGGGCAGATATCCATCCCTGAGAAGGCATCACCAGAAAAAGTTGAGAACCATAAAGTCTCAGTGTGGTCTGGGAAAGGATTTTTCTTCACTGTCTTCAATTCAGAGCTACAGGCAATCTTTTAGATAGACTGGATCCATGCCACAGTGTGCCTTGAAGATTTAGTCTGAAATTTGTACTTCATTCTCATGAGCAAAGTTACCCAAATATGGCCTGAGGCTGGCACACAGCAGTCTTAATTTCTTTATCCTAAATGGCTCCTATTCTGAACATAACTGGAAAGGTAGTCCTGCCTATGTGTTAAATATCAGAGAGAAAGTTACAAACTTCTGCTGCTTCCCTAATCTCCCACTAGGCAATATTTTTCAAGAGTTAATGAAGCAATGACAGAAAATCCATTAATAGATAAAACCCCCTATTATGGAGTTCCAGATGGGTGGCCTTTTCTTTTTGTCATGGACCAAACTCACACTCAGCATTTTTGATATGGAAGAAATATTGTTCATGACACTTCATAGGAGATTTTGCAAGCAAACTGTCAGGAGTTATTGGGCTTTCCATAGTGGCCTCTCACCCACATACAGTGAGTTGAATAGATAAAATCTGTTTCCAAAAGCAATACGCCATTTAACTGATCCAAAAGCTTAAAGATGCTTTCTAAGGCTAAGCAACTGGATTCTTTATAATGCAAGGCAATGTAGAAGATCCTGCTCTACTGCATCAGCAGAGAACCAAAGCAGAGGTTGCCTCCTTGTTAGATCAGGCTGTCACTGTCTCCTAAATCTGACCTGGTTTTCACTGGGCTGCCTCTGTCTGTAGAACATCCACAAACCACTACAGGCAACCATGTCCTGTGCCCATGAAGAGAATAGTCATATTTGAGACACCCATTTGAAATAAATCCTGTCCTTTGGGCCCCCACACAAGTGTTCCTTCATGTGGGGATCCTGTGGTTTGAATGAACACCTACTGCTTGAGCTCACTGATAACACAGATTCCGTCGTGACATAGATTTGGCTATTGTACTATCTTAACGCTGTTACAGCAGTAGTTTCAGAGCGATGTTTGCTGAATTTGACATGTGTATATTTATTCTATTTAATGAAATCCACTGAAAACTCTCATAAAAAGATTTTTGCTGCATTTTGTGTTTACAACAGGATAAGTCAGAGAGCAAAGATATTCAACTAAGGTGTTTAAAGACACTTTTAAGGCTCAGTTTCTGAACAAATGCCTCTGTCCATCATTTTTTCCACATTACAGATGCCAGAAGACACAGGAAGTGACAGGCTGCTTGTGCTTCTCTCCCCTGGGCTGCAGAGGAGGAATCCTGCAACATTTGGTACCTGCTGACATTTCTAGGGCTGGAGGCTTCATGCCAAAGCTTAGAGCACTGCTGGTTAGACAGAAGGCAATAGAGGTATATATAGGGCTACGGCTTTATTACTGAGGCTACAACTGAGCAACACTTACAGGGTGAAAGAAGATTTTGCAAGACAGACTATTTGCTGCCTCAGGCAGAGTTCCTACAAGGCCTTTTGAGCATCTAAGTCTTATTTACTGTAGATGATCCAGATCATAAAAATAGTATGATCCTGGGAATAACAAAATACATCCACTTATGGATCTGCAAGTTTGGGTCAGGAGTTCAAACTACTGGAAAAATACTTTCTTCCTGGGAGAAAAAGGAAAACCCAGAAACCCTGCTGATTTTGCTATAGAGGCTGAATAGTCCATATTTCTTTGGAGGCTCATTCAGCCCTTTAATTTATACAGCCACACTTTACCACATGTGTCCAATGTACCTTCCTGGTAAACTCTTCTTCCTGGCCTTTCAGGTGCAGGATCTTACCTTGCTTGGACGTCTCTGAGTGATGCTCATAGGAAAACAACCCTTGAAATGCCAAACAGATGTGAAAATGCATCTGAAGAGGAATGTATGGGTGTTGTCTGTCTGTCATCACCCCTTTCACCATTTTGGCTCCTCCCCCTTCATCTGGTGCCCACCTCTGCCAAGCTACAGACAGGGGAGCTCAGTGAAATGTGAGACAGTGTGAGCTCTCCGCTGGACTTCACCTGCCTGTGTGAAATCCAGCTTCACTTCACTGAACATTTACTTTAAGGTGGAAGAGTAGGGTTTAGTTATTTGGGCCAGGTTTCTATTGAAGAGCTGGTCTACCTTAATAAAGATCATAAAGACAGGAAGTCTCAGAAGTAATTTGTACTTACATAGAAAAAGCACCACCATCACGACCCCTTATTTGTGTAGCCGGTCTAAGAGGTTGTTACCTTTACCCTCAGTTGGTCACATTTTTAAAATTTCTTTTTCCCAACCTGCTCTGAAAAAAGTTAAACACTTTTAAGCAAGCAGGTTTGTTTTGGGTTTTGTGGTTTTGTTTTGGGTTTTTTGTTTGTTGGTTTGGTTTTTTTTCAAAACAGATGTTTTTCCTCTGAGATTTTTTTATAACACACGCACACAAAAAAAAAAAGGTTTTCTGGCAAAATAAACACAGGCTTTATTATAGTGATTATCAGAAATGTAAATGCAGCTAAAAACTAATAAGCAGTACATGACCTCTTTCTAGCTAAAAACCCCCATAAAATCACATTCCCTCCACAAAAGTATAAGAAATTTGCAGCAATCTCTAGGGACTTTGTAAAAACACACAGATATAGCCCAAATTTCTCAGTAGAAGTTAAAAATAAGATCACTCTGAAACCAACAGAGTGACACTATCTTCAGTTCTCTTAAGAACAGTTTTCTTTCTTTTGTAACCAATGTAGAAAACTGCATTATACATTCCATTTTCTACAGGTAATTGAACAGCTACATTAACCAAAAACTCTCCTACAATCTTCTTAAATTATAGCATTTCCCTGCAAATGCTTTGAAAGTCTTTGATTTTCAGTGCTTTCAAAACAAAGACCAATTCTCTCCATTTTCTTCAGCCATGCCACATGGGACAGAAAGGACATTCTTGTTACCCACACTGAGCAAAGAGAGGGCAAAATTTGCTTCTTGCCTATATCTGAATGCCTACACTGCCTCTGGTAGAATCACTCCTATATTTTTACCACCACAGAGACATAAAGTCTTCTTTTCACAGTGTCATTTGCTTTTCTGCAGAAGTCCACAGAATTGCTATGGGGATTTGAATCATTTTGGTGCCATCGTCCCAGAGGATCCCCTGTTAACAGACTGTTCCTACCCCACTAGATGATCTCAGAGGTATTTTCCAAACTTAATGATTCTCTGTTTCTGTGAAAGTATAATTACAAGGCAGAAACAAGGACTGTTCATGAAAATAAAGCAAAAAAATTACTTAGTAAAAATGGACTGGTTATGATCTTAGAGTAGTGGAATTTGTGAAAGAAGGTTTAGTTTAGGGAATAATATATGACCTTTCTGTTTTTCAAGAGAAAGAGGCTCTTGGCATTCTTCAGCTCTTAATTTGCCTGAAACCTGAGCTGTATTGATATGGATCTTTTAATTATTGTCCTCTGTTGACCTGGACAAAGCATTGTGAGAAGACTTCAAATCCATCATTCCAACACTTGACTGAGTGCTCACCTGTTCAAAGGTTGGGTTTTGGTTGCTTTATTTTTTTGAAAAACTTGCAAGCAAGCAGAAAGAGAGAATATTTTCTTCTATCAGTAAGCCCTTTCAAGCAGCCTTTGTAAGATTGAGAGAAACATTTGTTCTACTCACTGATCCAAAAGCCCACTCAGAGACAATAATAATTAAAACCAGAACAAAACAAATAAAGAAAAAATAACAACAACAAAAAACACTCCAAAAACCAACTAGCAAACCAAAACCATGACTTGGTTGATTGCACTGGAATGAATTTGACCAACAGATGGCAGCTATGAAAAGTAAGATGGGTCACATTCCCAGACATGTAAACAGAACAAAAGCACTATAACCCATCTGCCACGTAAAAATGTTATTAGTCCTGCTCTTGAGACAAGTCACATTAAAAAAAAATTTCTCAATTGGGTTTGGCCTGTTTGCAGCAGAAAATGCTGTCAGGAATATTCATCATCATGCTGCATTGTTCCCTGATTAGTCTGTGACTTTGCAGCTCTGAAGGCACACAGGTTTTATTTCTGCTGTAGAAAACCTTTCGACACACAGAGAGTCAGGATGAAAATGGGGGAGAAAGTATAAAGGCAGGAATGTGCAGGGACTATTGTGCCAGATGACATGTAGAGTGCTGGAAAGATCACAGGAATAATAAAAACACCAACATGCAAATATCAAAGCCTCAGGAGGAGAAAAAGAAGGCTCACCAGACTGTCATGGTAGAGGCCAGTGCTCACCCTGGGGACAGCCAGGAAAGCATCCCAGTCCTATGACACAACATAGGCACCGGGCCACCAAGTATATCTTTGGACACGGGGACACATAAACCTCTCTTCTGAAGCTGCCTAAGCAAACAACAAACACCTCCAAATAGCAGGGCAGAATTTGTCATGGCCAGATAGTGGACTTACAGATGGTTGCAGTAGAGATGGAAGGTTCACTTCTGGTGAAAGTCTCCATTCAGGTGACAATTTTGAATTAAAAAGATAGAAATCTGTACAAGGTGGTTTTTTAATTATTTGAATGACTTCTAGCTAATGATTTTTGGTTCGAAAGAGTTTCAGTTTTGGGCTGAGAAAATTTTTGTTGTCAACAATATTTCTGGACATAGCTGGTACAAGAAGAAAAAGTAAGCAAGGAATCTGAGACCTAACCCACCCCTTATCATTTTCACATGGGCACTCCTTCTGGTCTGCTGCCTTCCAAAAGAGTGCTTCAGCCAGTAAAGGCATGAATAGCAAAGCAGAGGAAGAACTTGTGCAGCAGAGGAAAAACTCTACTCTGATCTATGTCAGGTGATCACAGGCAAGGATCAAAGGTGATGCCAAAAAAAAAAAAAAATCTGCTTCTGGTGTCCTCTTCTTTGCCTTTCAGAAGAGATCAAAAATAGCCACCAGAAAACACAGGGATTGCTTATTTAATCTTTTTTTAAAACTGAAGTAAGCATTTTAATGACACAAAAGGCAAGAAAAACAAGGAAGTTAAAGGAGTCTGTTGATCTGGAATCACAGCCTGAAGGGATGCACATTTTAATTTGTACTTACGATATCAAACAAGGCACTGATCAGACCAAGGTGCTGAATAAAGGCTTCTAAAAGCAAGTATGGTGTAGCACTGTAAGAGCCTTGGCTATAAGGTACAGGTGAGTTAAAGAACAGGACAGAGAATCATACCTGCTGCTCATCATTTCATGCAAATGTTGAATTGTCTGGTTCCTTTGAGACTGGTCCCTTCCCACAGAAGCAGAAAAACTACATAGATTTTGTGGGGTAATTAGTTGGCTTGCCAATTTGGGAATATTTGAAGATCACATTAGGAGCCCACTTTCATTTGTAGGCACTTGAATATCTTTGGAAATCTGATCCTGCTAACACTTAAGAATAATCCAGAGCCAGGGAATGCAGTTAAGCAAATGAATCAGAAGCAGTGTATCTTGATTTCTACAGTTCCTGGGGCAGCAGACTGAAGGAAGAGTGGGGTCAGTCTATGGGCACCTGTGAATTGCACACACCAGAGGCTGCATGTCTGAGCCTGGAGTGAATCCCTGGGAGGAGTGGAGGGATGCTGGGGTTCTGAAGAGGCATTAACTGCCAGCCACAGTGAGTAGTACACACTCAGTGCCCACTGGGAGAAGGGATTTGCAGGTGCTCAGCAGTACTCTACCCGCTGGCCCAAAGCCAACTCTAGCAAAGAGGTAAAGCACTTCATTCCCTTCATGTGTAGGGTTAGTGTGCTGGAATTCATGGGGACAGTGTGTCTTTTCAGGCAGAGCTTGCAGACACCTACCCAGTATGAGTGATGACTGTGAAAAAGCTTCCCAGAATCAGCCTATGTTTTGCTGTGACTCATTTTCCCCATCTGTAAACAAGCTACAGCACTGACACTGTGAGGTACTGACAGCAGAAGCACAGAAACTTTTAGAGGCTGCTTTAAAAACAGCTAATGATAATGAGCTGGGCCAGGAACCCAGTGGGGTCAGATTGTGTTGCCATGTAGGCTGTTTCTACTGGAACTGAGGCAGAAGCTGTAAATGTCAGGAATTTGCCAAATGAAGCATTATCTGTCAGCAAAGCCTGCCAATGTAATGGCTGTGACTGGGAGCGGTAGTTAAGTGCTCACTGAAGCAAAATTATTTGTCCTCAATTATATGGACGTCCTCAGTCAGCCAAGGGATAAACAATCAGCTTTGGAAGAGATGCACAATTTGTAGAAACACAGGAGCACCATGGCTACCCTGCTGACTGCATAGTATGCAGCGCAGAGGGATTTTACAGTGCCTGGCAGCAAGTGCAGCGCATGTTGTGCCCCCACACCTCTCACCTCTTTCACAGCTCAGTTTTCACAGTGTCACCTCTCCAGGCGTCAGGGCAGTTGGAATCAAGACTGCTGACTATGTGGATTTTGCAGCTCATATGAGATTGCTCTGAGAAGTCACACAGTTTCTGGTGGGGATGGATTCTTTTTTTCTTCCTTGTTTTTCTTTATTTTGTGTCTGAAACAGCTTCATTTACTGAGTCTGACTTTAATAAAAGTTCCTGCAGCAGCCAATCTGCTATTCAGTGTAAGGAACACAGCTACACATGCACTCCTGAATGCCTACCTCCCAAGCTGGTTTTGATGCCACTGATGAGAATGAAACCTTACATCTAAACTCAGTCTCCCTATCCGTGCACCTCTGAGTTGCATTTCCTCTTCTCATGTGTTTCTCACACTTATTGCAGACCTGACCTGCAGGTAAGAAGGAGCCACGTTTCCCTGTTCTAGCACCTTACAGCAACATGGCAGTTCCTGGCACAAATGGCTGTGCCGGAACCCACCCACGGAAATCCATCAGCCCTCTCAACCACATCTGCTGTTGGAGCACAGGCAATCAAGCTAGACCAGTGTATCCCAGTTCTTCCTTTGGACTGTAAGCAGCCAGATCCCCAACATGCAACATCCCTACCCAGCCACTGATCTTTCACATGCAGGGACACCTTCTTCTCCCATAAACTGCAAGAGGCAACTCCAAACACCCTTTTCTTCATAGGTCTGCCAGACTTTCCCAGATGCTTTCGGTGGATGCAAGAGACATTCCCTGTTATGGAGTACACAGTCCTTTCTGTCCACAGGATCCATACGTTTTTAAATCCAGAAGCAAATGTTCCAGTCAAGCAACCTGGTGTTTGGCATCACACTGTCTGGAGAATATCATCCCCTGTGGAGGGGTGAGCCCATCCTTCTGCTAAAGAAAGCTGTATTTTAAAGAGACACCTGGTTTTGATTTGAAGACTACCTATGATAGAGAACCCAGTACAGCCTCCGGTAAATTATTTCAGTAGTTAATTCTCTTCACTGTAAAAAAATCTGCACCTTATTTCCACACTGAATTGTTTGGCTTCCAGTCCACTGGATCTGCTTGGACCACACCTCCAAAAGAAGAATTTTAGCATGTAGCTCTCTCCCTTGGCAGCTCATGTAAAGCTGGAACTGGTCACTTTTAAAACTCTGCTTGAACTACATCTGCAAAATCTTTTTGTAAAAGACAACCCCCACACAGCCATGTGTGCTGAGCCAACCAAAAAAAAAGGCAGATGCCTGAGTCAGGCCCAAATGTACCACTCCAGCCCAGCTGCTGACAATAGCCATCCACAGGTATTTAAATACAAATGTAAAACCCTAGGGAGACAGAATAGCCCTTTGCATGACACATCTCTGCAGGTTCTGCC
>JAWWEV010000169.1:18618966-18652639 GCA_035583235.1 Hafferia zeledoni
CAGGTATTTAAATACAAATGTAAAACCCTAGGGAGACAGAATAGCCCTTTGCATGACACATCTCTGCAGGTTCTGCCCTCAGGAGTTCACAGCGGTTTACAGGTACCAAGGCCACAGTGAGGTTTATCACCTGAGGCATAAGGCCACACAATTTATGTTCCCATGGTTTCCAGTCTGCTTGGACATGAGCAGACTGAACTCCCCTCTATTTGCATAGCACTTCACAGGCATATCCTTCGATAAACATAACAGATGAGCCCTCAGGGCAGGTTTTCCAGGTACCAACTCGCCCACTTTTCTTGCCTCGTCATAAAATTTGATCCAAGATCTGTGATTGCTCACCGAAAGTCCCCAGTCACTTTCTCCTAAGGTTTTCCTACACAGAGCGTGACCAGAACCATGGCTTGGTACCTATCCAGTCACACTTGTACTAAATTAAACACAGACAAAAGACTTTTGGCTGCATTTTGGCTGTCTCCTGGACTCACAGCTCAGCATTTCTGGCTCAGTTTACACCACCACTACAAATGCCCTAAATTGACAGTATCTGGTTTACATTTAAATCAATTTATACAACTCCTTTGGCTAGGTTTTTGAAAAATTTCCAGCAATGCATATAGCCAAATACAAAAAAAAAAAAAAAATCAGAGTAGATTATTGTGCTTTTCCCTGACAAATATCACATCCTTCTATGTTTACTATTACTATGATGGCACATAAGTACACCAGCTTCGGGGCCAGGCCCCTTTCTGTGCTCGATGTTGTACAAATACAGAAAGAAAAAGGCACTGCCTCACACAAGTGAGGTCAGAGTCCTCTAGGCCACTGCTATCTCCTAGAAAGAAGTGTTGTTTCCTCCCACACATGAAGGTACAGGGCACAGAGACCACATGAGAGTTTCAGATACACTGACTGACTGGCAAAACCATCACCTTGTGAGTTTGGCCTGATTTGGAATGCACCAAGTGCTAGAAAGGGAATAGGTAGCAAACTCTGCTGCTGACTTCATGTGAGAGTGATGGGAGAAGAAATGCTGGCTAATCCTGACAACAGCACAGACTTGGAGATCCCCCACCTCCTAGATGAAGTTTGGATAGGACATAAGACATTTGTTCCTGGCTGGGAAACCTGCTGAGTACCTCCTAGCTAAAGCCAGGAGGCTTTATGACAGGGAGTTTCTGGCACCAAGCCCATACCTCATGTAACCCAGTAAGGATTGCTGGCAGAGTGCCTCCATAGTGG
The DNA here is from genome assembly GCA_035583235.1 of Hafferia zeledoni. Classification (NCBI taxonomy): domain Eukaryota; kingdom Metazoa; phylum Chordata; class Aves; order Passeriformes; family Thamnophilidae; genus Hafferia; species Hafferia zeledoni. The sequence continues at coordinate 18,620,209 of JAWWEV010000169.1, forward strand.
GAGGTGGGCTGCAGGTAAACACCTGATTTCATGCTAGTAGTCCAATGCCAACGCTCAACTGCTGCATATAGCCAGGGGGCATATATTTGCTCAATGACAACACTGAGAAGATTGCTGGAGCATAATGGTACATGGGAAGTAAACTGATTCCTACTGTGGCATTGCTGGATTCAACTCCATTTACTTGTAAGCACTCAGTCTCAACAAAGCAAAAGGCACAGGAGACAACTGGCCATGATACAAACTCCTGGGAATGCTGATAGGAAGCTTGTGCCCTCTAAAATAATTTTTGTGGTCTGAGCTTTAGTTACAGGAATATTTGCAGAGAACAAGTAAGTATTGGGAATAGCATCAGCGTGGCTTCTCATCTATTATCACACTCATATTTTCATATTTCTCTCCTTTGATAGATTCACCAACATGATAAGCAGGTCCAAAAAAAGTGGTGGAACGTTTTCCCTTTTGCAAAATGCAACCTAGCAGCACAACTGCTTGGTATTATTTTGGTACCATTACCACTGTACCCCTCACTTGTAATGCTGGAATTTCTTGGTAGCTTCTGTAAGTAGGTTGTCAACAGACAGTGCTCCCTCAGTATTGGCTCCTGGCACTTTGCTTACACTGACAGTGAGAGCTGCATCTGGATGAGAACGCGGGACTAAAGCCTTGGCACAGTTTGCTGTTAGTTGCAAGCCCAAGGTTCAGCTCCTTCTCTCATGCCTGCTGCTTGCCATGGTTTAGCAGACATTGACCAAGGCAATACTGGCTCAACCCCTTGTACAGTTAGAATGGGCCACACGTATCCATTGCCTTTCTGTGCAAAACCACAACAGATATAAATCCTCTTCAATTTTCTAAGAAAGGATAGCAAAAAAAAAAAAAAAAAAAAAGGCAAAAAGCAAAATTACAAACTGGCCTGCTTACTTCCTCATTCCTCCCTCTAATGGCTGCACAACTATTGGCTTTAACTCAGTAATCTGTTAGCACAGCAATTAATTACAACACATGCTGAGCAAACAAAAGTTAGCTTACAAATGTATAGAAGCAGAGCTGGTTGTTGGTTGGCAAATGATCAGGAAAACTGCAGGAATCAGTGGGTTTTTTCTTCTGTAAGTTTGGTGCTCTGTCATAAACCTAAACATACCAGGATGCTCTGAACGCAAACTAAAATCCCACTGGAATATTCCTGTGTGGAAAAATCGGACAAAGCAACCACTGAGCTCTGGGATGCTCTGAGGAGCAGCCTTTAACTTGGCATCTTTAGCTACACATGCTCACTTTCATTCAGACAGACAGGGAAAGAGGGCTATAGAAAAAGAATCACAGATAAAGCAAGAACTTCACAAAAGAGAAAGCTTCCAATTATCCAGCCCCACTGCTGCAGCCCTGATGAGCCTCCACCTAGATCATGGGACATTCTGCCGGGCTCAGCTCTGGCAGCATGCTGTAAGGATTGCAGTTTCTTTTTAGTGCCTGAGTATCATCTGAGTGTCAGATGTATTCTGGCTGCTCTCACAACTGGGCCACTGCCCTCTACACCTTCAGCCAGCATTCATTTTAGTGCTGTGGTACCTCAAGTCATCTCTACACCACCTTCCATTATACATCTGCTGGATACAACAGAATTTCAAGCCTGTGCATGGTCGTGGTTATTTCCAGAGAGTCACTGGAGATCTCAAGGTCTGCAGTTACACTCTCCAACTCTTAATGTGCTCTTTAACCTCTTAATCAGATTGATCTTCTTGGAGGGACAGACATCCTGACTTCAGCCTGGCAGAACAGATTGGCACCTCTGTCCTACATCTGCAGGCTGTGGCATTTGTGTCCCTACAGCTTTCTAGGGGTAGGGAGTGTTGTATTGGGGTGCCAGAGGTAGATGCAGATGCTTGGTGTGAGTCCACACATATGGTCAGCTCAACAGGATCTCCCTACCAACCCCTTCTCTGCCTGCACCAGTGCTCGAGAAAACCCCTGGGCTACTGTTTCCCCTCCCACCTTCTGACTGTCCAAGCCAAACTGCAGCACATGGACAACTCCCTCTTTCTCTTGAAAAACAAATGTGCTACAGCTGGTCAGCAGATTATTTTTTAATGAAAAATGGCTGTAATATAATCATTTGCCAGAAAATCAATTTTCAGAAGCAACAGCTAATTTTTCTTTTGAAAACATCCACTGTCTTCAAATTCTTCAAATATTAGGGTTTTTATTCTTTTCCTTTTTTAGGAACCATTTAAGATTTTAATTGCAAAGCACACACAAACTCAAATGTCATCCAACACTAGACACTTGGAAAGGGTCACACTATTTTCTAATAAAAATTTATTTTCTGTAGAAACTGTAATCAGAAAAAGAACTTGAAATAATACTAACGAAGAACATGCAAAACTAATATCCTCAGCTTTCCAAGTCTGGCCAGCACATAGACAAAGGGACCCCAAATTCAGGAAGCAAGTGAACTGTCTGCAGCACAGTCACCCTCTCTTCTCAGTGTGCCTTCACACAGTGCTGCAGAAGGAGCATGACTTCACAGGACCAAACACAGCAAGCCCATCATCCCAGTTTGGTTCTATACCAAAGCTGGTCTCTGTACAGCTTCAGGAGGAAAGCAGCTGTATGTTTATTAGGGCCCCTGCAGCCCTCGACATGAGAAGGATGTTGATATTTGCTGGGTCTCATGCTTCAGTCATCACAATTTTGATGCACACAGCAGTTTTCTGCTGCTACCATTTTTATTTAATGTGTCTATTTAAAGACAACACTTTAAACCTGGTTTTTCTCTGTGTCTGGAGAAGAGCTGTTCTTTGAAATGGATTGATAGAGCCTGCTGTGCCAACTGTTTACAGAGATAAACACAGCTGCCTAAGCCACCCCTTGCTCCCAAGGCCTTGGCAAATCTATGTTTAGTCCAAGCAAACCTTCTCCACATCCCTGCTCCTGGTGAGGCTGGTGGTGGTTATGGAGTTTTGTTGGCCTCCACAGCCACACTGAGAACCCACAGTGGCAGGAAGCACAGGTGCTTCCCAAGATTTGGTCGAAGACTTCCCAATGGCAGGTGCCTGGGCAGCCACTGCTGTTGGGAAGCCCCTGCCTCTCACCACAAGGGAGGTGCCTCACAGGAGCCTGCACTGGTCAGGCTTCCAGAGAGAGGCCCCACTGCCAGGCTGACCATTACCTGCTGCTGCACTGCCTTAAAAACAATAGCCCCAAGATGCAAACAGCTGCCTTGTTTTCCCTCCTCAGGGACCATGGCCGAGGACCCCATTGGTGGGGAGCAGAGGTCCCAGCACAGCCTGTCCCTGCAAGGAGGCTCCTAAAGAGTTTCTAGTGGAGGCTGGGTCTGGGATCCTCAAGAGGAAAATAAATTTCCCCAGAGATCCCCAGGTGCAACTGAGGTGCTAGAGCCCAGATAGGCAAGAGAAGGGGTGCACAAAGTCCCCCTGTGTCTTCTCCACTGCCCCCTGTGGTGGCTGCGAGCCTGGCCCCTCTTTACCCCCTCCAGCAGCAGGTTTCTGAGGGCTCAGTCCAGTTTACATCCAGCTTTTTCTCCCTACTCATGCTTTTCCATATTATGAAGACACAGCTGATCAGCTGCCCCTGACCCCTGTCACAAGCATCACCATAAGCCCCCACTTCTCACCAGGGCCATTACACCCCCAGCCCCAGATTTTCAGCAAAATATCTGAAATTCTTCAGCAGGATGGGCCTAAACCAGGCATGAATATGCAGGCCTACAAGTAAACAAACTTCCCCCACGTTGTTCAGCGTTTTTAATACTTCAGTCACCACAGGAAACTTCTGGTGAAGGGAATGGGCAATATTTCAGAGAGTGGAAACTGTTGCTCAAGAGTGGAGCAGGGAAAGCTACCCCAGGAAAGCCACCCCAGGAAAGCCATGGAAAGGAAAGAGGCTGTGCATGTTCATTCCTTATCCCCGCTATTTTCTCTCCAGTAGAGATAAAATACCACCAAGGGCCAGGTCCAGCCACCCAGTCTCTCAATTTCAGTTGTCATTCTGGTCTTTTGCAGCCCAAATCTAAAGATAAAAACTGCCTGATTCTAAGAGACAGAAGAATAAAAAGGAGAAGCAAACACTGATACACACTGATATTTTAGGTCAAATATCTTGCTTTTTTCCCCAGGCACAGGGTCCAGTTATTACAAGATGCTAACCAGAAGCACTTTATATTCTGTTTACACCCTGAGATCAAATTTTTTTCTGGTTTTTCTTCATTGCTGTATTTGGCTCTTGAAGTCTCTGAACTGTAGCTATGGCCAAAATGTTTCTCACCTGTTACTGTGAAGCCATCCCTTGTACCACAGAGCCATGTAGTCTGAAGAGACAGGATTACCTCCTATCAGTTGAGATGAGGCACAAAGCAAAACCTTTGCCATTAATTTCCCAAGGTGGGAGGCAGTGCTTTCTTCCCAGCTTGTACAGCCGAGACCTGTGGCCCAAGTGTTCAGCAGCTCTGTCCTGGGCACTGGCAGCCATTGGGTCACTGTCGCCAAAGGCAGCAGTATCTTTTTTTGAGGATTCACTTTGGGGTGTTCTCCAAGCCCCGTGTGCCTCCCATGCTCAAAAGCAAGAAAGAAATGACCTTGGAAAGTGCTTTGGCATACAGAGAGCAAGGAATAGCTTCATTGTCAGGACTTGCCATGTTGTACAAACTGAGTTGATTGCTATTTACCATGACTGTTTACTGCTGCCCTGCTCAAGGTGGGATTAGGGAGGGTGCCCAGGTTAGGGGGACAGGCCCCCCCAGCCCCACAGCAAAGGGCTCCAGCAATGTCTATGCCTGTGCAGGAGCAGGGCAGTGCCCAGCACAGCAGTACAGCCCTGACATCTGGGTCTGAGCAAGGGGCCAAGCCCCACGGGGTGCAGCAAGGGGCCAGGCTCTGCCTTTGCAGCAGACAGGCAAAGGCACATCTGTGATCTATTTCTTGTGCTAACAAGGATTCCCTGCATGAAGTCTTTTAACTTCCGATTCCTGTTCCTGAAGATGAGGCTAATGATAGTCCTAGGATCTCCTATACCGTGAAGAGGAAAGTTCAGTAATGCTTGCAAAATCCTGCAGAAAGCAGCCTGAGGATGAGCAAGGGTGATTTCACCAACAAACTGTACATTAACCTGCAGCCTGAGGACTCAGGTTTGCTTCTGACTGAGGAGCAGAGCAGTCAGAGGAAAGTAGCTGTGTTGGAAACACTTCTATTTTGCCCACCCGGATTGCAGTGGGATCAGCTTAGGACTGAAATAAGCTTTGGGGAGTCATTGAACTCTGACCTAAGCTAGAATAATAGGATGTGTTTATGTCTGACAATGGGAGAGCTTTGCAGAAATCTCCAGTGAGCTCCATATGCAACACTGGTTTTATGGTCCTCCTAAGAAGGGAATTTCAAGGGATCGTATATGCCTTAAGTGTAAATTATTACATGCATTAAGGACCACCCACATCAAATGGATGGTCCCCCCAGCACAGCGTTTTCATGGTGAATTGAGAACAAATTCCATAAACCCTCTGGTTTGCACTTCCACAGAATAATATATTTTCACATCAGCAGAGCTGTCTGCTTCTCACACAATAGATCCTTTCTCCTGTTTCCCCATACCTGTCAATTGCTCTATGCCTCTGCTGTAATTTATGTTTTACTTTGGAATTTTATGACTAAATTCTGGAATTGTGTGAGGGTACAGCAGCTAGGAAAAGCCTGTTCCCAGCCATGCTCAGGGCAGTTTTACCACTCTAGAAATCCAGATGGGCCCAAGGAAGCCTTACAGATGCACTGCATTGCTGCACAACCTGTGTTCAAGATGGAAAGACCTGTACCAATGGGCTTCTTTCTGTAGTTTACTTCAAATATTTCATGCTGCATACTTTTAAAGAAAAAAAGTGTAAGCATTTAGAGATCAAAAAACTTGTGGCTCAAAGAATAAATGCAAATAGATACATGGATCAAGGCAGTATATGTAAGGCTTCAAAGTCTTTCTTTAGTACCTGCTCATTACTGTAAACTACATGTGGTCTCTGTCAGATGTCACTGGAATCAGCAGCTTACAATTACAAACAGAGACTCTAGCTAACCTGAAAAGACTAGGTCTAGGACCACAAAGCTGAGTCCATCTTAGCTTTTGATCTGCATTCCTAGGTTATAGCATAAAAAACCCATAGATCCATTGTTAAACTGGAGGTTTTCATTGTAAGCTGAGAAGTAAATATTTTGCTTGCCAGGGCAGAGACTGCCTACCTTCCTCCAAACTATGTTACACCAAAATAATTACTTTCCCAGGGCAGAGACTGCCTACCTTCCTCCAAACTATGTTACTACAAAATAATTATTTTCAGTAACTCTTCTGAAGGGTTCTCAGTAGATTGATCTCATGCTTTTTTCACACTCAGGTTAACTTTAACATTGAATCTTTAGCAGGTATAGCATGTCACTGTTTTGCAGCTCTTGATCTCCAGTGATATTACTAAGCCCAAATTATTTTCATCTTATCTAAAATAAAGAATCACAGAATTTTTTTCACTGACTATATTTGAAACCTTTTTCTCTTAAGAATGAATCATTGCTGTTATTTTTTAAATGGAAAGCTTTTCTTCATCAAGTGTTGACAAATAATATTCTTAGGCATAAATATTCATTGTGGTAGACTGCCTGCAGTTCTTCCATAGCCTGCTTTGTGTCTTTCTAAATTTTCCTTCTGGCTTTTTATTATTCCTTCAAATGGTTGCAAGAAAGGCAATGCTGTATCACAGATTGCTTTCTTGTTTTATAAATTCAGGCAGGTTCAGGATCTCTTGCTCTTTCTCAAACAGTGTTTTCCAATTATATTTTCCAGTCTTTCTTCCCTAGTGTGGGGATTCAATTTAATGTGGAGGCCAGTCAATAGTTCTTATCCCCAAGAGCAGCCCTGAAGTTGTTCTAATGTATTACACTTTACACCTTGAGCTTTCTGTGACAATGAAAAGCTCCCATCCTTTTCCTACATGTAAGAACAAAACAGATCTTCAAAGTGGTGCCTCCTTATCTAGTGCTTATCTGGAGAATTGCTCAATGTAACTATACTCATGTGGGACATATATAACTATTAGACAGCAGAACACATCTCTGAAGAAGGGCTGTAATATACACCTAGCATGTTTTTCATACCTTGTTCGAGGCAGTAAGTAGCAGTGGAAAATGCCAGGGAACTTCCTGCTCTTGTGGGAATTCCTGCTAACCCAGATCCCAAGTGGTGGATTCACTGGGCTCTCCACAAAGAGTGTATTCTTACATTTCAGAGCTCATGAAGGTAGAGATAAGTGGAGTGCAACCAGGAGTTTGGAATTGCCAGTAATGAACTGAGGACTGAAAACTAGCCTTGAGAAAGGACTGGAACATTAATGATACAAACCCAAGGGTGACCATCGTAACTCAGAAACACCTCCAAATGCAACTTCTCCCTCAGGTTCCCCAAAGCACTGGCTCTGGGACATTACTGTTATCAGTCTGTCTGCATTGACTACTCCAATGAAGAAACAGGAGGAACACCAACAAACATCTAACACTATTAGATAGTGCACCTGATCCCAGCAGCCAACCAACACACCTGTAAGGACTTTGCTCTTGGTGAATTTTTTTAAAAACAATGCAGAGCACTACATATAACTACTACCTAATTCTGAATCTGACAGAACTGTCTCTTAGAAACAAGTCAATAAATTTCATCTTCACGTCTCTCTTTTTGTAGGTTCTGCTGTTTCTCATCACTGCTTTGCTTCTACCCTCTGTCAGGCTCCCTCTTCCCACCTCCTTTTTTCCATATGTATAATTCACTTAACATCAGATGCACTATATGTGTTTTCAAGATTTCTGCAGTATAAACACATCTTGTCAGTAGATTGTATTTACTGCCAATTCATTTACAATCTGACCGTGGAATAAGCAGTTCATTTTTTTTCAAGTTAAAATGCTTGGGGTTTTATATAGAAAATATTTTGTGTTGACTGATTTTCAAACTGCCAGCCATCTGTCTATTATTAACATCAGACCCTGACAATGGGAATATTCTGCTCATTAAATCACTGTTGAGCAAAGTGTTTAGGTTTTACCATTAAGAAAAAAAGAAAAGTTTTTCATGTTATGAATGGTTCTCAGGAGATATGTGCTACCATTTAAAGCCAAAGCTAATAAGGTCCTCAGAAATCACCCTGTGTCATGTTTCCAGCTTCAAATCCAAAAGAATGCAGCCTGGAAAGGACTTGTCTGGATCACCAAGTCCACTTCTCATAGCACCACAGAATACAATTCATAGAGGCTTGGCTCATGTTTGGTTTCCCTGTATCAACTGGAAAAAGATGATCACTGTCATATAGGCCCCCAAAACTCAGCATACTCTCCTGTAATCAAAGGGAGTTGCAGATGCTCCATACAATGCTAGGGTCACCAATTTAAGTGTCCGAAACTACGACCAAAGTTTGAAAACAATAGTGTAGCCAACACTAAACACTAGACCTATCTCCAATCTGATATGGAGAGGTCTCACCCACAAAGCTAAACTGCCATTGACAGGCTCCCTCTCCTCATTACTTCAGACAAAAGGTGCCACATCTGGGCTTCTTGGCAAGGCAGTGAATCCAACAGCACTCTTTCTACAGCAAAACTCCCGGGAGCAGCTACTCTCTCTTTCAAAAAGGTGGCATCCATTCAGACATGCCCTGAAACTTACAATATAAGCTCAGCAGCAGCAGCGTTTTACAGTCGGTGAAACTGATATTTGAAAAGAAACATCTAAGTGTATGTGCTACTTGTGCTGAGAACCAGACAATGGATGTGTGCACGCTGAGTGAAGTTAAATTCCTTCATGCATACTGCAAACCATGAGATGGTGAATACTCTGACCTCAGCTCAGCCAAATCATCACACTGGTTTCACATGCCAGCCAGCCCACCTGTGAGGACTCTTCTGGTGACTTTTGCATAACAATGCATAGCATGCAGTGTAACTACTGTTGTAACAGCAACCCTCAGGTGTAAGCTCAGACAGGCAAAAGAAAGGATCATATAATCCTATTTTTGGGAATGCATCTTTTAGTACTGGGATAGTAAATAGCTGAAGAAAGAAGCCAGCACTAAATGAAAACTGAATGAAGTTATGGGTTTGCATCCAGTTGCTGTTGAGAGGAGCAATCCTACTTCCAAGTTATTAATAGCAGTACAGTTTAATAACAATAATAATAATGAAAAAGACATCTGGATGAAATCAGAAGAGGGGAGCAGAACCACATGTGCACAGGGAACCTAGGCATGTCCCAGGCTCACTCACATATTTTGTTACAGAAAAGCCAGAGTATTTCACTGAGGGAGGAGGAGGAAGCCAGCCAGAAAGCACTTGAAACCTGTAGCTCTGCTACTTTTAAACTGAACATCAGTACATTTCTGCTTATCTCTCTACTCCTGCAAAGACAGCTTTTGCTGACTATCCAAATGTTAATGGAACAAGCCTTCAGGGAAGACAGCCAAGCCAAGTATTCCTGCCCAGAATTAGCTTTTCTCCTTGATTGCTCCTTTTTTTTCATTTGTTCAATACTTTCCAGACTGTTTTTTTCTCCTTATTACGTACAGAGATCATCCTGACATCCTTCTAATTCATCTTGACTTGTACAACAGGCTCCCCCAGTCCTAGGTGTCTCCAAGTGCATGTGATTTGCAGCAATTAGGGAGGGCAGATAACAATTGCTTCTTATATACAAATCCCAGTATGGATGTTCCTTGGCAGGGAAAGGGAGTTGCCTGCATTACTTTGCCCTTGAAGAGGGAGAAGGAGCCAACTGGGGCAACATGAGCTTTCTCTGCTGTGCATGAGCCAAGACATCCTCGAACACAAGATTGACAAAGGTAGGACCATCCTGCACTGCCTTCCCATCACTTATCAACAAAGCCCAGCAGCCAACCAAACACCACTGGGATTGGAGAAGGCAAAGCCAGCCAAAGTAACCAGCCAAATACATCACACAAGATCACTTGAGGGAGGTGCTTTGTTTGTACTTGCACAGGGAGAGAACTGAGGGTAGCTGTTCCCAGCTCTGCCCTCTGGCTTGCCTGGTTCAAGAGGCTTTGCAGTCCCTAAATACAGACCCTCATGATCCAGGCGAGTGAGTTCTGGGTCCACAGATAGCAAAGCCACCAGGGGCTATTCTGTTCCTTACAGTACATTGACATCCTGGCCAGAGGACTTTCTCCAGCAACTCCTATGTCTAGGCAGACAAAATCTAGGTGGGAGGGTATAGGTTTCAGAGAAGACATCCTCTCTCAGAAGTGTTGGACAGATGACTGTTCCCCACAGCTGATCATCACATCATAGGAAAGTTGCAGACTGGCTCCAGTGCAGATATGAGTGAAAATAAGGATTTATAGTGCAGCAGACAGGACATAATTACAATCTGTCTCAATAGTTACCTGGGGACTAACGACTTTACACAGATGAAATGGTGAGACTACTAAAACTGATTTTCTGAAAATACTCAAGCAGTCCTCTGACAGCTGGACAGACAGGGATGTTACTGGAATTGCTGGTCCGAGCAGTATCTGTCAGCACGCTGCCAGGGAAATATGCTGCAGGAATGGAGTCTGCCGCACATGTTGTTTGCAGAGCCTCCTGGAGAAACTCTGCTTGCAGCAAGCAATTTGTAAGGATGAGAACAAGGAAATCCCTTTTCCTTCAGTTAATGTTAAGTATCTTCCCACTTATCCACCATTTTTGTGAACTCCATTATCATTTGCTATATAAATGCACAGCCTAGGAAGAAGCATTATTAATATGGATCAAGAGAGAGTAAGAAGAGGATTGATACTAGGAGGCTGCACAAGAAGAAATCTGGTCACATGTAGAAGGGGGAATTTCAGGGAACTAGATTTTTACTAGAACAGATAGTTCCTATGAACTTCCAGTGCACAAGAGAAACAAAACCCACCAAGTTACAGATCTAGACTGAGTTCTTATCACAGACCACAGTCCCCAAGTCTTTTCTCTTATAGCTGAGGGAGTTCCTTTGTAGTAACTTCCTTTCAACAACAACAAAAATAAGTCTTTTCTCTTAATAGAAATATGGAAATATTAATATGGAAAACTGATCTCATTTTGGGCCTGAAAAGTCAGTATGTCTCTACTAGAATGAAAAATGGCCTTGATAATTGAAGAGATAGTCATAATGAACATGAAATTTGGTTAGTTTAAGTACTAGGTATTACCATCAAAAGGAAAAATCAAGTGCAGAAACAGAGGACAGAACAATGAGGTATGCACTGACTGAACAGGCAACTGCACGGCTTAAAATAGTCAAGTCAAACTCTATGAGTCAATTGTATGATGCCATTGCAAACAAGACAAATTTCCTTCTAAGATGTATTATCACAAGTGTTGTGTGTATATAACACAAGAGCAATGATTTCACTCTTCTGGAATACTGTATTCATTTTGGGGCACCACAATTAGAGGGAAGTAGAGAACTGGAACAAGTCCAAAGCATAGTAATAGGAAGGATCAAGGTATGGAAAATATGGCCCAGGAAGGATAGATGAAGGAAGTAGATTTGTTTAGTCTACAAAAAAGAAGATTAAGGAGAAACATAATAGCAATATTCTCACATTTAAAAGGTCAGGAAGATTATGATCGATTGCTTTCCATGTTTCTTAAAAGGAAGAGAAGAAAAATAAATTTTAATCCAGGCAAGTCAGGTTTAAAGGTGATATTAAAAAGCTTTCTGACTATCAGCATAGTTAAATATTTCGGCATGTTACCTAAGGAGAGTTTTTTATGAGAAGTCATGCAAACAACCATAAGAATTGTCCAGAAATAATCCTTCTGCCTAAGAGCAAAATTATGAAGATCTCTATAAACCCATTCTAGCACTACAAGATTATAATGAATGTATGTTTTTTCATATTAACATTAGCAGCAGGAAAAGCTCAACACCTGTGGTTTCTTTAGTTTTAGAGAGGTTAAGTTGACCTTAAAAAGAGGCAAAATTTCATCCTTGGGTTACCTGCACCTGCCTTTGTTTCTGAGCACACATCAAATTAGTATGTGGTTAGCAAATGAAAACTGAAAAATAAATATTTTTATTATGCACATAAACTCACTTGCACACTTGCCTCTATGCCCATAGAAGACCATAGTTTGGCCACGAATACCAAGCCTCTCAGAGCCATTGGACTCCCAATGCCACGTGCAAAGTGAAAATCTGTTTGCAATATTTTATTACTGAGTTACATTTATATTTCTGCAGCCTGTTTTTTAGTTCAATAATAGGGTTCTTTGCTAAAATTTCTTTCCAGAAAAATGTTGTCCTTTTGATTCAGTCTTGTTCTGGAAGAACAAGCTAACAGAAATTTAAGTGTCTTCAAATGCTTGGACACCTCCTGCCCCAGAGCACTCAGGCCAGTTAACTGTCACTAGATATCCAGATTTCTTGTCCAGACCTGGAGGTACTCCAAAGCACTCTACAAAGTTTGTTAGTCTCCACTTACTCCTGGAATCTGCCTTTATGTATTTATTCTGTCACCATAAAAGTATTGTATCCTTTGGAGAAGGCGGCAAACAGGAAATAAATTCACAGATGAAACAATTTAGAGATGCTACCAATAGCAGGGGAGACTGAAAACACACAAGTAGATTTAGAGAGATTTTAAAACACATTCTGAGCATCCTAGAAGAACCAAGGACCCAGACTGGGGAAAAGCAAGCAAAATGATTCGGGGTATATAACCTGAAAAAAAGATCTGCTCTAGGAGAGCACGAGCTGGAAGCAGTAGCGCTAGCAAAGGCTTAGCAATAGCAGCAAGAAGCAAATCGTATGAACTTGGAGATAGCAGGAGCTGCAAGATTCTGTAAAACTGAAGAAATATAGCACATACAGTTATTAAAGAAAAATCACCACATTTTTACTCCATACCAGGTGACAATTAGGTAGTTCAGTCCCCTTTCTTGAGGCTGCACAACCCATAAACAAGCCGTTTGGATACATGGGCATCTCAGGCATTCCTGTAGCAGAAGATGCTGGTTTCTCCCTCCACCCTGCCACATCCTGTGGGCCCAATGCCACTGCTAAACCCATCCTCTCTCCCAGCCTTCATGGGGCAGAAATACAGGCATATTTGTTGTATCTCTCAAATCGCAGAGGGGCTCAAACCTTGACAAGAAGTAACGGGAAAGCACTGCACCCCTCTGTTGAAGGTGTGGTGGGAAGAAGTACAAATGCTGTCTCTAGCTCCAGTCCCTGGAGATCAATTCCCAATTGCATTCAACTGCTGCATGCATACAGCAAAATCTGACTCTTACCTTTGCTTTGCTCTTGCCTTAGTTGTTGCAGCAGCCTTTTCCAATCCCCCTGCCAAAGACCTTTCAATCCTAGTGCTGCCTGGGCTCCATTGAAGATCCAGACTTGGCACATTGCAAACACCAAAATCAAACATTAACAGGGAATTGGAAAGCTCCATTGAAGATCCAGACTTGGCACATTGCAAACACCAAAATCAAACATATTAACAGGGAATTGGAAAGCTGTCATGAAACAAAAATAATCCCTCCTGGTCCTCCTTCACATACAAACTAATGTTTGCAAGTGAGACCAAAACACTGCTCAGAGGAGTGTATCACTGAAGGAAGACCCAGAACAACACAATTGCAGGGAGCCAATCTGATATGCAAGTGTACCCGGATCAAGAAATAAACAACATCATTACCAGCAAATTGAAAACAGATCAGGGCTGAGTGTGGACTTGAATCGCAATAGGAGCCTAAATGCTGCTTACAGAGAACATGGTTCTGGGGAAGTTCAGAGAGGGTTTGCTGTGATGATAGATATTGTCCCTGCATATTTATCCTGTAGCATTAAGCTGCTCAACAAATGCACAGAAATCCTGATAGCCAGTGTTCATAAAACTCCATCACAGCCACAGGGCCCACACCATCAGCAGAGGGGTCTTGTGCCTCCACGAGGGAAAAGCATCTAGACAAGCCATCCACAGCCCTGGAGGAGTCCCATTTCCAGCCTACTTGCAAGTTGCAGACATGTCAGCTGGTGTTTCTTGTGGTTCAAGAGTGTGGGTCAAAGTCAGGGCTGGTGTAACAAAGAAGTTCGCTGGGGCTTATCAAGGACAAGCGATTCAAAGCAACAAGTATTTAAATAACTGACTCAAAAGATTGGGGTAGACAATGCCTGGAGGCATGACATTTTTGAATGGAGAGTGCAAATCCTCTGTCTGCCACAGAGGCTCTGTGATGACAGAGAATTCGGCAGAGACCCATCCAGCTCCCTCACCAAGAGTGTTAATAAATTCCCTCTGCAAACCATCCACATATCCCTTCTCTACACACAGTTCTACCTCTTCTTCAGCCGAGGCAGTTGTTCAGGTATTGTTTGACAAACACATAGGTAAATGAAATTTGTTTGAGAGAATATTTTTTGGTGGAAAATAATGTTTTCTGCAACAGTAATAATTGTTGATGTAATGCTATAAATATACAGTTTCCCAATTATCCTAAAATTCAAAATTATGGGAACACACACAAAAGATGTAACTTTTTTCTCCTTGAAAAAATGCTTCTTCCATGATACATACAGATCTGCTTCTGGCAGGTACCAGCTCCCCAGAATGATATGTTACACAACAGCTTGAGGGAACTCAACTCAGAGTACCTCCCCATGAAAGGATAAATGTAAGCTCTGGTGGGGTTACAACAGGCAGAACAGATGATGTCCAAGTCTTTGCAGTACTACAGGCATCCCACACCTTATTGCCTGTGTGCCCCACCATACTTTCAGACCACTGGGTGCATGGACAGACCCCAGACCTTCCAGCCCAAACCTTGATGCACAACATGCAATTTGTTTCCATACACAGCCAAAGCTTGCTGAACTGCCAAAACATCCACTTCTTTGCCAGGTCCATACATTTTCATTCCAAAGGAAAGCAGAAGCCGTAGATGACAATTCCCACAGAACAAAATCTCTGTATTACATGCATGTTGAGGGCTGCTTCAAACCATCATGCCTGAGAGAAGACAGCCCCTGCCCTGCTGCAAGTTGTTCATGAGGCTGGTCTGCAGATAATATGAGCCACAGCTCCCACTATATCTCACTCCAGTTGCTCTTGAGGACCTCACATAGCAAGCAGGGCAGAGCCTGTGCACCACCACTGTGCTAGCACAGCCCTTTGATCTGAGGTGGGGTGTGGAATAGGGCTCCCATGGCCTTGCCACAGCAGAAGATACCTTAATACTTGCAGAAATAACCGTGCTCTGGCCTACGCAATTCTTCACATCCAAGCTTGAACAACTGCACATCTCCACAGCCTGCAGCATCACTGAGCTGTGAGGGGACATTACTGCATGGAGTAGGATACTTAAAGTTAACTGTTGAGCTGAAGAGCATACAAAGAACTAGAGACAGTCAGAGGAAATTCCAGAAATCCTGAATTCTGACATTAGGCATCTCAGCCTTAAGAAGCTGGGTGCCTAACTCCTTTGGACAGCTTTGGAAACCCAGGTTTCATCTGCAAGAAAGGCACTTGATTAGGGGAAGAGGGAAAAGGCTGATGTCTACCAGGCAGCTCTTAATGTCAGGTGTTCTGGATTCAGTTCCTTACAGTTTGTTTTTCCTTCCCCTGTATGTACTCAAGCACTATTTAATTTAGCTTGAGTGACGATTCCTGTCTCAGAGGTGCTTGGTGAGCAGCCAGCAACAACCAAGTAATAAAACGCCTTCCCACTGCTGATAAAAGAGCACAAGGGAATTGTACTGTGAAGGACCTGCCCTAGAGAAAGAATGCTGGTAGCCTGCAATAGATCAAGTCCAGCTTCTTCACTCCTCCCTCCCACCAAATGACCTGAGCAATAAAGCAGCAAGACTCTCACTTGCTGGTCTTGGTTGACAGCTGATTTTTGCAATTTTGGCTAGAAGAGCACACAGTCATGACCTATACATGCAACACTGGCTATCTACCATCTTTACTTAACTAGATGGAAAGCCAAGCACGATGGGGGACACCCCTCTAAGCAGGATCTGGAAGGCTTACTCAAGAATCAATTCATACCAAAAAGCAGACTACTTTACCTGACATGGTTTTCAGGGCAAGATTCAGTCTCTGTCCAAAGCCAAAAGCCATATGGCCACAACACATCACAGCCTGGAGCACCTTTAGCCCTGGGTGGCACAAAGATGATTCTGAGGGCATCAGACAGAGCACCCCTGGCCCCACACTCACTGAAGGATGATGGTTGGGAGGTACCAGGGACACTTAAAGTCAGACCTCATGGTCTGTAAAACAATATGCTTCAACAGAAGGCTTTATGCTTTTTATGTATAAAACACTTCAAACAGCAACTCTGAAAAGGAGAGGACTAAACATCCATGAGACAAAGCATCATTGACACTGCTACACAGTTTTTCCTGAGCCACTGAATTTTTCATCAAGTCATCTACTAAGAAACTGGTTCAAGGCTGAAGAGAGACAGGGACTCCCATTTTTTCTCCCAAGCTTGTTTCCACTGAGGCTGCAAATTAATACAGGCAGAGCCCTTCTCAAGGTAGGACCCTGCAGAGCACCATGGCCTTAGGCAGGCACCTCCAACAGTGGAGGCTGGAGCTACATAAACAGCCAAGTCAGTTTTTACAGGCTGGTCAGGTACCTGGGTATGAATCTTCAAAGACTGGCTGAATGCACTGCTTTATAGCAGGATACAGGAGGGCAGAGCCTATACATGGCATCTCCGGGTATTTTGCAAAAGAATCGTGTTCTCCCAAACAGCTGTATGTGTCAGGTGCCAAATCTAGTGGGACAGATGCTGGACCTCAGTGCAGAAAGGTCATGGTGGAAAATCTCCAAAATTACTTTCATTAAATGAACATTTAGGCACCTGGCTTTTGGTCAAGAAGGTACTTACCTGGTAGCAGTGTTGGTACATGACCAGGAGAGCACTTGACATGAGCATAAGAATTTAAAGGATGAAAAATACAAGATGATCTTTCAAGAGAAGGAGGGGAAAATACACTTATTGCCCCAGTTCAGCACTGCCTTGTCAGCAAGCAAAGCTGCTCTTTAGGGATTGGAGGAGGAACACTCACTCATTGCCCTAGAATATCTGACAGTTTGTGCAATACAGATATGTTGACCAGAAGGGAGTCACTCTCCATCCCTTTTAAAAATATTTACATATTTCACTTTTTTCTCCTTCTTTCTAAACTTACTATTGAAATTGCAGGGATTGTGTGTAAATTTGGACATGAAAACAACATTATCCAGTGCTAACTCCAAAACATTATCATCACTGTTCCTTTCACATATGCCTGTCTTTTAGAGTCCAGAGGAAGCAGTGGACTCCAAAGGGAGTTCATCCCACAAGTAGTAGGACCAACTCAAAATATTGCCTCCAAATTCAGCATCCTCTGATGCAAAGACGTATTTGATATTTCTAGGAGCACAGACCACAGAGGCATTTCCAGCCAAGCACAGATGAAGTAACAGACTTCGTTTGGTCCTGTTTGGCTTCAGTAACTGCCAATAAAAAACAAAAATGCAGAGCAGTCACAGGCCTGCTGATAATTTGGGATGTTTCAATTTGTGAAACGAACTCCACATTTCTCTCATACTAGCCATGAAATAACAAACAGACTGTTCTAGTTTCACTGCTGCTTGGATTGTCAGTTTGATTTGTTCTCAGATGTTACAGGTTACGTCCTGCTTTAGAGATATTCAGCAAAGCAGAAACCCAGAGAGGTCCACAATTTAACAAGAGTCTCCTAAGGATTTCAGTCTAATGGTAGTTGCAAGCTTTTCCCAAAGCTGCAGCATGGCATGTTTCTCCTGAGCCCTCTCCCTCTTCCCCGCCCCCCCCTCCCCCCCCCCTTTTCTCCTGTGAGGGTTGTTTATAATTCCTAACAAACTCAATTCCCTGAAATTTTGCCCCTCCCTCTTTCTTTAGGCACCTATTTTCACAAAACATATTGTAACACAATTACCTTTGAGAATTGTGTCTTTCTGGTGAATTTGGATTAAATAAATTGCTCCGGTATAAACACTGGATGGGTGAGATTGAAAGGCACTCATGCACATACTAATGGATTTATTTCATAAATTTTGTTCCCTTGTGAAACCAGAATAAAAAAAAAAAATAAAATACAATACATAAAAGAGGGAAAGTTACTGAAAATAAGGATGTGGCTAGAAACAAATTACAGGCAGCATGAGCAGCCATTTATTCACCATTCAGTGAGTAAAGGCAGTGTGTTTTTTTTTTTTTATCTGTGGCTCAGCTGTAGGATGTTCTCATCTTTGCAGAACAGATTCAGCTTTAATTTATTGTTTGACATTTTTTTAATTGTTAACCTGGTTGCCCCTGGAAAGAAAAGGATTTAAAGTAAAAAAAAAAAAAAAAAAAAATAAAGAAAAAGAAAAAAAAAAATCAGACTCAACTAGTTTTGTGAACCCATAAAAGAGTTTGCAAGGTTCATAAAACCTCAAAAGCCAGAAAATCCTCCAACCCTGATTTCCTCTATCCTTCAGCCCTAGTCTCACTTCACTCATTGCAGGATGTTATGAGTTCCCTCCTCTAACGGACTGTAACTTTTATAGTCAGAGTTGATTATGTTGCCTTCACTCTTTCTTGACATCTCCTTGCTGGACTAGAGCCTGCACTTGAACAGAATCCCCCAGGTAATGAACCTGACCGTCCTGCTGCTGGCTGATTATGAATGAGCACTGATGGGGTTGCTTGGCTGTGCTCTGATGCCAAGAAATTGTTTGCACAACAGCGTAGAGGCCCCATATGTATTATTCTCTATTTTTCCATTCTGCTGAATGAAGATAAATCCTATTCAGCTCCTGGGCAAGAGCAGTGCATCCTCTCTGCAGCACCCCCAGCTGGCTACCAGGTGATTTGGTGTGAACAGGAAATCATTATATTTTAATCCAATTGGATTATATTTTAACTCAAACCTGAAGGAGCCTCAATCTCCTACAGGCCACATTTTATTTTCCAGTAAAGCCCTGAAAAAAGAATATTTTCAGCGGGAAATCACTTACACTGAAATGCAGCCAGTGAGAATATTCCCTGAGTCCAGCATTCCTGGTAGATCCTGTGACCCAAGTCCACGTGTCCCATAGCCTG
This sequence comes from Hafferia zeledoni, assembly GCA_035583235.1. Lineage (NCBI taxonomy): Eukaryota > Metazoa > Chordata > Aves > Passeriformes > Thamnophilidae > Hafferia > Hafferia zeledoni. The sequence goes on from JAWWEV010000169.1 coordinate 18,639,354, forward strand.
CCTAGTCAGTAGTTGTCAGTTCAGGCTGCTGCTAAACCCCAAGCAGGGAGTTTCAAGCTTCTTATAGGAAGCATAGTAGAGCCACTGCAGTGAAAATGCCCTGGTCATTTTTTTATGTCTGACATCACTACAAAGGCAGAGGAGATATGGAGGTTGTACAGAGCAGAGGTTCTGGACACACAATGAAGCCTCCATTGCATTTTCAGAGGACCATGCTCACAGCCCTCTCAATGCACTTCTAAAAGGAATTCACTGAAGCTACCTAAGATTTGCTTTACCCTTAATGCAAACCTGCATGGTGCTGGTGAAGAGGACTCACCTGCTCATGGGGCTTTGTGAAAGCTCAACAGTAATCTGATGCGTCTTGGGTTATCACAACAAGCACAGTGACTACTGCCTCTGCAGGTCCAGAGCACTTCTCCCCCAGTGTTTTGCATGGAAAAAAAAAAAAAAAAAAAGGAAAGATAGTATGTATTTCCATCCTTACTCCATTGAGAGCAGCGCTAGACAGACACCAAGTTTGATCCTGTCTACAGCAAAGGCTGAAGACACTCTCAGGGACCTTGTCCACACCAACAGTGTTTGCTGCAGCTGAGGACTGGGGCACTTGGTCACATTTGAGCAATGTTGGTTCATGGGACATGTGAGTAGCAGATACATTAGAAACAGAGCCCCTCAGAGCACAGCTTGTCCTCATGAGGGCAATTCAGACAGAGGAACTCAAATACTCCTCCTTAGCCCTACCCACTGTTTGACAGCCTTGTGACATTCCAGGTACTGCAGAAGAATCTTGTAAGGTAATGCTGTGGGGGGACAGACAGAAAAGAAGCTGACTCACCAATGAGAAAGTCCAGCCCAGACTGAGAACATCATAGGAAAAACAGTGAAAAGTAGAATACAATACCTCCCAGCTTATATGAGTAAAAATGAATCCCTGACCTGCCTCCCTTGAACAGAGGCAGAACTATCTTAAAAAAATAAAAAATCAACCCCCTATGACTTTTAATAGATTAAGAAACATTCACATATTCGTCTGAAGCAGGAACTACCAAAAGAGCTTGAGCTTAAACAACAAAACGTTGGCAAAGATACCAGAAACTAAGACTTAGACTAGGAGCTGTGCAGTTTGTAGTCAGTGCTTCTGTGTACCCATTGCTACCTGCAGCATGGTGCAGTCTTTTGCCAGCCTGCCCAGTGGCAACCACAGCAACCCAGGGACAATCACCACTTGCTTGAGGCAGCAACTGAAGGAACCCATGCTGTGACCACCAGGCACAGAGTAGGTACTCACTGCAGGCAACTGGAGGGCAAGGCACAGAGCTTGATCTTCTCTACACAGCAGAATTCTACCAAGACTTTTTGAAACAAATCTTTTCATAAGTGCTATGCAGCTATCATTAAGAGCATGATGAAAATACTAAATAAGTCGAATACTTAGCATTAACCATTTATTAATCAGTCTTGATGAATAGAAGCATAGTTTTAATGGGAATCTAGTTGCTGTATTAATCATTCACAGAACCTAAGTCTTGTATTAATGGTGATGTTTCCTTTTCTCCTAAAGCACATTCAGTTTTCCTCAAAAGACAAACATATGCTTCTAAAGTCTCCTGAAGAAGATCCAGGATCCTTCATGCACAGCAGATCCCATTGTGCCTACAAGAAACCCTGAGCTCTTTGCAACATGGTACTAATCACAATCACTGCTAGCAGTCACAGACTTTATCCAAATGAGGAATTTTAGCTCACCAAGACAAATGAGTTACTTATGGCAAAGGAGCCCCTCATTTTGTACCCACCACATCCAAATAGGCAGACAGACTCTGTAAACCAATATGGATAAGTGGCTGTAATTTTCCTAAGTTGCCTTTAAAACATGGGCTTTATTTTCAATTCAGGCAGAAATGACCTTGTGTGACTTTGGTTCTAGTCTCTCCTTCTCAGTCTGCAAATTATTACTCTGTAATAGGCAGAAGGACCTCACTCATATTACCAGTGTGCTGTAGCCAATGTGCTATGTCTTGGAAAGAACGTGGCTGCCAGAGTCCAGGGCTAGAGTGAGAGTGCTTGGTGAGTTACATTCATTACATAGCAAGAACAACTGAGAAAAAATAAACACTTCTCAAGTCTATGACTAACTGAAGCTGTAAATTTCAAACACTTATTACAGAGTCATAGCTTAGTAAAACAACTCGGGATGTGTTACATATCAGAGGGTAACCTTTAAAGAAGGACTTATGCTCTGGGGAAAATTTTAAAACAGAACAGGAGGAATTTTATGTGCTTTTTTTCATGTGGTTCTTATAATTAACCAAACTGTCACAGAAAATCATCCTAGAGGTCTGGATTCAATCCAGCCTTCTCTAACACATATCCCATCATCCTCTCCACTACTGAAGTATCCATACTGCATTTGTTAAATCATTAGAACTGGTGAACAATTTTTCAATATAGCTTTTTTCCTAGTTCCTCTGTTTACAAATTTCCTCTTGCCAGATTGTGGAGATTTATCCCTTTTTTCATTTAATAGAGACGAACATAGCTTTTCCCAAGGGACCAGAACACCAAGTGCTTCTCAAATTGTTCTTAACATGTCTACTCAGTCTATGTAACTTACTACTTAGTCCCTGCGCCTGGTCATTTGGGGCACATGCCATGATTCCTAATTACTGACTACGTAACTTTACTTGACTTAAATACAATCTTTGTTTAAAAATTAAACAGCAAAACAAAAATTTATTTCTTGGCTAACAGCATGTTGGCCATGGGCTCAAAAATCACTCTCCATCAACAATACAAATCTTCCCATGTGCAAGAACTCACAAAACAGCAAAAAGGGAAAACTTCACATAGAGACCAGATGCTTAGGCTTCTGATTCAACAAACTGTTTACAAACAGGTTTTAATTTTACAACCACTTCTCTGTACAACCATAAACAACAGCCACAGGGGCCCTGGAGATAGATTTCTATCAAAGATATATGAGTGTTCAGAACTGGATCTAGGCTTGTTGTATCATGAAGAGCCACATAAAGGGAACTTGCACAATGGAAGGTGGGTGAGGACAATCCTTAGTCTGAGAAAGTTTAGCTTTGTGTATTGGGGATGGGCCATTGTTCCCTGAAGGTCACAGTTCATCACATCCAAAATGCTCTCAGACATCTCTATTACAAGAGCAGCTGGGATTAAAACATACATCAAGAGAAATATGTTAGATACGTTTTGTTCTCCATATTCTTTCTCACTCTTGATAGGTTTTCTGAGATTCAAATCAGTGAGAAAACCTGTCTGGGTGAGGAAATACATAAACACACGTGTTAGGCCATGCAAATATTTGGAAAATGTCTGTTCTGTGTAGGAAAGAGTTAGCTATGGAAAGACTCAGCCAGTGACTTCAACATTTGTAGCAACAGAAAAATCTATCATTCTTTGACATCTTGATGCATATAATCTTAAAAGAGATCTAATAGAACACCAAGATATTTGTAAATTTCTATCAGTCAATGGTGTACCTGAGCTGTATGAATAACATCTTAAAATAACAGACTTGTGTTTGTTACAAAATAGTTACTGCTCCTCATGCTCAGACATGCTACGTTTCCTGGTCTGGTTGTAGAGTGTAGTAGAACCACAAGAATGGAAAGGTTCACCTTGTTCATGAGTCATAATGTTGCTTTGTATACATTGAGAGGGCTATTTGTTTTGATTATCAGATTAGTTTAAAAGAACAGCTCACAGTCATGCTCTCATTCTTAGGGTTTTTTGATTCACATTGGCTGTTGTAGATGCTGTCTGTTCTCCAGGTATTCATATGGAAGTGACTGAGACATGCCAAATTTACCAGCAGCTTCTCGTTAGTGGCTCTTCCTTGATTATGACATCTGGTGAGGTTGCTGACAATAACAGAAGAAAAATGTGAAGTTCAGTCATTTGGAAATGACTTAAGTGGAGGCCATTTTGCACAGTACGATGTTGAAATGTTAGGAATGATTGAGGCCAGATTTATAGCTCAGGCAGTTTTACATCTGTATTTCATTTGTGAGTAACCAATAAAAAAGAAACACCTTTAGAAACTTTAATCATTTCCCAGCTGACCAAGAGCTCCAAATACTGTCAGCAATATAACCTAGACCACAGAATGCTGTTCTTGTTGAAAGGATTTTACAGAGTATTGTTATATGACTAGTCCAATAAACCTATCCTAGTCAACACTGTCAGTATCCCACTTTTGACTCTACAGTATGATCTTCAACTGCTGGTCAGAAAGGGGAGATTCCTCTAATACTCCTGGACATGATAAGGAGACAATTTAAAAAACTTTTAGCTATATATCTGCCCTTTATATATTAAAAAAAATATGTGTTTTAGCTCCTAACTGCTCTTCTTCAGTAACTAATGACCATTCTACAAACTGGCCTGCTGAAGCAGTATCTCCTCCAATACTGTCCACGCTCAGCATGACAGAATGATGCATAAATAGGGTAAGTTATGTGAATTTGGTGACTAGCTCTTACCAAACTAACTACCTTTCAGAGTTATGCAAAATTCCTTTCATTTACAGTGATGCATTTGGAATGATAGATAGTTGATGAACACATCTAATCAATTTATGGCTTACAGTGAGAACAAACTGAGCTCGAACTGTACTTAATGCTACCCAAATATTCTCCTTACATAGGGTAGATCTAAAACTCAGTCAAAATTATTCTACATAATATACTTGATTGTGCATGGCAGTGTTAATCAACAACAGCTCAAGGAACTCAGGTTTACAAAATTAATTAAACCATCTCATTAAGCCAGTTAGCGCACCACACACAGGCATGTATTGCTCTACAATGGAAGTTGAGCTCCCAGTTCAGAGCCTAATCACTTTGAGTGCCCAGCCACAAAACAAAGATGCACTCCAATGTCCCCTACGTCCTTAGAAGGGCAAAAATAACAGCTGTTTCCTGACAAGACAACTCCTCTGCTTGCACACCATGTAAGGCAAGGTGATAAGACAAAATTCTCATCCAAGATACAGTAGATAAAAAAGCAGAGTAGAGACATTTCTAAAGCAGCTGAGCAATCACTGCCAGCAACAAAGGGAGGTTTTTACCACTTTTTACATGCATTTGAAATCCATGGTTGAATCATAAATCAAGATGCTCTGATTAACTTCAAAATTCCTATTTGCCAGTGTTATGACCTTTGAGCTGAGAAACATCTTGGTTACCTGTCTGCCAGACCCTCCTACAGGCTGATGGGAAAACACAATGAGTTTTGGTGGAAAGTTGACAGGATTTTCTGATGAGTTCTGCACTCCCAGAATTATCCTCCTCCCCACTGACAAGGTCCAACACTGCATTTACAAGAAGCAATTGAAAAAGAGGAAATATTCCAAGTCTGTCCTTTTCCTCTGCTATAACAGGAAGGCAGAGTACACTCACTGCAGTGATGGAAATTCAACAGACCAGGGAAGAAGGGTTCTTTGAACAGATGCCTGGTGCTTTTCAAGTAAACTGATAAGGTATGACATGCATATAATAAGGTAGGAAATGTCTTTCTGTGTTTACTTCTAAACCGGAGTTCCCCTCTTCTCTGAAGGATTTGCTATCTCCTTTTGGCACCATGGTCACACAGGATTCACTTTCCTGGTGCACGGACTCATGGGAGCTCTGGTTGGAGGCATCACAATTTGTTCTTGAGACCCCGTGAGCACAAGGGAGCTTGTCATGGTTTACCAGCTACCTCTTCCACTGTACAGAGCACTGGGTCTGCAGCTGTTTTCTGCAGGGAAACTGGCAGGGAGGGAGACATGCCTTACATCAATGCTGTAAGTGCTCTGTCATCCACAGACCTTTGATGAGCCCCTGAATTGATAACATTTCTATGAGCAACCCAAAAGCTCATGGCCAAGTCTTGCTCACTCACTAAAAGCCACTCCTCTTGGGACGATTTTGCTGTTGCTTGAGTACATCATGGTTGGTCTGCACCCTTCCTTGCTGAGGTTAGCACAATTTACCAGGGCACCTTTGGGCATCAGAAGGAAATAATGAGCTACACAGCACCCAAAAAATAAGCTTTAAAGATTTAACATCCTATACTTCGACTGACATGAAAGGGGATTTTTACCTCATACAACATGAAGGATATGAAACATGGACACATGACTTGGCAGTGATGAGACCTAAATTTTCCAGGACAGTAAGTTTTATCCAAATGACAAGTTCAAATCATTAATCAATTGCAAATTGCACAAAATGTGCCCCCTCCTCTCCATTTCATCAAGGCTAAAGGAATCTCCCATCTCCTGAAACATGCAAAGGAAACAACATTCAGCTGGTAAAAACAAGCTTCTTGTCCCTCAAAGATCTTGTGAGCTAACAGTGTTTGCAAGGCACTTTGAAGGTAAGTGGCACTCTTATAACAATGCAAACGCCTGTTTGAATCACAAGTTATGACTGCACATGTTGAGTGTCAATGAGCTGAACTCTGAACAGAATAGCTAACCAAGAGCCTGATCTGGTTTTATCAGACTGACGCCATTCACTGAGTTTAATGCCTCCCTGTTGTTCTCATGGGTCTTTCTGGGGCTGGCACCAAGTCTGAAGAGCAGTTCTTACATCCCTACCTTTGATAAATGGCCTGACAAGTAAACACTGGTATGCAGAGCTGATCATCTCTACTTTAGACAGTTGTGGGCACCATTATTGCCAAGCTACAGCCCCAAAGATCCTACTGAACTGATTCACACTGCATTTTTTTGATCTCCACATGATATAGTAATTATTCAGGACTGCTTGTGCTGGAGATCTCTTCCTGATTAGGGCATGATCCAGTAAACCACATAGACCTACTCAAAGTTTAAGGCAGGCCCCTGGAGTCAGTGGTCTCATATGGTCAAAAACAGAATCTAAGTGCTTTGCTAAATCAAATGTGATTACAGAGAAAGCAACTGCCTGCAGTTAAGTCCCCAGAAACACACTAATTATTGGCAAACAGCAACTATTAGCAAACATGAAAAATTATAATGTCAAGATACACAATGCAATTATATGTACACAAAACTGCAATATGAACCCTGTATAGCTATGAATAAAAGGCTTTGTTTGTTAAATTGGCCATTTCTCAACACTTAGATGCATGTGAACAAGTTGAAATATAAATCAAAGATATAAGCCAGTCATCCTTAACATTGGTGCTAACAGTCTTCATGAGTCTGGCCTGAACAGCACCTTTCAAATAAAAGATATTTCCATAACAGATGCTGTTTATTTTCTTCTACTTCCCTGTTGGCAAAGATACCTACTGACCAATTTATTTTTCACTGCTTTCAAATTTTCTGGCTGCCCCTTCTGATTGTAAACATCAGTGGGAAAACATTTATTTGTTTTTAGAAGTTTGCTCTCAGGAAGATTCTAAAAGCTATTCTTCAAAAACCTGAAGCATAAGCCAAATTTGAGAAGTCTTCTGATGTTTATTTTACCTCTACAAAAGGCAAAACCTTTTATTCTGAGCAAGTGCCAAGAAAAGGAAGTGAGAATCTTGGATTTTGTTTTTATCCTCACTACTTACTGAGAGAAAACATATGAAAGTACCAGAGCAGCTCTTACCCCACCAGGCAGCCGCAGCACAGGGGCAGCCAAGCAGGACAGCAAGGACACTCCAGAGGGGAAAGATGAGATAGGTTTGCATCAGTGCAAACTGGGACCATGATGCAGCTGTGGACATGGCTGTGGGCACTGAACATCAGTCTGGGTGCTGGTTACATTGGAGAGAACCAACTTTTGTTCCATGTTTCCAGCCATTTTGGTGAATTACAAAAAGCCAGAAAGTTTGTCCCAGATAAATTTGCTCAAAATTCACGAGAGAACTAAAGATAAAGTAAAAACTGTTGCTTTTTAAAAACAATTATTTTTTAAGAGAAAATTGACCTCCAGATGACTGACTCCTTTTAGCAAAGATGCAAGGTTAACTATGTTCCTTGCTCTCAGCAAGTGCACATATTAGTCAGGAGCAAAGCAGATTTATTCCTCATCTTTAGGTTATGAGACGCACCAGCTTTGCAACTAAGAAGGTTCCTTAAAGTTGAATAAAAAACCTGATCTGTCAGTGAAACACTTACAATGCTTCTGACAAAGGAAAAATGCCTGGATCCATACCCAAAAAAGTGATAAAGATTTTTTTTTTTTTAATGTGATGTTTTCCTGATCCTGTGGTCTTTAAAATCACCTAAATGTCCTTGAAGTAAACCATAGACATGATGTCAGTTTGGAGGAAAAGGATTTCTGTGTGACTGCTGCCCTAAACACTGGTTGTCCTTTGGTGCCGCTGTCCGATGCAGGGAACAAGGCAGCACTGACTCCTTCTGATCAGTGATGATGTAGGCTGGCTGTACTGGAAGAGCAGTCACTATCCTGTTACATTTTTGACACTTTCCCACTAGAAGTCCTGAATTTTGAGTCCTTTCCCTCCAAGCAGATTATTTCTGCCTGAAGTTTATCCTGTGTGGTCTCCTGACAAATTCTTTTGTAGCGGAAGTTTGTGGCCCAACAGACAAGGCATTCAAATCACTCACATTCAGAAAAGCCATCCTTGCTTCCCTTGGGAATGCACAGATGACAAATATCTTGTCTTAGAAAGTTCACATTTTTGATTTGCTTGGTTTCACATGGAACTCCCAGAAAAAAAAAAAAAAGTAAGTTTGCAAGTGATTCTGCTGTTGTTTGCTGCAGTTTTCTTTAGTGAAAACTCTGAACTCCCTTCTCTAGAGAGAAGAGACAAGAAAGCTCAAGATAAAATAGTCCTCTGGACTGGAAAACTTTACCTGGACCTTTGAAACTGCTTGCAGGAGAGATCAGAATCAACCTGCTCCATTCTCCAAGCTCCTTGGACAATCCCAAGCAGAAATGGTCCTGACAGAGATTGGAGGAGCAAGCCACCAGCTGCTTACTCCACCTGAGGTGTGTTCACAGCCAACTCATCATGGACAGGAGAGCAGATGTGGAGTGCCCCACACAATACACTTGCCCTCAGCCAGAAGTTTGCTGTATTTCACACTGCAAGCCCAGACAGCAGCAGCAGCAACTGCCTGATACTCTGATTAGCAAATCAGTTGCCCAGTCTTCCTGCTGTGCTGAGAAGCCAGTTGTTAATAGCCAGGCTTTGCTGATTTCCAGGTGGCATGACATTAGGTGGAGGAAGACAATTAACAGATAATTTCAAAGACTTTATCAGGTAAATTATTTCCATCAATGGACAAAACAGAAGTTGGCCATCAGGCTCTACAAGTTCACTGGATAGAGATAACATCCATAATTCTGGGCTTGCCATTTCTTAAGTGATTTAGTCTCAGTCACTTTGTCCCTATGTTTTCACAGCTAGTTTGACTCCTTGTAGCCCAGCTGAAGAGGAAAAACGCCTGAAACAGTTAGTGTGAAGAGTATCACCTGTATCTCCCAACTCCCTAGCATCCTCCTTACATGCTTCATCACACAGCACTTATAAACCCGGCCCCATCTGAGCTAGAATGATCAAGAAAGTGAAAACCACCCCTTATAACAGCAGAGAAAAACTTCCAGTGTAGTCAGTGCTAAAATACATCATGGGCTATTGCTCCACAAAACATGAGCCACAGGAAAGGCAAAATTCATTTGAACAGCTCCTCACAATTTTCCTCCCACTTGGTGGCTCAGCATGGGCTCTTAAGTCCTGCTGTCTGCACAGTGCTATTGCTTTCACTTCCCTTAATGTATCCTGTTCAACCACTGCTCAGTCTCAGTGCCCCACAAACGTGAAATTTAAGAAGCTCATGAGAAGGTAGGGCAGCACTACCCCCAATTTACAGATAAAACAGTAAGGCACAGAGCTAAAGATCACAAGTAGCCATGCTAAGAAATCAAGCAGCCCCAGGTTCTACCTGGTTTTAGGTACCCACTTGAAAGGATGTCAGCTTCTTCACACTTCCCCTACATTAACACTAATAGCACACATCTTCCTATGTCTATCAGTCCCATGTCCTCTGGAGTGCAAGCACACATTTGAGGACATGATTTGCAGTCTTTACACTGCATTTCTAGGATTTAACCAGCATTTGCCATTTAGCCACATTGATCTTGTAACAGCATCTTCTCAACTCCGCATATCCCCTCCCCAGATCACCAAACCCTCCTGTTGCACACTCAACACACAAGACTAGACAGTGATTAACCAGCCTCATATGCAACCAATTATCCAAAATTTCAGGCAAGTCCCCAAGACTCCACACTTCACTTTGTCTCCATGAGGCATTTTTATCATGATGGATAACCTATCTTCAGCACTGGCAAAATCCTCCTGGGATAGGTAACTTTTCTAGAGGTACAGACTGTTTGTACAGCTCTAATAGACATCTATAAAGCAAGGAGGAATCAGAGAAAGGCCAGAGAAGATATAATTGTATGAATCTGACCAAAAGAAAGGAAATGGAGATTAACTAGAAAAAATGGCTTCTAGGCCAAGGGGGAGTCCAGGGAAAAATGACAGATTTCCCGTTACTTAAGACCATTAAAAGGTAGTTTGGACAGAGTTCAGGAAGAAGTAATTGTCCAGAGTTTTCACATGCATCATATGCCAAACAACTACCATATAACTGGCTTGCTACTACAGCATTTGTTTTCTGTATCATTGTTTTGCAGATATTTCAGCTGCAAGAGGAGCTATGTTTTACTCACTTAGGTGGGAAGCAGTATTCTACTCGCAGCTGACCTTCAAATTCAGCCAGGTCCCTCCCAGTCCCTGCTGGCAGGGTCTGCAACCAGTGTTACAAAACTCTTCTGCATCCCTATTCCTAGGCAGAGCATTAAGATACAATATGCAAGTGAACGTCCATATAAACATCATTATACACCTTAGCACAAAGTTCACTGAGCCTTTTGGTGTAAATTGCATTTTATTTCAACCAGGAAGGCATCAGGACTACAGGAAACAAAAGTAAACATGCTAAACCAAGCAGCACATTTATATCCTCATGCTCCTGATATTTATATTGCCCAAATCAGGAATTTAGCCAAATATGTTGCAGCCTCCTTCTGTCCTTCAGGATGCCTTTGCAAGGAAGGAAGAACTTCTTTGCTGAGCAGGTGACTGCTCACTGGAACAGATTGTCCAGAGGAATTGTGGAGTCTCCCTCACCGGAGATATTCAAGAACTGTCTGGTCACAGTCCTGTGCAATGTGCTCTAGGATAAATCTGCTTGCAGAGGGAGGTTGGACAACTCACAGTGGTTCCATCTCACCTGACCAATTCAGTGACTGAAGTCAGTGGAGTTGGTTCTTTTCCTATTACAGGGTTGAAATGCAGCTAGGACATATATCCCAATCCTGAAGCCAGTGTCAGGCTGTACTGGTATGACCCATGCACACTGCTCTACAGACCTGTGCTGATGTCACAGCAGACTTGAAGGAGTATAGATGCACCTTCCTCTTGCTGTGAGATCTCAAAGTTTTTTCTAATGATCTGAGGGTTTTACTTCTGCTTCATGGGAATGTTTTGGAGGGTCAGTTAAAAGAAAGACCCAAATCACTTGAAACCAGCCACAACTTCACCAACCTCTTACACCCAGGTGTACAACTCTTGATAACAGATTTAGCCATCCTGTCCTGGAGGAATCACCACCACCACCACCAGAGATGAGAGGCAGCAGTTCCTCAGAGCCTGTTCTGTATCACTTGAGAACAGATTGTTCCAACATATTGTGTTGATTTTATGAGACAGACAAATGTCCATTGGGACATAAGGTATAATTATAATGCAATTTCAATTAAGAATCAAACTGTGGTCCAATAAGGTAAAAAGGTCAGTGCTATATCTAGCAATACAGCTGGATGGTGGTTTTGCACTTGGCTATAAAATGAAGGGAAATTCTAACTGGGCCAAAAATATCCCTGTCTTTAGCCATGATTTGCTGCCAAGCATCAATCCCAGAGCAAATTCTTATTTGCTGGGATTTGCAGTTTAAGCAATGCCTTAAACACTCTGTTGTTTTAGCAGGTTCAGGCTGCAACTTCCTCTCATTTCAGAAAGTTTTTTTCTTTTTTTCTCCCCTCCTTCCCAAGATTTGATTCTAAAAAACTAGCTGAGGAGATCCTCTTTTATAGTGAGAGTGTTTCAACTGTCAAATTTGAGATTACAGCAAAAAAGAAAACTAGCACATCATCCTGCTGTAGCTTAAACAAGGATTTAAGGAGGAAACACAGAAAACAGACTTGCCAGTTAATCAGTGGGAAATTAATCTCAGAGCACCTCCTAGAGGATGAAGTCTGAGAAAATATATGGAAGCAAATTGGATGAAGCACTAAGAAAACAAATAGCATAGCATTCAAAAGTTAATGTCAAAACAGCATGACTAGTTCAAGCTCTAAAATTCCCTCAGAAATTCAACATGTTCAAAAGGTGTTGGACAGTACTTAAGATTAAAAGTCAAAAGCTGGGCCAAAGTGACATGAAAGAGTATACTAAGCCAGAGGCTGAATAGAAAACCAGCTGAAAAACCCTGGAGGAAAGCAGAAATCAGGTAAATTCACATGGTGGATGGAACCAGTACTGTAGGTGAGTCAGCCCTGGCACTACAGCTATTTATTGGAGCTTAGGCCATATACAAAGCACTACATCTTTACAAGAATTCAAAGAAATGTTATGCAGGAAAATTCTTTGTCTTCAAATAGATTTTAGCCTGGAAATAAGTTCTTGGAAGAATTTGTGTGGCTGCTTCCCCCCCCTCCCTTCCTCCCCGCCCCAGTCACAGATATGCAGGCAAATGACCACAGATTACTGATGTAATGAAATCTTCAGTCTGGCTTCTCACATTTGGTCTGCAAGTGTTCACACATGTCCCTGAATGCTGCTAATCACAAGGACTGGAGACAGCAACAAGCCCTCCATCTGAGCCCCATCTGAAAATGCCTCTGCCATCAGCTGGAATACTGTATATACTATTATGGTTTTGGCAGCTACCAAAGGATAATCTGGTTTTAAAGATGGGCCAACTATAAGGTCAGACACATGCTCATGTCAGCCAACCACGACATGTCATTCAATTTTAAGTGCAAATAGCCTTCTAGGTTTAGAACCTTGTATGAGGACATCCAGGGGAGCAGCATTTCTGTCGCTTGCTTCAGAAATAGAGGATGCAGCCTGTGGAAGGAAAGGCTGAGTCCATCATGAACACAATAAATTTTACATCTCACTGGAGTAGCAGGGCCTAATCTAGTAAGGCAGACACCACTAAAATAAAGGATTCATCTGGGCCAGGTAAAAACCAA
>JAWWEV010000169.1:18652739-18751007 GCA_035583235.1 Hafferia zeledoni
ACTGGAGTAGCAGGGCCTAATCTAGTAAGGCAGACACCACTAAAATAAAGGATTCATCTGGGCCAGGTAAAAACCAAACAAACAAAAACAAACAAACAAAACCACAACTCCAACATTTAGGCACAGAGAACTATGCCAACAAGATCTGAGCAGAGATAAAATGAACCTGGAAGATAACACAAAAAGCAGAGTGCAAGGCTCTGAACTTGTCACCCACAGATATTGTAGAACAGGAGCAGAACCCAAAACAACAACAAAAATATTGATATGTTATTAACCAACTGACAACACCTGAGAAGTTGCAATAGGCATAGGGTTGCAGTAAGTGACTGTCTCCCAGAGGACCTGGCAGCAAATTATGGGTAGAATCAAACTAATCTGCTCCTTCTGGCATAGGGAACCTTTTCACCTCGCTCAATAATACTGGTAAAAAAAAATTGAATAGCTCAGATATGCCTCTTGTCCAGAGCTAATTTGCTTCCAAGAAACTTTTAGCAAAGTGAACAATGCCTCCATTGCAGAGGTTTCTTGGTTATCTAGGTTTCTTACGAAAAGGTTTCTTCTTTTTCTAGGCTTTCCAGAAAGTTGTCCAAAAATAGTAATTTGAGAAGTGAACTGACTTCATCTTGCTCACACTAGTCAGCATTGCCATCATCTTCACCAGGACAGACTGGTACCATAGAAAAAGGAAATCAGTGGGAGAACTTCACCATGGCTTTGAATATACTAACACAGTGTGCCTCCCAAATAGGCTCATGTGCAACTGATAACAACAAATGCAGGAGCTGATCCATCATTTTACTGGTAAAGGTTTTATAAGATATTAAATGCATTTGCAATCCCATTAGAGTAGAGAAAGGTATCTTAAAAACTGCTTGTAAGTTTGCCTTTGTGGGAGACACCTTTTATTAGCACTGGAAATACACCAGTTATATATTCTGTGAGGCAAAAGCAAGCACTGATTACCAGTCTCATGCCGACATAGAAATGGAACCTTAATAGTGTCATCACTGCGACAATCTATAGCAGCAACACAAAAAACCCCTACTTTACCCAGCTCTCAGTAACGGTGCTCAAGCCAGAAATATGGACAGAATAAAGAATTTTTAAAAATAGAAGGACGTGTGGCTGCCCACAGCTGCACAAAACGCGCAGGACAAAGCCACTGTACAAGAAGGCTTGTCACTTGAGCTCTGCTTTAGTGCTCCCTAAACCAAAAGGGAAAAAGGCTCATACATAGAGGCCCAGAGCAAAACTGATTGAGACAAAATCTGTACATGCTAACAACTTAAAATTAAAGGAAGAGTCCAGGAAAGAATTGGCTGGCAATTCTCAGCCTTCTGCACCTGACAGTGCAAGCTGCCAATTGGTTTGGATATTTTGCCATTTCCAGTTTGATGTGACATGGGAACAAAACTTCTTGTTCTGACTGCTATTTGAACCCAGTATTTAAATCCCAAGGGAAGAGGCTTCATTAAAGATGCTAGTTCCCAACCTTAAGACACATACCAAACAACACCCCAAGCTCTAGCTAATTAACCTTTTATCTCTCAAGCTTTCTGCCCTTTTGCTGGAACCGCACCATGGAAACTGCTTTTGCTCTTGCACCTGGTTTTCCATCCTTCCCTGTGATCCCAGTGTCTTTGGCTCAAAGTCTGAATTCCCCATCTCCTCCAGGCCAGCCCCTTGCATTCAGCATTCCTGCATCCTGACAGCCAGATGTGGACCTCAGCCTCAGGGCCACGCTGCTTTCTTTTTCACTCAAACTAAAGAGCTGCATTAGCAGCCGATATCTATTTGGTTAAATTTTTAAAAATCATTTTACTTGCACACAGGATCAAGTGAAAGTGCTCACAACTGCTGGAAAAAGCAGACAGAGCTTCCATCTTGCCCTGTCAATACAACAGAAGAGCCAGGAGTCAATTTCTAACTAGGAATACCTCCAGATCACATTAAACAACAAGAATCAGTCCAGGAAGTCAAGCTGCTATACACAAACCATAAACTATCTGTCAACATCCAGACCTGATCCTGCCCAACTTTCTAAATAACCCAGAGCCACAATGATGTTCTGCTGAATCTCAGAGCTCTGCCAACATTTCTTGCACTGCCCATCTCCAGCTATCAATATATTGAGACCCGTATTCTCCAAACACTCATATTTTAAAGGCAAAAGGTGAGAATAAAAGTGTTACCCACTTCTAAAGCACTCCCCGCACAGTGGTACCTACAGGGTGTATGCTCACAAATATCAGCTCACTACCATTCCTTTAACTCACATGAAAAAATTGTTGAGCAGGAAGAGAGTTTGTTCCAAACAACTTCCTAATGTGCCTGATGAAGACATGGCAGCACAGCACTCCAGGTAGGAGGGTACCTGCAGGACAACAGCAACCTGAGAATACAATGCAGGAAATAAATTAACACCTGAGGCAAGGAATACAAGGAGATGAACACATTTTATGCATCTTAAATCAAAGGATTCCTGCCTGGAACACTTAGGAAAATCAGACAAGTATAGCAACTATGGGAGTATTTTCTTGTTTCTGGGCAGTGAGAGGTTAGTTAAGTACAGCCCTGGGCACATCAGTTACACGGGCTCAGCTTAGAATATGTTTACACAGAACAACGAGTGCATGTCCTGGATTTGAGTTGTAGCTTTTATTTGTGCAGCCTTCCTTTGGGCTTCAGAGCTCTGCAATACAAAACCTAACAAAAAATAAATGAGAAAACACATAGAAGAGCAGAAGGCCCAAGAACAGAAGAAAGACAGCAATACACCCAGTATTTTCAGTCTGGTTACAAACTGCAGCATACAGCAAAGTTTCCAAATTCTTTTGAAATGCTTCAGTGCTGCAGGGGTAGCATGATGGATTTAGATCCAAGACACTGAAGAACTACCCCAGAAAACTAAGCCTTTGATTTGCACTCAAGTAAATCTTCCTCTGGATTAATCTGCTCAGCTCTGAGATAACATGTAGATTTTTTTTTTTTTTTAAAAAACACAGCCTAACATAAACAAATCCCCCACATACAGTGAATGGTGGGGCAGCAAAAAGGAAAGCAGTTTGTACTTCCCAAGGAATGGAAAAACACTTTGTCATTCACTCTGAGTTTGCCTTTCAGAAGTGCTGCCAGGGTACTGAATGTTTGATATAATCAGTCTGCTACCAAAAGCTTCTTTTAAGCACAGGGAGCTCCCCGCATTGCCGGGTGAATCCCAAAATAGGAGTCTGGGTAACATCTCACATACTCCTGCTCTCCCTCAGCTAAACATGATAGAGCAATCGCACCAAGAGTTGCAGCCTGATGAAGCCAGTGGGTACTCGTACAACTGCATAAACTGGCATTACTGGTCCCCAGTGGATACAAGGCTATGAAGGCAGGCTGGTAATTTTTCAGCATTAAATGAAATCAGCCTTCACAACTGGGCGTCACACACTTTTTTACCCTCGTCTGCTATCAGGAGCATCAGTCTGATGTTCCACTGCTTGTTGCAGGAACGAGACAGTGTTTGATGGATGGACCAATGTGGGATGGGTTGTTTAACCTGCATAGAGCTTACGGAAAAAACATGTCTTGATTTCTGTTCCCAAATTTTATGGCCAGTAAATGTAACTTCTGTACTAACTCACTCTCTGCCAGTTGTGGCTGGACTCAACCCTCCACCCTTGCAGCCCAGCCTCTGCATAGGCTGCAGGGGCTGACTGCCTGCAGACCCTCTGACCTGTGGAGAGCAGTTCCCTGGATCCGGGCTCAAACCCAGTCGGGCACAGAGCCCATTGCCCACAGGCTGTGTGGGAGCACACAGGTGTTGAGCTCTGGTGTGGGAAAATATCTCAGCTCCTTAATTGTCTACTGCAAAATCCCTGCTGTCTGTTAGTTTGTGTTTCTCACCAGCAATTTTTAGAAGCAGCTGAGCACTCGGATTCCCCTTTCCCTGGGACAGAAACTCAGCTAGTACACACAGCTGCTCCTTCATCTAGAAAGAAGAGCGTTTTGCATCTGGCTAGGCCACTCCTAGTGGCACAGTGAGAAAATACACTTTGATATCAGTCAATTAACACAACAAAAGACACAAAGTAGTTCTTTGCATGCATGCTAAATGCTATCCCTGCAGCCAGAAACCTAGGCTTCTACCATATGCATTTTCTTCACTCAAGGAAAACTTACCTGTTCTCTTCTTGACACACCTCAGGTAGCTCAGTACTTCCTAAAGGCACAGCCCTCTTGTTGGGAGAGCCTCAGTCAGGAATGTGGGTTTTCCAAGCAATTTCTGCTCAGTCGTGCATCTGGCAGGTTCCCATCACTGACAAGCCTTTGCCAAGTGACTGGTGTGTGTGTACAGCACTATAACTATAATTATGGAGATCACAGTTGATGAGTAAGAGTTTTTGGCACTCAGCCTGATGCACTCCAACTTCTTTTCTCACTTGGCTACACTGAACCACCTCACATCAGTTTGAAGCAACAATCCTTATAACGCCGTTGTGGCAACTGAGTCACAGACCTGTACTGACCATCCCAGGACCACCCCACCTGCTCCCAAAGGCATGATTGGAAAGCAAACCCAAACCTGTCAACTGTCAAGACTGAATTCAGCAACAAACCAGCTGATCACAAGCAAAATCACTAGAACTAGCAGGAGATCCAAGTCTTGCAGTTATCAAGTCCATTTAAATTAAGGCAGATCTTGGCTGGCAAAAAGCTGCAGCGCTACCTGGACTGGGCATGGACAGGCACAGGCTGCTGTTCAGGGCAGAGTCTCACCTAAAGGGCTCCATTTTTACACCCTTTTTCAGTAATAACTGAAGAAACAGCTCAAAGTTACAGACATCACATTATGTGGAAAGCTAAAGGAATCAAGTGAAATAACCCATGCCAGCTATTTTACAATACCCTTGGCCCTCACCTACTGCACTATGCACAGACTAGTGGGTAGGGTGCAGGAGAAGCAGACAACGTCTCCAGCTCAACAACTCACATTTAGAGGCAACTGATTGGCTAGTAGGGAGATCCTGAATTTGGGGAGTTCAGACAAGTATAGCAATAGATTAGTTAATGTGCCTAAATTTACATGTGTCTCAGAGGGCCACATTTCCTGTACTACAAACCCCACAAGAAGGGGAAATTGGACTTTTCCTTCATCAATGTTTAGCTCTGTTACAGAGGCTTTGGCTTTTTGTCCCTGCAAGAGCTTCCCCAGGGGAACTGTCACACAGCTGGATCTAGAGAGGCTAGGCAAGGTTTGTTTTGCTGTCCTCTTACACACACAGCACCACAAGCACTCAACAGCAAGAAGACAAGAGCATAGAAACATGGGCAAGTGAAGTTCAGGCTGTAAAAAGCCACTATGCATTCCCAAGTGATCTGGGCAACCCACTTCACTTCTACATGTGTGTATATATATATATAAAATTTACTTTTCTGTCACTCAATTTAAAATATATGAAAGAAAACTGATATGCAGAACAGTAGATAATGCGTACATGGGCTCTTATACACAGTAAAGCCTAATATGCTTTGAGGCTACTTTGTACTCCTCCATACCAATATAGCAACGATTTACCATTGATTTCCACAGAACAGGTTCATTTAAATTGTACTGAAGCTTTGCAGAGGTCAGCATAATTCTGATATGACACTATGGAAAACAGCAAAAACAGATATAAACCAATAGATCAGGGGAGGGGAAAACACCTTAAGTCACATGGCATCAGTGTCCTTCCCTTCCTGGTCCATGTGACATTTTTAACAAAGGGTAACACACTTCATTTTGAAAGTTTCCGCTAAGGCTAAGCTGGAGGTATGATATGCAGGACTCAGCAGAGCTGTGGAAACCAAGCTCACTGCCCAGAAGAGCTGGAATAGTGTCAGAGTCCTGAAGAAAGGCACAAACAGTGTCTTGCCGAGACAAGGCCTGAGAGAACAAAGTGGTTGCAGAAAATATTAGGGAATGTGAAGGAGAAAAGTTTACAGATGCTTGCACAGGTCTTCTCTGCAAGAACCCCAAGTGGCATGAGAACTTTGTGAATCCGTGTTGGCCTAAGCAGCAGCAACCTGTATCATGCCACTGTGCACAGCACAACTCTCACTCCAAATACCCCAGCCTGATGTTATGAGCACACAGAAGCTCAGACCCAGGGCAAATCAAACAGCAGACATATAAAAAAGAACCACATTCCCCTAGGCCTTCCCACAGGCGCTTAAGGAGAGGGTATGGAACTCAGGCACCATAGGGAGACGAAACACCTTGGCTGTCCACTGGGCTGACAATGCCAGCACAATTCAGTCATCACCTACAGGCAGAGCCCAAGAGAGTAGCCAAATGGAGAGGACTCAGTAGGCCAGAAGTGTGAAGACAGACAGCCTGTAGGAGACATTTCAGTTCATCTGCATGAAAAGCCTGAATTACACACCGCTCTTGCAATCCAAGGGACAAAACTAAGAGCTGCTTATTTGGCAGCAGCAAGACTTCAGCAAGGAGCAGTGCAGTAAGTTTGGAGAGGGTTTGAGAAAGCAACTGAGCAGAACAGCATTTCTGTAAAATTACTTCAACTTCATTGAATTTACTTCCCTACATAACAAAGCTGACAAATAAAAACAGAAGACCTTTTAACAAATAGGACATTTACACCTTTTAAAGACATTCCTGAAATACAGGTTTTATTCCTGGAAAAAAGGACCCCATTTCCCAAGAAATTCATCTGCACTGACCCTCCACCCCAACAGCTGTAGAGCTTCAATTCTGCCTAATACCACTCCAGATTTATTAGATGCCCCACTAGAAAGCACTGATTGTTCCCTGTTGCAGTATTTTGCCATTGGTGAGGAATGTGGGAGGGATTCATAGTATTTTTATGACTATTATATGACCTTCTGTTAACTTGATGTGATAAGTCACATGGCCCTCCCCAAGAAAAGGGCAAAAATCCCTTGAAATGTGTGCTCATGGAGAGGCATAGAGGTCAAACCAACAGTGGAGCCTGAACATTGTTAGGCATTTTCATTATGAATTATGAATCTAGGTACTATAAGTTGCTATTTTTAGAGCTGCTAAATTAACATTCAAGTAAGAAACAGAAGGATCTTCTCAAAAGACAGAGCACTTCTACCTCCCACCCATTAAGGGACGGGAAGTTCAGTATCTAAAACAGCAGTGATTTGCAGTACCTAATTTATCAAGGCCATAGAGCAGCAAGGCAAAAACCTTGCCTCCACTGCTGTCTCTCCTCCCACCCAGAGGAATGCTAATCCCCTAAGACCTCTCACCAGCACAGACTGCATTTCTTAAAGAAGGGAATCACCTCCCCTTGGTCCACTTTACACACTCTCAAAAATAAAATTAGGTCATTTCCAACTGGAGCTAGATGATGCAACATTCTCTCATAAGAAAGTGTTTCAAGTGGGTTCAAGCCAAGTTTTGCTAGCAGACATGAATCTAAAGCAAGAATAACTTCTGTTAAAAGTAGAAATATCAGATTAAGAGAGCTTGGATTCATTAAAAGAGAATTTTGCCTCCTGTCAAGACCACTGCTTTCTTCCTTTCTGAAAAAGACTAAAATTTCCTTTGAATTTCATGCCAGAGTTGAAACAAGTTTTACCATAGGCTACAAGAGACTCATAATCCTGTATTCTCCAATTGTAGGAAATTTCATATCCATCAACTAAAAATGCCTCCACAGCTATTCCATCAGGGTGTTAAGCCACTGAATTAGTGACAGTTATTGAAATTTTTATCTGTCAACACCCCTGAGAGGCAGCTTTATCATCAAAAACAGAAACCTAAGCCCCAGCTCCTCCCTGCGCTCAGGACACCCCAGTATGAAAGGGAAAATACCATTCCCACAAGAAGAGAGTGGCTGAGGTTGCTGAGGGCTCAGAGTGGGCACACCTGCAGAGAGGGAGGATTTCACTGCTTTTTCTTAACAGAGCCCTGCAGTGTTAGGAGCCTGGATATTCAGAAATTACCTTCCTGGATTGGAAGCTGGCAGTCAGATGCAGAGCCTGTTTGAACTGCCAAATCTCTCTCTTTACCCCAGCAAAGCACAGAACAGGCCAGGGAGTAAAAAAATGTCTTTTTGGAGCCAGTGAAACTACTTTTTCATTTTCTTTATAATTAAGCACATCACATCAGAGGACACGAGGGCAAATTACCTCCTCAAGGGGAGGAGATGCCTGACATTCAGCTAACAGTCTGCTTTGGCAGGTGGTCCCAGGCCCTGTTTATTTGTGCAGGTAACAGTCCCAGCCACACCAGGCAAGGAGAACACCGCCCTTGTTTCTCCCAGTAACCACAACTCACAAATGGCCTCAATCAGCAGCTACACAAAATCTACCAAGGACAAGAGCAATGAACAATAATTTAGGGCTTTTTACACCACCAGCTTGAGTGAGCAGCACCATCTCTCCCAAGGACCCCAACAACACCAGCAGAGCCCCTGCTGATGCAGGATGACCAGGACAATAGACTCTGGAGCTCAAAGGACAGTAACATACTTCAGACTCATTAAAGTTTCATTTACTCTGCTTATAGTTGCTAAAGGAAGGCATTAGCTGTGCTGAATGTAACATTTTTGCCAAGTGCATTTATGGTATGAAAAAAACCCTTTCAGCTGGCACAAAAGCTATTTGTGGGCACAGAACAGCTTCAGCAGAACTTTCAGTAGAAAAGTAACTAGAGCTGCAGCAGGCTACGTGCTACTGGAGATGGTGGCAGAAAAAAAGTCAAACAGGAAGCCTCATATTAGAGCAAAACGGGACCAGTCACCCCTGCCCAGTTAGCCAGCAGCTGTGATGCTAGGCTAGTGACAGCAGCAAACCCCATGATTCACCTTATATTGCCTAGCTGATAAATCAACATTAACTGACAAATTCTTACAATCTCCCCTATCTTTGCACCAGACCTCACTCCCAACAGTAAGTCAGCTGAAGCCTATAAACCCAAGGACTCTATTGTGCTTTTAAGCAAGGCTTGTGTCTAGCAAACCACTGGCAACCACTGAAACATTCATATCTCACTGGCACATGGAGAATACAGCCAAGCAGGGCTGCATGCCCAGAATGCCCATACAAGGTTTAGTTCACTACAGCTATAGGTGTCACTTGGCCTCAGACCCCACCAGAGGATCACTTGCTTTGTTACCAAACATCCCCAATATCCAACAGACCAGACACTGCCCAAGCTTCTGCACACCCTGCCAGGCACCCAACAGTGCATGTCCAACCCTCTGAGTAGCAAACTTCTCTGGAAGAGGCACTCACCTTCAGAACCAGCTTTTCACCCAGGTGTCTTCAGCTCCCACTACCAGGTAGGTCCTATTTTCAAGGTGCTGTTTTGGTGAGGAAGTAAAAGCAACAACAGCAGCAGCAACAGGTCAGCAGGGTTCATTCCCTAATTCCTTAAAGCCCACTTCCCAACACACAGCAGCTGTGCCCAAAGCTGCCTTTCCCCCAGGAATAAGCCTCTCCAAGCAAATCTTATTCAGCTTCTGCCTTTGATATTTAAGTACCCTACTGTGCTCCCATAGGCCACCACAAACAGCCAGCCCACCCTCCTAATCGATGACCTCTCCAGGTGAAGCCTGGCTTCTGAAACCCCAACAATTTCCTCAGGTGCTGCCTGGGAAGCAGGAAAAAGGCTGAGGAATAAACAAACAGATGCAAGCAGTAGATGAGCAGCAGTCTCTATAGCTAGACTCAGATCACAGCTTTAAGTTTTGGGATAATCCTGTACAACATGCTGAGACTTGCTGAGAACATTTCTGGAGGGCATGACAGCAAGCTGTGCTTGAGCAAGCTGCAGCAGTGCACAGTATAAAGTGAAGTTCATGATCAGATACAAACACGATCAGATACAAATATATTCTGCTCAGGGGCATGTTCTGTTTGCATAACAACGTGCCTGACACTTTGCATTCTTTTTAATGGGAACAATTTGTCAAACGGTTTGTATGTCAAAACAAGTTACAACTTTGTGCTTTAAATTAATAGGAATGCTTCTCTTTTCTAAGTCATTCCCATTCAGAAATAAGGCAATGCCAGCTGATCCATGACATTACACCAAATTATCAGCAGCTGAGAGGGGGAAGTCCAAGCAAAAGCGTGTTAACACCAATCCACAGGCTGAAAGACATTCATCTGATTTTTTTAAAGCCTGTATATGATTAAAAAATCATGAAGTAGAGTTGGAAAAAGAGACAAAGAAATTTCATACTTTTTTTTTCTGCAATTTTGACTCGAAAATATGCCATGAGCAGTAGCACAAGCCTAGCAGGGCCACATTCATGTAAGGTCCTCCGCTTCAGCCTGCCCACCTCCTTAACTGAGAACTTCTGAAAAATAAATGCTGTTTTCAACGTTTGTTTTGACCAACTTTATTGCAAGCACTTTCTGTGAAGAAGACAAAGTCAAATCTGAGAGGAGCTACTTCCTATTTGGCACCAAAACCTGGTCTGCAAGACATTCCTCAAACTCAACCCTGTTGTCCACAAGCAGATCAGATCTTCATTCTGCAATGCTCAAGGGGCATCATGATGTAGGGGAGGGGATAACGCCACAGCTGCACCATGCCTACAGCAATTGAGCAGCAGTCCTGTCTAATGTTTCATTTTTAATAAATATTCCCAATTGAGAAGCAAATGCTGCCCCACAGCATGTTTGTAGTAAGCAAAAGAAAACAAATGCCTACCAGAGAGGAGGAGGAATGCCTAATCAGCTTCCAACTGTCATCAAATAGTGTCTCCTTCTGGGTGTGTCCTTTACTGAGACAATGGCAGCAAATCTCCTGAGTGCTCACATGAGAGACCTGAGTTAAAGCACTGCAGCTACAAACCCTAGGCCTGACTCTGGTCAGACTTATTTGATAATTAAAAATTATATATAAAACGTATATATAGAGACAGATATATAGATGCCTTATAGTCTATAAGATTGAGTTGGTTTTGCAATTTCAAGTTTAAAGAAGGGACTGAATCTGTCCTGGGTTCATATCAAAAGGTGACCTCGACTTCTGGCCCTTTTGCTCACAACAGGAGACACTGGTATTCATGGCCACACAGCCAAGCAAGGCTTGCAGTTACCTCCAGCCTCCTCAGTTTTCACTCATATGCCCCCCTAGCCTTCATACATCTTATTCCATCCTCATTTTTAGCTTTCTAAGTCCATGGTGGCCTCTCAAACATGCTAAATATAAATGTGTGGATGCAGCTATGTAAATAAAATGGCCTATGTGGTGAGCACACATGAGGGCAGGGGGGACTTTCCCATGGATGAGAAGGCTGATTGCCAAGCAGATCCCAAGTCCTGCACTCCTGCATAGAGAAAGGGAACCTAAGATTTAGGAGCAGTCAAAACTTTCCTTAAAACAGTCGATCCTTTTCTGTACCTGAGGTAGAAAATAGCAGTTACTGGCACACCAAGATCTGCCTCCAGCACCAGGAGATGGAAACCTGGAGGAGAGAGGGTCAGGGTACAGGGACACATGGGGAGGAATTTTTATGGATAAACAGTATGCAGCAACTCTTAATGTTATGTTGCTTGTATATCTGTACATCAGTGTTGATCAGGGTGGACACATTATGGAGGCAGTTGGGGATAATTGTTCCTTCCTGAAAGAGAAGCAGCTCAGACTTGAAAAATAAGTCATGGGGCAGTTCAGGCTGCCAGACAGCTGTCCCTCCATCTGCTGTGCAAAGTCCCATAGTGGCAAGGGGATCTTTTCCTCTGTCAGATGAAGAGATGTGTCAGAGTCTGCATGTAGTGTGGTGGAACTGGGTGTGAAAACTGCCAGCTCTCATTGGTGCACACCTTCAGATAGGTTAGAGGGTGACTTTGCTACCTGCCCCACAGTGAGTCTTTTCTGATTGAAGAGGTCTTCATCAAGTTGCTGTCTGCTGGCACAGTCCTCTGTGCTACCCCACAATGGCAAAGGAGCAGGAGGAAGAGAGTCCAGAGCACACAGCTACCTGAGAGGGTGAGTTTGCAGGGTGGATCAGCAGTGAAAGCACACCCAAGCTCTGGCTCGTTGTCATGCTAACATAGCATTGAGCCTGCTCCTAAACTTCAGCAGGCACAGAAGAGCCCATGCCCCGTTCAGGGGCTGGATCTCCGTGTGAAGTGAGATACAAGACAGCCAGTGCTATGCAGAATCACAGGGGAGGCTCAAGCCAGACAAACATGATGCATGACAGAAACATCTGCTCATTACCATAGACTCATCTGGACATCTGATGTGATGGACAAACTCAAATTTACATCCCAGCTTTCCAGGTGATTCCAGAACAGCCTGTTCTTCTCCCTCCAAATCATAGTACCCACAGCAGGGTCACAAGGATTGCAGGGGAAGAGTCTTTTTTCTGACCCCATGCCTGGTGCCTAGGCTGGGAGACAGAGTTGGCATTTGGGGCCCCCCCACGGAGTCATCTAACCTTATCCAACCTTCATCTCCAGGAGGTCTGTCTGCTTTACTGCTGCTTCTCCTTGCTCTCAACATCTTCCTATTCCCAGCCCCACCTAGGGGTGACATGACAAAACTTCTGGTTTTAAACCTCTATGTTTGAAACTCTTTTAGACAACATAGTAAAAGAAGTGAAGGCTCCTGCTGTGCTTGTTTGCTTTGCAGACTTTTGGAGGCAATACCAAGTAAAATGAAGCCCCAGAATCAATCCTACCAAAAAGGAACATTTTTACAAATAGCCTCAGCTACACAGCTTCCAAGTCCTTGAGCATTTCTACATCTCTGCAGCCAAAAACATGTGTTTTGTATTGCTTCACATAAATCTCCCTGGTTATTTATCTGCATAAACCCTTCTATAAATTGCTCACTGGGATTTGAAAGGCAGCAAGCAGGCTCTTTGATGTATGTCTCAATCACCAGGTGCATCAATCACTGCTGTGCACACCTTATTTGCTCCCATGCACGAAGAAGTTACCAGCCCCCTTTGTCAGAAAAGAGGGCAAAAAGTCAACTGGTTTTGATGGATGGATGAATGTCTGTGGCCTAAAGCTTATGCACAGAGCTTGTGTATACTGAATTACTAGCACTCCTTCTTCCCACCAACTGATAAAATACTCCTCCGCCATCTTTCCTTATGAAATATACTCCAGACCAAGAGCCTGCACATGAATATGTGATCTCTGTGAGTTCCTTTTCACTTCTGTATTCCCTCCTGTGGTGGCAATTCCTCTGTGTACAGGAATAAGTAGAACATCAGCCGTGGTATTTTAGTCTTGTTACAGACCCGCTCCACACAGAGGAGGATCTCATTTTTTGTCATTACAGCACAACTTTTAGCATTCATTTTGAGTCCTGGAAGTGAACCATGGGTTTAGGTTAGAGTTTAGCTGAGTAACTTCCTTGATTGAGAGCTAGCATTGTATTTCACAAGAGATGTGCAGACTCACTGACAGGCAGGCAAGATTCATCATCCTTGAGTAAGCTGCACTGCTGACATGCTGTATGATACTATCTGGATCAAAGCATTACCTTGCCTCAGTTTCCCCATTCAAAATGAAAATGAGTCAGTGCAATAGAAACACGGAGAGTGTTTACTTTATGTTGACACAGCACTCCTGTTGGACACATTGTCGGGTCAGTGATGAGAAGCAGCCTGGGTATACACAACATTGTAAGACGTCTTACTACTCCAGGGAAAGCAACTCCTTGTGAACACCCTCACCCCTGCATGTGGCTCTTGCACTGCTGGTACAAGTTGCTGTCTCCCAGGCTGAAAGCTGATATTACAAATTTATTTTGTAGAGTGGAAGTTGAAAGGATGAAGAAGTTGGAAGAGGGGACATGGAACCTTAGAGCAGTGTGGCCAGCAGTTCAGACATCTACCATGACAGCCCAGAGCTCACATCCATGGACAGCTACTGAGGAAGGAACTGTCTGGTTTTGGGAGCAAGCTACAGTCTTTACTCAGGGATCCCAACAGCAGCTGAACTGCTGATTCATACAGAAGATATGTGGTTGATTTCATCCCTTCTTCAGCTCCATACAAATAGGCTGAGGCTGCTCTGGAGTATCTCATGAGTAATTTTTTTTGCCTTTGCACTGCTGCTGTGTAGTTATCTTCGATGGCCCCTGGACTCTGACTTCCTATGACCTGTGGTGTGGTGCTTGACTGCTTTCAATGCAACCCACTTCTAGAAAAAATATGCTATCATAAAAGATGGGGATGGGTCTTTCAATCTTCAGTTACCTCCCTATTTGATCACTCCAGTCCCATGGGACTTCTTGTGGGGTGAGGAATTTTTCAGTATCAGTGGGAAAAGTGGATGTGTGCTCACATGTATCTGGTTGAGGTGAAATCCATGACCTTCACATCCATATCACAAACTATGCCTATACTGTACTAAGTCATCCTAAGCACAGCCTTTTCCATCTGCTCTGCCTGCCCATATTTGCCTTATTGGTCACTTCTAGCTGCCTCTTAGACAATACTAACCAAAATACTCACCTGCTAGGACAGTTTTGTCACATCAAATGCAAACTCTGTGAGTATTTTCGACTTCACCCAAGATGTGCAGACTCTATGGAAAAAGGAGATGGATCTATTTTTAGTGTAACAGTCCATTGAGAGGCACTGATGCCAATTTCAGCATGAGTCTCTCCCAAGTTCTGCAGCTGACTGATTCATGGTGGGGGGTTCCTGTATGTGTGGGCCACATGGTCTGCATGACATGTCAGCTCATCTTTGACCCCGCCTGGAGTTCTCACAATCATCATATGGGAGCAGTTTACAGCAAGGAAGTCTGACCAAGCCCATAATCCTGCAAGAAAGAATGGGAACTGAGGGGCAGCAGGCACATAGAGGACATGCAGGGACTTGTGCAGGGTGTAGCCATGTCTCAAGATCATGTAGCTCCCTTTATGTTTCCCTTCCCTCTTTACATGGAAGTCGAGATCTCCTGTCATCCACCTGAGCATCAAGATCGGTCTCATGAAGACCAGAGATTCCTAAGGCAGGTGGACAAGACCCTCAAGTCCTCACTATCAAGCCCAGCACAGAGCTCTGCTCACTTTGCCCTGGGCATACCATAGCAAGCCCATCCTGCTGAGGCTCCCCCTTCTCCCCGCTCCCTCAGTGGAGCTGACAAGCAGCTCCTTTGCTATGTTTCCCACGGTGCAGGGGAGACAGTCCCACTGGAGAGGGCTCGTGCCTGCAACATGGAGCAGCCCACCACTTGGTGCACTGGGCACATCCCTGATGAGCTCGCTGGCAGCTCCTTGGGCAGAAGACTCGTGTCCCACTGGCTGGCATCCTCTATCCTTTGCTAAGAGTGGGAAGTATCCCTGTCCTTGTCAGGCCTCTGCTGCCTTCATGGTGTTTTGCAGCTCCTAACCCCACTCCTGCCTCAGTCCTCCTCACCACTCACACTCTGCTGTCAGCAAAGAAACTTGTAGGCAGCTGAGAAGTGGTGAGATCAAAGACATTTGTTGTCTTGGGGCTTAGATTTGTAATTAGTCCCTTGAATTTAGCTCTCTTGATGTCCCCTCTATCTCTACCACTGTGGCATTCCTGTTTTAGCTTTACTGTAATTCCCCAATTGCATTTAAGCCATACAATTACAAGTAATACTACTAATAACAGCAAAGAAATATTTTTTAACTTGGGAATTTTCTCTAGATTTTGACTCTCTTTCTGCAGTTTTTCTCTGCAATTTTGTGAGCTAGAAATGTGTTTTTATGGAGAGTCTTGCATAATCACATTGTTCTGGGAGCTGGACACCAGCCTCTGGGAGCTCTGCTATTGAACTGAAGATAAATGCATAATAAATAAATGTGATTTTGATAATTCTTGTTAATAAAGCTTAGTTTAAGACATACACATGAGTTTTCATTACATACGTACATACACATGCATACATATGCATACATCCTGATCACACATCTGTCTGCCAAATACTGTGTAAAATGCCACAAGCTCAGGACACGGTGCCCAGCCTACCCTTTCTTGGAGAGCAGAGTGGCACTGGAATGGCCCAGCTAAACTGAGCACAGCCAATACCTGAGGGATGGCCATCCAGAAGCCCCTCACATATGCTCCCACAGGGAACCAGTGTTAGTCCACTTTTTGGAAAGCCTCTAAGATTGGTGTCAAACAGGTGAACAAATAAAAGAATGGAAGTTTATGCTGATATGCCTTCTGGAGGGAGAGGAGTTAGCCTAGGGATGGGGTGAGGAGGCTTGCAGGTTTCACAGGGAAGGCAGGAATCGCTAACAAGTCAGAGGCACAGTCTACTTGGGCCCTTGGCCCTCATCCATCAGAAGGTTGCATAGGTGCTTTAGAGGTCTGGGAGATCTCCAAAAGTGTATCAGATGCCTTCCTACATCCATTTTCCTCAAGACTGCCTTTTCCACAGGGGCACCAACCTCAGCTCCTACCTCTGACATCACACTCACATCATCTCACACCACAGTGTCATTAGTTTTATTAACACCAGATGCTTGGATGAGAGCTCATCCCCCAGCCATTGACAGGCACAAGGCACAGACTGTGCAACTGCCAGGCCTCGCCCCAGGATACACCCAGAGTCTCACCTTCCTGTGATCAGTGAGAGTGTCCCAAGGAAGGGCTGTGAGCACAAAGGTTCTTCACCAGCCCCTCCAGCTCACCATCTCTGCTGGTTTAGCCTGCAGCACTGGGGCTGTGCACCAAAGCCCTCTGTGCCTGGCTGGACTGATGTGGGACAATCAGAGCAGTGTACTACTGAGCCTTGGCATCCCTGGGATGGGAAATTCCCAGAGAAGCAGATGAGTGTTTGGCAGTGTGTTGATCCCTTTGATCACAGAGCATAAAGCAAAACAGGCCAGTTATTGGTTTGTGTTTGCTGCAGCTCTGAACTCTCCCCAGCCCCCTTCAGATCCACGTGGTGTCTATCATTCTTATTCAAACAGTAACACTTAGTGGTGCTCTTTCCTCCCCACCTTGCAGGGGACTTGCTACAGCCTGCTTTTTGCAGGGAACAGCCAGACTGTCTGTGCAGTGGTGGGATCCTGCTGTCCCCTGCCGGGCATCCCCAGCATGGCTTCCAATGCTGCCCTATGTTCAGGAACTGAGAGGGCATGATTTTGTGGTTATAGCAAAGGAAGAGAGGTCACACTTAAGATTTTCTGTTTAGCTTTTTTGTTTATGTGGCTTCAGGCACCCTATTGTCCTATTTTTCCCTGCCTTGAGAGAGGAGAGAGATCTGCCAAATTTGCTTCAGGATGCTCTCAGTTCATTTATATTGGTTTGGAAAGCTGTGGATTTCTGGGGATATAAGGAAGAGCAAAACTGCACCCAGTGAACCTACACTGCAGGTCATTGGTGTTTCCAGTCAGCTGGGTCCATCTACTATCAGCTAGCTCTTGTGACAATCAATTTCCTCTCCATAGCAGGGGACCTGGTGGAAGGAAAGCACGGGAAGGCAGCACATGGCACCACTAACTGGCCCTGGGAAGCTGCTTGTTGGCTCCCTGTCCTTCAGTGGGCAAGGGAGAGTGTTGATGTCAGTCTGTCTCAGATGAACACATCAGTGGAAGGACCTCTGCTGCCACTGCTCAGAGAAGAAACCAAGGCTACCAAGCAAGGCTGCCAAGCAAGCCTGCTTGACATAGCAGTTATAGCTGAGGGCTTAGAGAGAGGAGGGAGG
This sequence comes from Hafferia zeledoni, assembly GCA_035583235.1. Lineage (NCBI taxonomy): Eukaryota > Metazoa > Chordata > Aves > Passeriformes > Thamnophilidae > Hafferia > Hafferia zeledoni. The sequence goes on from JAWWEV010000169.1 coordinate 18,670,380, forward strand.
GAAATAACAGAAACAGATTTCCAGAACATTGTTTTTTGGAACTCTTTTTATATGTTGGGGAAGCATGTTTCCATAGGTTTCTTCCAGAGCATGCCTTGTGGTACCCTTTGCCCCATCATGGGAATCTCCACTCTCTGCAGTGCTCTTGCAGTATTGCTGTTTTGCAGAGACAAACATAAGGTGTGTGTGCTGCTTCCCACAGACTTACAAGGGTGGCCACTTGGCACAGATGCTTCATGGTGGCCTTGGTCACGTAAGAACGGCCACAGTGGTTGTGCCACAGCAAAAATGACTTGAGCAAAGTGTGAGGAGGGAGAGATGAAGACAAAGACCACCTCCAGCATGAAACCCTAACACTGAAATAAAATCCTCTCAAATCAACCCATATATCACTGAAAGCAGCCTGTAAATGTGAATCCTGGCTGGCAGCCAAAGTGCAAATGGCAATCCTCTATGCAAGAGACATTGCCTAATTAGTGTCCTAGAACAGCTTGTGCTGGTGCATAGGTTTTGCAGTGTTGGTTACAGTCTATTAAACCCCTCTAAGACCAGAAATTCTCAGTCCTTTAATGACTGCATAAACTCATTCCTAAAAATCTCTCCAAAACACTGAAATGGCTCATAGCTTCATTGAGGGTATCATCTGCCTACTTCAACAGAGGCAGAATGAGAAAGGACACTTCTACCAAGAAAAACCAAGTTCACGTGAGGTTGCTTTGTAGGAGCACTAGACAAAAAAACCCTAAATGGAAGTGTCCCAGTTCAGCAAGCCGGGACCACTTTATCACTGTATGGATGTGACCAAAGCTGTGTATTCTAAACCCTCTATGTTATTTCTCCTGGACCATTTGCAGCAGCTGCCCAGGGCACACCCGACCCCTCAGAGCGTAAGCTGGGTGTTAAAGAAGCCTGTGAGATAAGAGCTGTGATAACTCCGCTCCAGGAAGTCGTTAGCACCTCCACACCCAGGCTGAGGGGTCATGTCTGCTAATGGGCCATCAATGATCAAAAATGCCCCATGACTCACAGAGTTAAATCACCCATTGTGGAACTCCCTGCCTTGGGGAAGGTACTAGGCATTCCCACCTGAACCTGAGGGTATATAATCTTGGGTTTGGGGACTTCTTGGACCACTTGCCAGATCCAGAGGAGGAGCAGAACCTCAACAGGACTGTGACCGTCATCTGCACCAACAGGGTTTTTTTTATCTTCCTTTTACTTTGGACTCTGGGGAACCATGGGGGGGCGGGGGGCGGCGGTCTCAGCACAGGAGCTAATGAACATCATTCTGTTTGCGCCCCAGGGAGCTGGGTTATACTTTTGGGTTTTGTGGGGAAAAAACAATTTCTTCTTGTATGGTTGCATTCATTGTAACATTTTTATTAAATTGTAACTCTGCCTTATAATACCTTTTGTGTTGGGCTCACTTCTCCTGCCGGTTTACCTTTAAACCAGCACAGGAAGGAAGGAGTTGCTAAATGAGTGTTGGTACAAATCAAATCTGAGGAACCTGTCCATGATACCCTCCTAGAGACTGGCATGAGAAAACACCTAGTGCACTGAGAAACAGCAAGTGAAGATCTTATGTTACCCTAGGCTTTCAGGAAGGCTAATACAGGTCCACTCAGATGATGGAGGTTAGCCAATAGCTAAAGGAACATGGGAAGGAGATGGAAGGTTTAAATTGTTAATGTATTAATCTGCCTTTTCCAAACAGATTCTGTCCCTCTATCACCACCACTACAGCCACCCATAAATTTACATTTATATAAAACCCTGAGGTCTGTTGGTCTCCAGAAAGGAAACATTGCTGTCAAGGACACTTAGACAAAGTCATTTACTTTCTGGGTGAGAGCTCAGTGAAGTTTAATAAGAGTTACAGAGTAACAGCCCAGCTTGCTGCGCTGCCCATGTTGGCTCAGGGGGCCCCCACACCAGAGGAGGCAGCAGCTTGCTACCTTGAGCAGTGCTGGGTGCTGCTGAAGGGTGGGTGCTGACAGCTAAGGCTTGCACTGTGATGTTTTCTGCTTTTCATCAAGCCCAAGCTCATGTCTCTAAGTGATTCTCAAAGATTCTTATGTCTTCCTTTCATCTATGTGCTTTTTAAGTAGTTTTCTAGTTTGGGTGTTTGCAAAGAGACACCTTAAATTCAGTGAATCAATTTAAAAAAAAATAAAAATAAAAAAAGAATAGCAGCAAGGAAAAAATCCATCCAGACTGTTTGCACAACCTCAGGGCTCTTAAGCCTGTTTGGTGATTTCTGGAGGCAGAGGGTTCTCCTGGAGCCTGCGGCAATGCCCTGTGAGAGGGCACAGGGATCACGCAGGCAGTGCTCAGTTGCAGTGGGAAGGACAGCAGGATGCCCCAACTGGGCTTTTCCTCAGCCTTCATGTCAACTTCCCTGCTGGCTGCCTCTGTTTTCCACTTTGTGTTTCTCTCAAAAAAGATATTTTGACACACCACTGAGTCACTAGTTGTGTAAAAAGGATTGTTCCTTCAAACACCCGAGGTGGTGCAGGAGGACAAGAAGAAATGGAAACACCCAAAGGTGGAGCCAGTGCTGCAAGGCAAAGAGGCGTTTTAGGTTTGTGCCATTCAGTATCGCCCCTCAGGTTACTCTGGAAGCCCTTCTGCTGTGGGCTTTTCTATTTTTCACATGGCAAATGTGCACTGCCCCCATTCCTTGTTAGCATTGCCTACTGGAAAAATCCCTGTTACCCATGACCTTGTGAGTGTTCAAAAAAACACTCTCAGCAGTTATTTACAGGAATTATAGACCCATTTTATAAGTTCAGGCATTTGGCTGTGCTGGGAAAATCCCAGTCTGAAATACAGGCTGAGATCCTGTGCAAGAGAAGTTGTCACTCTACCCTTGGACCAAGTCATCTCTACCTGCAGGACAAGTCAGTACAACACATACTAGCCAGGTTCAGCTTTGTGGTGTCAAGCAGGTGAGAAGGGATCACAGGGTACAGGTTCAGCAGGTTGCTGCCTCTCTGCAGGGCTGTCTGTGCATGAGTTGAGTGTGATTCACCCAGCCGCTTTCCCGCACCACTGCCAGCTTCACAGGAAATGCAGTGAGGGGCAGGGGCTGCAGTCACTCACCAGACACCAGCTACAGCACAAGGTGAGCTCACTGACCTGTGAACCCATGGGCCCACAGGCAGCAGACTGTGCTGTGCTCTCACGCCCCTCCTGCCAGGACTGTCTTGACCAGACACTGTTGCCCTCACCACCTCTTCCCCTGAGCAGCAACAGGTGGGGATTAATGGTGTCCTCCAGTGAGATGCACCCTGTTCAAGAACACAGGCATGTGGGGCTGTGGTCCAGAGCAAGCCAGTGCTTTCTTGTCTTGCCTGTCTGACATACCTAGGGCTGCCCCTTTGCTGAGGCAGTGTGTCCTGCAGAGACAAGCCAAGGACCCTCAAGCTGTCTCCCAAATCCAAGATGAAGGAGTCGGAGTACCCGTACAGCCCATTCCATATGTTAGGACACTTGCAAGACCCTGGTGCTGCTCAAATGGGTCTGGTAGCTACAACACAAACCCATATTTCACTGGGGTTCCCAAGCAAAGAACACATCTTTCTTGTTATGGTTGGCCTGAGTCTGTAGGACCCCTGTGAAAAAATTTGATCTCCTTGTTCCTGTGGTTGCACATCAGCACAGTCACTTCCCAAGCCATACTAATCTGGAGCCTGGTAGACCCTGGATGGTGATCGGCAGCCATGGCAGAGGACTCAGCTGCAGGGGCTAGTGGGGCTGGGATGCCCCTCGTGACTTGCCAGAAATGTGCTGCTCTCTTGCCAAGAGCAAACATCGTCATCCTCACAAATGGTTAACCTGCCGGGAGCTGCACAGCACTAATGACTTCACATTCATTTAATCAGCTTGGGCTTCCAGAGCCTCCTCCTCGGGAGCAGGGAAGGCCATGCACCTGGGGTACAAATGCTCCCAAAGCCGCTCCCCCGCCTTACCAATTATTAATCACCTAGGCCAGCAAGGAGCAAGCAGCAAGTAAGCAGGAAAAGGCCAGGTCTCCACAGCCCCCACGGGAGCAGCAGGAAGCAGTGCTGACCGGTTCTCTGTAGTGGCAGCTCACTCTCCGACCACCCTCCCCTGGGAGGCCCTGTGGAGGTGGCCAGTCCTGCACGCACAGTCCTTTCCTTTAGGAAGGCCACCTGGTCCAGTGAGTGGGAGTCTCCGCCTGTTTCTGGGAATTGCTGGGCTACACATGAAGTGGGGGCTCTGAAGAGGAGTTTCTGCCTGGCTGTACCACAGTCTTCATCTCTTCACCATGCAGCACAAGGTGTTTTGGAGTGCCTTGGAGTACACCTGCCGATTGCTGGGCATCTCCACCGCAGCAGGTAAGAGGAAATTATCTTCTTCTTTGGCACTAAAAGACACTGCTTGGGTGTTGGGACCGCTGAGCTGTCTCCCTGCCTTTGGCCAGGTGCAGCCACTGCCCTATCCTACAAAGGGGACAAGGAAACTTGCTCTCTTTTGGTTTGGGACCCAGGGAGGGAGCATGTTGGGTGCCTGGCCCAGCTCTTTCCAAATGCTGTGGGAGGCACAGTGAGACAGCAGAAAGGAAGAGTCAGCACTCGGTATGTCAGAGGGCAAGCTAAAGCACAAATAGAAAAGAAAACTAAACTATATTCTTCTAAGACATGGGCACAGTCAAGACGTGAATGAGACTGAAAATACTTATGTCTGTGTAAGAGTGTCAGTCTGCTCTATGGGATGCCAAGATGAAGGAGGAGCTCCTTGTGCTGTGCACAGTGAGATGTCCTATGCCAGGCGGGATGGAGATGTTCCATTCCAGCCATCATGGCACAGTTACCGCAAAACACTGCTCTGCCTCTCTAGCAACCTGATGGGGAGTAGTCTCACACCATAATTTCACCCACCTGGCTAGTTTTATCTTCTCACCCACTGTCAGGGACTGCTTTGTGCTGTCACCTGTACTTGGTTTCAGGTGACATGCAGGTGTTTTGAGCCAGATGTCAGACACAGCATCTCACCCAGAACGACTGAACAACCCTCTATCATGGAGCATCTCTAGATGGGACCTAGGGAAACAACTAAAGCAGAGGGCTCAGGGAGATGACTCTAGCACTGTTGCTGACTTGCTGTTACGGAACAGGACAGACAGCACTCTCTGCCTCAGTTTCCTCATCAGTAAAGCAGAGATCAAGGTGCCTGATTTGTCTAAAGGCTGGAGGTATGAACCAGAGGTTCCTGGTGAGAGGTGACTTGAGGTGGTGCCTGTGGTTCCTGTTTCAGACCCCTGGGGATTTCATAATCACGCACTGTAAAGTCACAGCAGGCCCTCCTACCTTTGCAATTCCTTTATCAGCTGTGGACAGCCATGAAAAAGGCACTTTGCTCTAGTCAGGGGCAAAGTAAAAAAGCACATAGGTCAGCTGAAGAGTGCACAGGTCCCCAAGGACACACAAAACCCAGCTGGGATGATGGAGGCCCTGGAATGTGCTTTAAACGACTGATACTGATAACAACTAGAGATCTGAGTTTGTATAAACTCCCAGTAGTTAAATGCACATCATGATGAGACTGCAACAGTGGGAGCAGGGACACAGCTTTAACCAGCAAATGCAAACCTCTTTGTTTCTCCATTCCCATCCCCCTTGGGCCTATATGAGCCCCATGCCGGTCATATTCTCACTTAAAGCTCCAAAGAAACTCATAGAGACCTTCCTGGGAGAAAATGTGAGCTTGTTGCCATGGCAAAACTCAAGCTAGAACAACAAAATTGCAAGTAATTTATAATGTGAAAGTGTGTTAGTGCAATATAATCTCTCTCCTGCTTGTTTTCTTCTCATCATTTTGCATCATCTGCGTGTCTTCTTTAGTTTTTCTTTAGATGAGCAATGCAGTTGTCTCTCTGCTGAGCATCACAGAGCATAGGACAGCTCCACTACCAATCTCTGTGCTTTTCCATAGCCTTGGTGCATTCCCAGTATCACCTGACTTTCCAAAAAGGCCATTGAAGAATGGGATGTGCCTGTGTTTTATTCCTCTGTGTGTCTCAATGGAGTAAGAAAGAAGCTTGATGCAGTGTTTAGTGCATGATGAGGTGTGTGAGGTTTTTCATGAAATGGAAACCATGCTAAACCCCTATGGGTTTAAAAAAAAACCCCAACTATGAAAGGGAGAGTGCATCAGCCTGACTAATTGATTCTGAGAAGGCCTGGCCAGCTCCATATGCTGCTGGTAAACACAGGTTACTCACATAAATATAAACCTCCCCTTCCCCCAGGATTTTGGAGTGTAATGGCTGTCTGCAATGGTGTAGCTACAGGGTTTCTTCCATGTGAGAAAATGGCTAACTTGTCTTATGGCAAGCTAGTGAAATCAAATAGCCCTGTGATTTGCTACAGTACTGAGGCATCACTCTAATTCAGCAATTTTAGGCCTTGTGATTTTACATCTAAGAAAGAGTTCCTACTTACTTCTTAATTCTCATGCTTTCAACCATTTAATTCCTAATCATGTGCCTTTTGCCACATGGTCTGGACAAAATCCAAATCAAGGCAGCAACTAGTCCAAACAAACACCTCAGAAACAGCCCTTTTCTTCATGCAGATTCTTCATCCAAACAGCTTTGTGGACAAAAGAGAAGCTGTGCAAAATGGGGAAACCTCTCCATCCAGAGCAGAGGCTCAAGCGTAACAGCCAAGCTGTTGAATTCTGCATTCATCTACAGGGAATAAATGAATGAATGAACTCCACATTTGTGGGGAAGATTATAAAGAACTGTCTCAGTCACAAGATAGTAACAGACAATACTTTGCGTGTAATCCCAGCCCTCTGATGAGACTGTTTTCCCTGTGCTCTGTTCAGGGCTGGAAAGACACTAGAGGAGGGTGGCACATGGGCCTCATGTGTTCCCTTGGCTGATAGGGCACAGCAGCTGCAGGTGACACAGGGAAAATACAGAGGAACTTTGTTCAGCCTCAGTGGGAGAGCTGAACCTTGGCGTTGACCCACCCTGCAGTCTTGATGGACAGTGACCTGTATCCCTGTTTGGGAGCCTGGTATCCTTCTCCAGACCAGTCAGACCACAACTCAGAGAAATGGATCCAACCTGCAGCTCAAACCTTGGCCAGTGTGCATTGAGCAGGACCAGTGGTGAGCTTCCTGATCACCAGTGGATGGTGGAGACTGCTTGGTGAAGTGTAGGAACATCAAGTGTAGACAGGAGTGTAGTGACAGTCCAGAGCGATGCTTTGGCCATAAAATCTGGGCTCTGTTCAGCTCCATGCAGCTGGCACTTGTGCACTGTGACTGCAGCTGGTTTCTGCACTGTGTTTCTGCTCCATTTTAGAAATAGTCTTAAAGGAAACTGATGGGTGTTGAAGGAACTATTCCATCCCCTGAAGCTATTGAAGATTTTAGCCTCACTAATACTCTTAAATCCCCCTTAAAGTGACTCCCTGGTGTGCTGTACTGGCTGGTCACTGAGAGAATGTTCATTCCCTGTTTTTAATCTGCCTGCTCCCATTATATGTTTTTCTGTTTGGCTAGCAAAGGATTTGGATGCTATGGCTACAGTGTTTTGTGAAGGCAGCTGGCACAGTTCCCCTGCCCTGCTGCTGCCCTGCAGCCACGTGTTGGGTGAAGCAGACCTGGGCAAGCAGAGGGGGCAGGGGAATGAGGTTGGCAGGCACTGGGGGGACCTGGGCAGAGATGGATGGGGCAATGGGCAGTGGGCCCTGTGATGACCCTGACGTGGTGGCATGGCAGAGGATCAATGAGTGCCACTGCTCACTTCCGCCAGCTGTCCAAGGTCATCTGGTATCCCCAGAGCACCTTTCTCCAGCCCAAACAGTGGCAAGGCTGCCATAATAGTGGTGCAGCTGGGATGGGTTTCAGGACTGTATGTCAAGGCCAGCACAGAGCTCTGATTCCCATGGGCTGGTGTATCAGCATAAATCAGTGGTGCTGCCAGTCCTAATGTGCTGCACTGCACGGAAGAAGCAACCTCTCTAGCCCCTGAGGGAACAAGGGCATTGATCCTGGGTGTTGGTATGGCACCAGGGAATTGCAATCAGCAACCCTGCAATCAGTGTCTTTCCTTACCTTCTCTTTCTAGTGCTGATTGGTGTGGGCATAGAAACTCTGCAACGAGGACAGTTCAAAAGCCTGGCTTTCTATCTGCTGTGAGTATTTTTGCCCTTGAAGACAGAGTTGGCAGAGGGTGACATGGTCAACTCCTCCACCATATCCAACACCGGACTAGATTAAACAACAGCAGGGAACAGTGTCCAAGACTTTGGGCATTTCAGGTCTTCATATTGAGGTTTCAGAAAAATAAGCTGTATCTGTCACAGAAAAATATGCTACTGCAGACTCATGCAGGCAAGAGATGCCACTGGCTGCAAGTTGACTCCCCAGGGACAGAAGGGTATGAGCTCTCCTCCACAAACCAGCTGAGCAGAGGGTGTTTGGACCCCAGTACACAGACTCTGTTGTGAACTGAATAGTAAATTCTGGCTCTCTGTGCCCCTTCTGCCAACTAGAGAACATACTCAAGCCCAGCCCTGCCCCACTGACAGCTCCACCTTTCAGTTTTTCAGGGATTGCAGTTACTGTCTGTGAAGGCTTCTTCTTTATCAGTTTGTTCCTGGAGATGTGCTTCACGTGAGTAGACCCTGTCCATGTTTCTCCAGCCTCGGTGGGACCTTCCTATGGCAACTTGCCTCTTACAGGCAACACCAGACCTGGGGGAGCTGCAAGTGCCAGACTAAAGGTCCTTTTCCTAATGCCATGGCAAGTGTACTCAGACTGTGGGGAGCTGAGTGGGACCATGTCCACAGCCGTTTAAACCTGAGTTTTAACCCAGGCTTGCATCTTAATTTACTGAGCATCAGCACAACAAACTCTGCTCTACAGCATCCACTTAACACAACATATAGGTACAAGGTACCAGAATTGAGAGAAGAGCCAGATCCCCAGGGTAAACTTCAGCTCCCTCCCAGAGACAGTGCAGAAGTTAAAATGCACAAAATCCTTATGTACTTTTCAGAGGCTCAACACTGCCGCTGTCTTCTAGCATAAACTCAAAAGCCCTTATATCTTAGAGGTAACATCTCACTCCAGCTACTCAGAGGCAACACCTTACTCCATATAATAGACATTTGATGAATGGCCAAGTGGGCAAACCCACTGAGACATTGCCTGAGATGCTGGCTTCTGGCAGATGCAGCCCTAGAAACTTCTCCCCATGGGAGATGCTCAGGCTTTGCTTACCTTCCCTGACCAACACACCGGTCTTCTGGAAAATCAGAGTAAGAATCTGCACATCTGGATGGGTGACAATGGGGTCCAAATCTTCTTGCCATGTGCTTGGTGTCTCATCCCACAAGGACCTCTCTTTCTCTCCACAGTCACAAGCCTGAATCCCTGACACAGACCTGCTGGAAGAGAGCTAGACGCCCAGGGAGCTTCCAGAAATTCCTGGGGTACACGCTGCTCTCAGTGGCTTGCTTCCTGCATCCCATTCTCGTCTGGCATGTTACCATTCCTGGTGAGAAGCTTGGGCGGGGAGCAGTGCAGATGGAAGAGGAGTGTGGTGTGTCAAGGGCCAGTGAGGGTGGGCATGTGTGGGGTGCTGGAACAGTGGCAGATGGTAGTGAGCTAGCCAGACAAAGCACTGCTTGGCAAGCTCTTCCCACTTGCTTCAACCCTCAGACAACATGGCCTTCTCCCCAGGGTCCATGCTGGTGCTCACTGCCCTGGCCTACTTCCTGCTGAGCAAGAGAAGGAAGAGCCCAGGACACAAAGAGACACATCCACAGACAGGCCAGTATGTGGACCCTTCAGCCACCGTGGCAGCCTCAACCACCATTGGTGACACTGAGCAAACCTACACCTTCCACGGTGCCCAGAGGGAGCAACACCACTCACTTCTGGGACACATGAAGAGCATCATGAAAGGCAGCAAGGACAGGACCTTGGCCCCAGTAACTCCTACTCAACCAGCAGCCATGCCAGTCCCTCGCAAGCAAGTGCACTTCCAGGAGAAGGTGGTGCAGATCATTCCTTCTGTCAGTGAGAGCTTGGAGGATGTGGAGAGTGAGGCTGAAGAGACCACATCAGACACAACACCCATTCTAACCCCACCCGATGCCCCCATCATCCTCGCTCCACTCAGCTCCACAGGGCTCTTTTGAGCCCTCATCAGGAATGATGACAGGACAGACCTTTTACCCCAAGCACTGGCATTGCTCCCTGATGCTCCAGCAGCCAATGGGCCCCAAGAAGTGGCCTTTATTGCCCTTCCTGCTTCCAGGGTGGCAGCTGTGCCACCCCCCTCTTCAAGGGGCTGCTCACACTACATGGTCCCACACAGGGCAGAGCCGGGGGACAGGCAGTGGTTCTGCCAGGGTAGTGCCAGGACAGGGAGTTTTCAACTCCCATGGCCTCTCACATGGGTAAACACCTCTGTTACAGCACTACACGTCGCTGCAGCGACTCCTCCCTAACATCACAGCCATCGTGTGTGCTTCTCATCTGCCAGAATAGGCAGGAGGAGTGGAGACCACCATGCCTCAGAGCAGCTTCTGCTGGGGCAGTTGTTTGCCTCTGGTCCTTGCTGCACATTGAAGAACTCAGGTCTGGGACATGTTCAGCACAAGGTACTGTAGCCCAGAGGTTCCCTCACATCACCTGCACCAGCTGCAGCAGTCTGGGACACCCAAAACATTGTTTTGGAGGTTGGCTGAGATAAAGCACACCCCTGGAGCTAGCACCTGCTCAGCACCTCCCCGAAACACACTCTGAGCCTAGCAGGGAAGTTACTTCTGGCCTTGGGCTCCCTCTGCAGCAGCAGGGAGTACGCTGGGGCTTCTGGGTGTCCTGTACTTGGACAGCCCTCTTGAATTAGAAGAGCTTTGGGACGATATGGCAGCTTAGGTCCTGAGATTCAGCACCACACTGGCACGACAGACTGTGTGTCACTCCCAATGTGTGTAATTATGGCCCCAGAGGGCAAAGCAATAATAAAATTATAGTGCTGTTCCACCAGTTCACTTCATGCCAGCTCTTCCCTGAACACTTCACCTCTGGCTTAATTCTAGCATAATTTCTGCATTTTGAGGACTGTTCACTTATAATCAGGCATTTCTGTCCTGTTCAGTTTATGCCCTTGGTCCTGTCCCATCTAAGGACACATGGGAAAGAACTAAGGTGGCTGGATTTCCTTGAACATGGGACATGAAGCCACACTGTTGGGATGAAGAGTTGTAACTGCTCAGAGCCCAGACACACAGCATTGGGGTAAGCTGATGGTAAAGAGGGAAGTTCCTTGAGACCTGCTAGACTATTTGTAAGGTGGAAGCCAGTCAAGCTGGCTGTTCTTCTTGAAAATAAGTTATTTCTTCTTTTTAAAATCTCTGCTCTCATAGTGTTAATTACTGTGTTCATTTAGGAAAATGGTGTAGGTCAAAGTGTAATCAGAAGACAATTGATATAAGAAACCAGTGCTGCTTTTTAATAAATTCTTTTTAACTGACTTCTAATTTGGGAGATGGATGAGGAAGAAGGTGAAAGATGTTGACTCACAATATATAACTGCCCATGTTTGATAATGAAATTCTGTTGACAAGAGAAGCTTATGAAGGGTTGCACATGCCTACAATCAGACACAGACAAATGCCTGCAATCAGACATAGACAAAACCCTTTTATTGCATCACCAACATTTAAAATGATAGCTGGTATCAATGTTCTCTAAACATGATGCATGGATTAGAGACCTCCTGTTTCTGGCTGAAGAAATTAACCTTCCCTCTCATAATTGTGTGCTGGGTAAGAGTCATGTACACATCTGCCTCTAGGGTGGATTTGCACCAGTAGAAATGTCTTCAGAAAATTTCAGCCGGTTACAGTCCAACACTGTACAGCTGATAGCAGCAAGCCCAGGATCCAACCACAGCTCCACTCTCAACCTAGTGTATTCTTCACATTAGGAAATAAAAAATAAAGCTATTTTCCTCTAAACCTGGTGACAAACAACCATACCTGTACCCATGAAGGTCCTGACCCAGCCATGGTAACAGGGTACCCACCCATGCCAACTGCCCACAAAAGGCTGTGCTTGGAGCTGGCTTCCCAGCTCAACCACACATCTGTTCTACAGTTAGACCCACTCTCGTAAGCAAAGTCAGCTTTCTGCATAATTGGAGGCTCTTCTTTGAATATTGCATAATTAATTACAGAGAAAGAAACTTCCCTGAAAAGGTACTGCTTCAAATATATTAAGCAATCTGCTGACAAGAGAAAGACTGCACTTCTGCAGACTGCTCTCTAGCCCTCAGCAAAGCTCCAGGGCAACCTGGGTGGGAACAGGTGCTCTGCAGCAAATCTCATCCTTCAGCCCTTAGTTGATCAAGCCTTTACTTGATTCCCATGGGGCAGCAGGGCCAGCTGGCAAGGGGAGAAATCAGGTGGTGAGAGCACCTGTGGCACCCTGAAGTGTGTGGGGAGCAAATTTCATTGCTCTAAAATGCTTAAAATGAGTTTGTAGTTAGAGTCTGCAGAATTAGATTTCAGTTTTTAGGCTTATCCTTTAAAAGTCTGTTGTAGGTTTCCCTTCAGAAGCAAGACTGGGGAAAGCTACAAGGTCAGGGGGTTTTTTTCACCCTTCACAAGGAGAGCATTGGACCTGGTTGCTTTTCTTGCCTGCTCCCTTGTGTTGACCTGGCTCTTCTCCAGCCCCAGAGCCAGTTTGCTCAGGATATAAAAGCTAGGATAAAAAGCTACTCATCCTTTCTCTGGTATTAAATTGACTGTTCAGTTAAGGTCCGCAGATGACTCACCCTATAGTCTGCCAAGAGCCTTCATCAGTGGTAGGTAAGTGGATATTCCTTCAGAAGCAGACAAGCTGTACCTCAAACAGCCCCAAAGGGGTGCTATCCCACCTCAGGGGCTGAGCTGCTTCCTGGGTTGCCCCTGCCAAGAAGTCCATTTGTACCTCCCCTGCTCTGTACCTCACCACCCACCCCACTTCTGGTGCCATCTCCCATCTCCATCAGCATACAAACCTTGCTAGCCCAGAGGAAAATTAATTAGGAAAAAGAAAGCAGGTGACTATCTTCTTGGGTAATGAGCCAGATAAATTCAGAGAGGCCCAGCCACAAATGAAGGGTATGGGGGATAAAAGCACCTCTTTGAGAGGAAGCAGGCTGTTAGAGCAGCTCAACTGCTTAAAGAAACACAGCCTCAGGCTTTCTTTAAAATCTCAGTGCAGAGGAAATGTTCAGCCTCAGGGGGTGTCAGGTGACTTTGCAGAGGTCTCAGAGATTATTCACTCAAGTGAGCACATCTCTGTTGGCCCCTCTCCCTCCATCTAGCTGTGAGGGTCATCCCAGCAGCTATTGAAAACTCCGGAGATGCTGCAGAGAGCTGTGGGGAGTCTGTATGAGAAAAATCTCATACACACAGGGTAATTGCAGGAAAAGAAAAAGAGGAAGAACTCAATGCCATTAACTGTTCAGTGAGGTAAGATCTGAATTTGAGCTCCTTGAACTGTAAGTCCACACAGCACTACATGAACTCTGCTATATAAGTTTTGCCTGCATTGCAAAAGTTCATTACTCAGCTGGTCCATTGAGATTAGTCCACTGAGTTAGAGTGCATAAAGCTATAAACTCTGGATTCACATACTGAAAGGAAACAAGATAAATCGTCCAAAAGAAATACATGTGTAAGGTAAAACTCTGTGAGGTAATCTTGACAGAAATAGTTTCCTTCTAAATTTCCACCAAAGATATCCCTGCATGAGGAAAAATTTGCCTGCTTTCCATGTACATATGCAGTAGAAACACTCTTCAATGCTACTTGACAGCTCTCTTTACAACTGCCTGAACCGGTATGTTACAAGCAATTACTCCAGTTTAAGTTTCATATGAAGGCAAAACCAGATTTCGGTGCAAGCTTCAGTTAAAGTTCTCAGCTTCCAGTGCACACTAATACTAGTAGTTGCTGCAGAGCCCCAGAGATACATACACTACCTGCCCTGCCATGATGCTCCCACCTCATATCATGTCCTTAGATGGTCACCCTCCAAACTTCCTAGCTCCCCACTGAGACTCTGGTCCCCAGGTTCTCTGAGCACTGCTCCATATTTCAAACATGGAAATGAATGTTTTACCCAAACAACAGCAGTGTTAGGAAAATAAGGTTCTTCCTTTTTGGAGAGAAAAGCATTCTGTTTCTGCAATGTTGGTACTCAAAATCAGCAGTGTGCTGCTTGTATCTGGGACTACAATACTCATGGCAGCAAATACCAGCCTCAGCGGTGTAGGTGGCTCCTAATTCAGTATGGAGTCATATGCCCATGCAGGAAAAGATTTGTCTCCATTTAATTCCAAATGCTTTGTGTTCATATACCTGCAACCCCACCACTCTTCATCCCTGCACTGCCATCCCCCACTCAGGAGATTCTTCTGAGGACTGGGCCACAAATGCAGGTGTCTGGCCTCCTGCATTTTGTGCTGTGCAGGAAGTTACACAAACTAGAAACTAGATTGCAAACATGCTTGGGATTGCTTGGAGCTCTCAGCTCCCTTATCTGCTTGGCATAATGCAAAAGTAGGAATATAACTTTCAGCCGCTATATCTCATCTGGCATACCATTAGTAAAATGACTGCATAGGTTATATATGAATAAATGATTAAGGCACCTTTTGGATTCTAATTCTAGGCAATTATTCACTCAGCATGTGACTTTACTGAACCTTGTTTAGAGGGTCTAGGCAAAACACCAGGAACTAACCCAGGTCTTTGGATCACAGACAAAAGAGGGAATCCATATTTCAGAGAGAAAAAAAGTAAATAAAAAGGAAATAAAGGGAAGAGTAGTGTTTACTGACAACTCCTCCTCATCCCATCCTAGACTTCCTACAGCACAGGAAGAAGTTGTGAACAGCATCTTAACTCTAATCCCCATTTTACTCTCATCTCTTCCTTCTGCCGAGACACTCCTTCACCCCAAATTTTCCACCCCAGAGCACTATTTAAAAGGAACGATCATCTTGATCAAGTCATGCTAAACAAAATTACACATATTGTGACATGATTGCAGAGTTCCTTTCTGCCTCTCCCTCTCCAAAACTCCTCTGTAGAGTGACTGGGTTTGGTGCTCACCCAGATGCTCAACCTTGCTTGCTTGCCCTGCTGGCTCCCCTGTGGTGCACAGCACACTGCCCCTGCACTTGCTCTCTCTGGAGATACACACTTGCAGCTGTGCTTTTGGGTGAGGCTTTCAACACTGCAGAGGGAGGCAAATTGTGCTTAGAAGGAAAGAAGGCGGCAGACACAGGAGTTATGCCCAGGTAATGGAGGCTATATAGCAGCCCTAGCTAACGTGCTGCTTTTCTGGAGTATTTTTTGGTAAATCTCACCTTTCAACTCTTGATATCTGCTTATGTGCTACAAAATTTGCACTGTAAAAAAGCAATTCGGTTTTTTTCATCAGTGTTTTTATTAGACTGCATTGCTTCCTTCAATAGCATGAGAAAGCAGAACACAAAAAGAGTTTTATTGTGCACAAAACTGAGCTGAAGAAGCTCTTCGATGTTGGCTACTCTCTCAGTCACACTCTGGTAGAACTCTCTGGGGGAATTTTGTATAGTGATAGGACTTTGGAATTCGATATAGTAGCACTACATTTCTCCCTTTCAAGGTGGGAAGGCTTTTTCTGGTTTCTTTATTGTTTCTTTCACTTTTGTGCCTATTGAGGAGACAGTCCCCTGCACAGGAGTTAGTCTGCCTCCCTGCCACATCCCATTTTATGTCTCGGACTGCCGAGTTATGTCCCCATACCATGTGCTCAGGAACAATGAGTCTGCCAATGAATGTTCAGGTGTATTACAGTGCATGTATCCTCTCCATAATCCCAGATTTGGTGGGTGAAGTCAGATGCACCACTTAACCAGAAGCTCTTTTCTGGGCATATACATTTGCAGCAGCATTCCAAGGCAGCTTGATGTGGGAGGGTCCTGGGAGGTTGGACTTGAGAAGGAATTACACCTCTTAGCCACACCTTTCCCTCAAAACCCCAGGCATGAAAGTGAACTTCATTTTATTCCTCTCAAGTTGATTATTATTCCATCTCAGCATCTGTTTCTCATGAAAGCATCTGCAGGGTCAGAAGAAATCATCAACTGTATTAATGGAAATCCAAGTGTCTTCCTCAGCATAGGCATGTTATGTGTTTCACATTGAGAGTGCACATTGTGGCAGTGTAAAAAAATGTAACAATCTTCCTGTCAACATCTCTTGTGGAAGTGCCCTAAGAAGGAACTTGCAATCAAATTCCTGCTGACTGAATTGGAAATGGAGAAGGCTGTGCTTTTGTCATTACTTTTCCTGACTGTTATCCAGTACCTAAAATAATGCATTTATGCTATAACTGTTTTATCAAACTCATTGTTTCATGTTTTCTTCACTTTCAACTATTAGTCACAGGCACAAACATTTCCTTATTTAAGCTGATTTCTTCTAACTGAAAATTACATGCCTTTGTTTTCCACTTACATAGCACTTTCCACCATAGAAAAGCTGGCACAAAATGGCAAACTATTTTTTGCTTTGTGTCCTGAAGCTACAATTAAGAATGCCCCAAACCCATTAACTGCAGCATTGCTCTTTCCTGAAACTGTGCCACATGTATGACTTAGTCCATCAATATGGTGTATCCAGACAGGGCACCATGACAGATCATGCAATACAAACACTGCCAGACAAGGCAAAGAAAAAAAATACCATAAAAAATTTACTTTGCCATGGAAATTCTATTGCAGCCACTGTACTGGTTCTGTCCTAGAACAGTGTCCTGTGTGCCATTCTGGACAGGCTCTCTCTTTTTTTTGTTTGTCATTTGCTTATAGCTGTAAATGACAGTAGAGAGATACCCGAAGCTCAGCTCCAGCTGCCTGCCCATTCAAACATCTTCTGCATTTCCCACCCTTGTTTGGCTGACACCTGTGGAATGTTCACACAGATGCTCAGGACTGCATGGAACTACCATGCAGAAGCTAAGATTTGTTACTCAATAATTTTATTGACAAAGTAATTATTTGACTTATTGCCCCACAAGCAGCTAAGTCAGTAAAACAAAAGTCTAAGAAAAATCCAGTTTAGCAATCTGTTAAATCTTTTTTATAGGACTGTAACGCCCATGTTACTGGCACTCAGATCAGCCATTCAGATGAGGCTTTTTTCTTACTAAAAAGATTGTACATCTCAGGCAAGCACAATGAAAATTACCAGTAGAATGGCATGGAGTCAAAGCTAGACTCAAGTAGAAAACCATTAATGATGATTTTAAATCAAGGTTTGCAGAGCTTTCACTTAACAGTAATTAGAAATTACAAGTTAAATAATATTTCTGAAAACATTCAGTTCTTTTACAAGGATTTTTACTGTCGTAGTTACTAAGATGAAAGATAATTTTAATAGCATTTTGCCTTTGTTCTATCCTTTCTTGTGAAGCTGAGTAGGTGTATACATGGCTCAATCTCTGTGCAGGATAGCTGCTAAGAACTGAAGCCAAGTAAAATTTCTGTTTTACTATACCATGGTTTATATTTTATTGGTTTTATTTAATCATGTTTAAAATATTATTTATTCAAAATAGTCAACTTTAACAGATCTCTGAGTTTATGAGTCTATAAATCTACTCTGCTTTGGATGAATCACTCACACAGGGATGTGTACAAAAAGAAGGAGAGGTGAATGAAGATTTTTTTTTCCTTCATCCTAAGCAGAAACATGGCAACGTAATGTTGAATTCAAAACTGAAATTTTCACATATATTATGAGTGGCTCTACCCCCTTCAAAGATCAGAAGGCAGACTAAAAAAAAAGAAAGCAAAGATATAGCAAACATAAGCAAACGTGTATACATGATGATTAATTGCCCTGTATAACATTTCCATCAGCTTTATCATTTTGAGGTGGTTTGAACTCCTTGTGCAATACTCCGATGCTTGCAGCATCGCTGTGTGGTTTTGTGGCAAGAGCAGCAGCACAATGTGCATCACCTCACAGTGCAGATGGAGATGACTTCATGGGACTCAGACAAGGCACACCAGGGTGTGTATGGGAATGGCACATCCTTATACCACCACAACTGCAGCTAACCAGCTTTTTCTCAGCCCATACAGGAGGTACCACACCTCTTCATGCTACGATTGTATTTAACAAACCAGGTTCACCCTCAATGACCACCCCTTTTTTAATTAAAAAAAAAAAAGACAAATGTGCATTGCATAGTAAGAGTCTGCCATTTCATTTTGTGTCCCTCTCATAAATCCGCATTGCTTTGATGTGAAATATCAGGATGATTGTGCCCAATTAGGTGCAGTGACAGTATTTCTGACTGATTTCCCAGACAGAAATGCCTGTGTGCCAAACCCTCTGGGATTCACATGCTAACGAAGCTAACCTCTGCTGCACAGTTACACACACACTCAGTGTGTTTCACAGATCTCTGCAAGTCGAATGGTCTGTTGCATGTAAGGAGATATGCCATGCTAGAAAAGTAGTAATGGAGTAAAGTAGCCTCACCACCAGAGTTAACAACAAAACCAAATATATCAGTAATGGGAAAAAACCCCCAATCAATTAATCGAAACCCTCTAACTGGCACAATATCAAGAACTGGATAAAAAAACCCTATGAGATTACCAATAAATTATTCTGAAGTCTAAGGATAATATCAAACCCTATGTGATAATGCTAATAATTGTCAGGCTTGTTATAGCTATGAAGAGCTATAATTTAAGCTACAATGATGTTATACATTAATGAATTTACTAAGATTTTATTGAAATGTTGTTTGGCATTTCCATTAAAATTGCTACTCCTGGGGTCATGTGATGATATACTGAGCTCCTGTTCATAGAGATTCCTCAGTCATTCAGAAAAATCTTGAAAACTGGGAACACGTGCTGATCCTGAAGAGTTTGTTTGTGCCTTTAAATGCACAAAACTAGAGAATTGTCTAGTCTGCATGACATGTTAATGGGAAAATGTTTGGAATTCCTCTCATAAACAACCTCCTACTTTCACCCTTTTTCCACCTATAATGTTCAACTATAAAGAGTGTAATTTTTGCAGACAACAGATGTTCATACATTTAACCAACTTGTGCCCATCAGTCATCACAGATGGACAATTTCTTCTACATCTGAAAATCTGTCTCTTTCTTTGCATAAACCACGTGAAGGTTACCTGCAAATCAAATCTTCATTTACTTACTCATAGTTTTGTATATAAAGCAATCTTCAGCAGATAAGGATAATACATAAGGACAACACTTCACACACTCCAGACATGATCTAGCAAGAAACTGGTTCAGCCAAATGACTACATACAAAGCCTAAGACAAATCCCAGAGGCAGGCAGGATGCCCAAGTGGATCTGAAATCGCACTAAACCCCATGTTTGGTTGCGTCTTTTTGATGGACATAGGTACTGATTACTGATCCGTTGAGTAGCCCCATTTGCTAAACTTCTTCTCTGTCCAATGTTAAGTAGCAGAGGCCAAAGACTAAAGAAAAAATAAAGCAGACAAATGAGTGCCTGAATGTCTGTGATTCTGCAAAAACATTTTCCCATAAATTCCCTCTGAGGTGAATTGCTATCTAAGGGGAAAAAATAGCTGTTGTGAGTAGTGGATTGTACGTGCACATCCTATGTGCATATACACCTTGTATTTATGATTTCACCTGCTGGTAGCTGACAGGTGGTGTACCACACAGAGAAGCCAGTTTGCCATAAGTAATTATCTAGCTCTGGCTTTGATTTAAATTTCTAGTAAATAAACTCCAAGGCTGTAATTCTCTGCAGTCCCAAGTGAAAATTAGTGGTCACAGCAGCCATCTCAGAGCTGATCTGTCCCTGATACTGCTCTCCCTCCCTGGCGCCAGTGGCAGCAAACAGCATGGAGAAGGCATCACACCTGGCAGTGTCATCACATGTGGGGAAGGCGTCGCGTGGGAGATCTGCTGAGCTGGGCAATCCTGCAGTGGGGAAGGGAAAGCTGTCTCCTTCCACAGATGATTCCAATGGCCCTCCTCAATGTCCCTTGCTCAGAAAAAAAGTGTGAAAAGGACGTCATATGGTGAGATGGTTCACTTTTACGCAGTCAGGAACAACCTCCAGGGTGCTGAACATGCCAAGTGAGAATTCACACTACGCAAAATGGTAATGTATCTTTCCATGTACATTCCAAAACCCTTGGATACTGGGAACTCCTACCCATTTTTAAGTGCATCCTGTTTTCTCTGAACAGGTCTAATTTCTGTTCCTCCCTTGTGGAAATTGAACCATGCACAGCCATGCAGAAAGTAATGGCACTGACTTCAGAGTGCTTGCTAAGCCAGTGCCTTCTGTGGAAACAAATGCTTTCTTATGAAATAAAAAAAAGCAGGTACTTAACATGTGCATCACATACAAGTTTTGCATGGCACATTGCATGGAACTGAGTTTGTAATATCAGAGGGTCCATAATATCAGAATGACCCATTTATTAAAAATATTGGTACATGTCTTCATAAAGTGAAAACTATACTAGACTAAAAAAAAATTTTGTTTTGCAATGGCACAATCCCTTTTCAGAACATGAAAATAAGAGCAATTCAGCAGCAGTGTAAAAGCATAGTGATTTTATTCAAAGGCTTAAGAGAGGACAGTCTAGCTGCCTTCCTAAGGGAACAATGTTCATGAGATTATGCTGTCTGTGTGTTTGTCTGCATGTTCCCTGGTTTTCACAGGTAGCAGCATAGTCCTCCACAAAATAGCTAAAGTTTCATGTATTTCATGAAAAAAGGTTGACCACGTAGAAAAGAAAGACTACAAGTGTCCTGACCGGTAAATACTGCAGCATGATTAGGAAATCAGAAAAAGAGCAAGAGAGATACCCCAATTATTGGAAATATTTAACTGAAGCTTGCAATCAACTGTAAAATACAAACTGACAGGAAACCAGTGTTGCTTCACCTAGTGCTCAGGGAACAATTTATTAAATGCAGAACTATTCTGATAGGATTGAATGAAATTTCAGACAGCATTGCTAACTCCAAGAATCAACCTGCCTGTCAAAATTTTGTTTAACTTTTTTTTCCAGATATTTTCCTTTTTTTTTAAAAATAAAAAAGGGACTTCTTTATCTCCAGTAGTCCATTCTCATAAGTTTCTGTCAGGGCAATTTGTAATTAGGACATTTCTGTCTTTATGATTTATATGAACAAAATCTGACATCCCTTAGAGCACAAAAGGAAGGATTTCAGCCACAATTTTCATTTACTTATTTGAGTATTCATTCAGATTAACAAGATTGAAGTTTGAACTGAAATATCCCTTGGAAGCTGTTCAGACGAGTAGCAGGAACAGTTCATGAACAAAATCCTCCTAATTGGTGGTGCCAGCTGGAAAACAGGAAGGAATCAAAAGCCCTGGAGAACAAAATTACTTGAGAAGATTGAATAACAGTTACGAGCAGCCCAATGTCCTGGTCTTTAGTCCTGGACACCAGTTATTTCAAGAGGTCAGAATGACCTGGGTGAGGTAACAGGGATATAACAAGTGCAGAGGGATTTGGCTGAGCAGTGCTGCAGTGGTGCCAGGAAATGCAGCAGCAGGAAGATGTCAGCCCAGCTTTGCCAGCTGAAGGGCAGGGTGCAGTGCAAGGGTGACAGACCCTAAAAGTGATGCTGCCAGAGTCAGGTCTTAGCTGTTACCCCTGTATGCTGCTCTGTAGGGATGCTGCCAGCTCAGACCAGAATCAGCCTGAGGATGACTGCACTACAACTTACTGGACAGCGAAGATGTGACCAGTTTTCCTGTTGGCTTTCAAAAGGAAAATACAAATTCCCAGCTTTTCCGATCTGTTTCTCCTCTAGTATTGGAGCCTCTCCGCTGCAGATTGACAGTCCCACTAGTAGAGAGTATGGAGCCATGAGGCAACCCTGCCAAGGGACATGGTGTCCCCTTACACAGACCTGAGGAACTCACTACTTTTCAGATGGTCACTATTACCTGCTCCAGGGAAGCGAAACAGCCATGAGACCCCTCTGCATAGGGATCTTCCTGCCTCAAGACTTCATAAAATGCTTCTAAAGCAAAGAGGGCACCCTGATCATTAAAAAGACATAGATTTCCTTTGTGATGGTAAGAATTATGCTCTTGTTTCATGTTACTTGTCTTAATTAAAGAATATTCCCTTGTTTCTTGAAAATGTTGAATGTCTTGAGCAGCATCCAATGGAGCAGAGCTTGAAAGTCGTCTGTAAATTTCATTTGTCCTTTGTGCAGTATTGTAGAACTATGTGTTGGCACAAATATTTTAGAAGTAAACTTCCTTCACATAGCAAAAGAATGAAATATTTTGTTGATATAAGTAAAATAAAACATGTAGATTCTTAATTTGGTTTTGAAAAGTATCACTTTGGGGTCAGCAGAAAAATTTTGTCTTTATAAGGGAAAACTTGTATTGAAAACAAGGACTATATTACATAAGCAGCTTTGCTATTTAAAGTGCATTTCTATAGCTAAGGTTAAAACAATTTTATTATGTTCCATTTTCCTTACAAAAGATCCAAACAATATTCTAAGTCCTAAGTGCAAAGAAATCATCTTAATTCTGTAGTTACTTTATATTTAATGTTTCATTTTTTATAGTAGACTATTGCATGTGGGAAAATTAATGTTGACACCTGGTGCAGATCATCAGTTTGTATTGGTAATTGTATCTTCACTTTTTCAGGAAAAAGTATTGGATCTATGAGTTAACAATACCTTTGCTGTTTCAAAAGAAATTCCTGCTGTGTATAAAGGTACAAGTGAAAAAATAAGTGATTCACAATTTGGACAAACAGATATATGATTATCTAAAATGTTGACATAGCAAAAGTTAGTGAAATGTTGTTTTTTATGGATGAAAAAATCAACAAACCATGATGGAGATGATTAGTAGTAGTATTCATATTAGAAGATAATTTTTCAGCAGAAAGAAGGCAAAGAGAAAGATGTTCACAGGAAGAGAGCCAGCAGTCCCAGCTTCCAGGTGCTTGGTGCCCAGACCTGGTGTAATCTCACTGGCCACTCCGGGCTGCTGCCAACTCAACTCTCGCTTGGCCCAGTTAAAAGTATGCAAAAATCCCAGTCTGAATGGAGGACAGAGGTTTTGTGATGCTGTCTAATCCCTGCCCCAGCAACTTCCTTCTGTCTCAGAGCTAACCCATTACTTTAATTCTCAGCTCTAAGAAAAACCCAAGCCACTCTGCCCGCAGTCCCTCTGACCCATCCTTAAAAATAGCTGAGTGGGTCCTGCTAATGCCAACACAAAACTGACCAGAGCACACTGTGTGACCCAGCCCAGCCTCATTCATTAGTCCAAGCTTGCCAGTGCTTAATGGCACATGCTCACCAGGACACTCACTAGCACTGACTAGTGCACACTGAGAGTAAGCCCTGCATAGAGCTCATAATAGTTCCAGTTCTGCCAGAGGATTTATATTCACACTCCCAAGACTTTAATTTGGCAACAAGTGCTAGAGAAATAAAGCATACTTAATTTTCAGCTTTCCACACATGACACCAGATGCATGAATTCCTTTTTTCTCTAATTACCCTATGGGGGTGAAGCAATATTGCTCTATATGTTACTACATTATCAGTGGAAGGATAAAAATTACTTTCCTGCTGATTGTGGAGCAAAACAATTTGAACAGTTATGCAAAGTTTATAAATTGCAACACAGACTTCAACCACCCTCAGAGGTGAAGAAATCCTGGCTTGTGTGCATTTCATGAACTTCAGCATCAGCCAGAAAGTATTGTGGAAATTATCACTATTTTCACAAATTGTATTTCCCTTGTATAAATTAACAGAGAGGCTTGTGCTGAGTCTTTCATTTGCAAGCTGCCCCTTCTCTGGATGACTGGTGCTTGGGCAGGAGGGCAAAGCTGCCTGGGACATTCCCAGACATGGAGTCAGCAGTGTGAGAAGAGGCAGGTGTACAGCCTTCTCTGTCCTTCATGAGCCCTTCCTTTTGACACTTTACCTCTGTCACATGCAAGGTTCGTAAGTGCTAACTCAGAGCTACATCACTCACCACTTAGGATTACTGTGCTACTCAGCCTCAATGCTGTGAAACCCCAAGCAAGCCCATGCCATTGACCTTGATGATGAGCACCATGAATATTTTTGCAGGACTGACAGAGCCAGGGAGAATCTCTCACCCAAGCAGCACCTGTTGTCACTAGTGCTTTATGCTTTTTCACTTCTCTCTTTGTGTGGGGACCCAATTGGGAGGAATTCCTTTTATGTTTGGAGGTATAGGTTCCATTGCTGAATAGGGAAGGTCTGCCTTCACCCTCCCAAACATACCTGTCCTGGGAGCCAACAGTGCTCCAGCTGAGGCAACATCATGGGGTGGGTGGCTGAGTACAGTTGTTGCATTATTAATGGTATTAAACCAGGGATACTGTGCATAGCACATGGTTAGACCCCGTTCTTAGTTCTCAGTGTTTTACTCTCTCTCAAGAACCAACTGCATGCACTCTTATGGCATGAAATGTTTTTAAAACCATATGAGTGCATGCAGAGTTCCTTCTGTTTTTGCTGCTTTGTGTTCCCTTGGAGACTCCTGGATGGCAACTTTCACAAAAACAAGTCTGTCTCTCCATAAAGCATACTTCCCCTTAAAGGCCCTCCTTAACATACTTAAAATAGTCAAATGTTTCTGATAACTACGTACATGAGCTGGATGAAAAAGCCAAAAGGACATATTTGATCCATGATGAACTACTATATTCAGCTGTATACAAATATCTTTCATTCCTATGTGACTTCCAGAGCAAGGTCTAATTCCTGAAGCAGGAGGGAATAGAGAAAGCAAAGAGTTTACAAAAAACACCAAAATGCTAGGGATTATATGCTGTACATTGCTGGGGCTTTTATCCATAAAGAGCACTGAAGGAGTTGAGGTTTCCTAAACCTAGCATGTAGTCAACAATTTATACAAAGGCACATATTTATATAAGGGCACCTAGACTGACCAGTTAAAGTTCATTTACATATGACCACATTTGTGAAGATGCAGGTACACTTCTGACAGCAACATCTCAACCTTTAAGCATTTCCACTTAATTGTACACCTCATTATAGCATGAGTAACTTCCCCTGAAACCTGTCAGTTTACAACAGACTGTGCATGTCTGTTTTTTGTTTGTTTTTTTTTTAAATCAGCCCAACACTCACCTTTTTTCATCTTCTTTTCCCATTTCCCATTTTCACTCACTTCAAACACACACTGGCAATAACCTCCAATGACTTTATTCAATAGTCTGCTAATTATTGTATTATGCCATCTATATCTTGTCCTTTTGCACAGTATTCTTTTACTGAATTATTTTTGTCAGTGAAGCATTGCTTTGCACTAAAGAATGAAGCTGGCTTTGTTCACAGTGAGCTAATAGCACATATTAATGACTCAGAATAGCACGAAGTACTCGAAAGCAAGTACACAATTAAACACGTCACTCATGAAATTCATGTCAAGCTTCAAAAGACAGTGAGACTTTAAAAAGGGAAAAACCTGCTTTTCTTAGAGAGCATGAATGATCTTAGAAGGAAATAATAATAAGATTCAAAAAAACACCCCATTCCATGTGTAGAGCCAATATTTGAAAACACTCCATGTCCTAAACCAGCTCTTTGAAAATCATTTCCTCTCCCAATTCCCTGCCAGAAACTGAACTCAGACCTTTCTATTTCTCTTTGAAGGCCTGATAACAAGTCTTGTAGGAAGAGTCCTCTCTTGAGATTTTCTTTCTTCTTTCTGATCTGTAAATATTAGAGAAAATAACTTCTAAGGGTATATTAAATATTTTTGGTCTTAACAACAGCCAGTATTGCAAAAAGAAAGCATGCAAGCTATAATATAAGTAGGAATGTCAAAGCCTGTTCAAAACCTTGGTCTATGTTCATCTCAGTGTTTAAGCTGCGCTGTTCTATGTGGATGAACAGTATCTATGAGAGAGAGTGAATATTTGGAACAAGTCTGGGGAAATGAACAAGAAAGAATAATTAGTTTCAAAGTTTAAAAATCATACTTCTGCAAAGTTTATATTGCAGTTGTAGTGAAGACACCACTCATGTGGTGAAACATGACTCCACATAAAAAAGAGTCTCACAACAGCCACTATCCAAAAGACATAACAGTCTACTCAGACCTACCTAATTGCCACTGCTGGACAATATTGGCTCATTCCCAGTATGCTTGAGACCACTGACACAAAGTGTGCCTATTATCATAACGTTTCCTGAGTCCATACAGAATATAGAAAAGCATTCTAGTTTCATAAATATCCATTTAGGAAATATCCATTCAATTCTATGGCTATTTAAGAGGTTAAACATAAAACAAGGAAAATCTCCTGAAACCACTCCTGCAACAATGTAGAATTATAGAAAAGCAAAAAGATTATTAAAAGAAAAAAAGAAAAATATGTGCAGTAACATTTGTAGAGCTATCAAGAGTCAGAGTTCCTTCCATCCTTTCCAGATACTATGAGAAGGTGAAACTGGTAAGTTGTTAGTAAAAGAGAAAATTGTTGCAGGTTTATTGACAATATCATTAGATATGATAAGGTATATCTATGAATATATTTGTTTTCAAAATTCCTGATCCTGCCCTGCCACTCAAAAGAGGCTGGTATTCTCCTTAAAAATCCAGCAACCTCTGATAATAAAAAAGCCTTGTTATAGCTGTGGTGGATAAGAAGCTGAAAAGCACGAGGTTTAAGGATAAAAGGAGTTGCCTCTCCCTCTGGCACTACCTTAGGGAAAAGTTGATGTGACAGTAGAAGAAATGAAGAGTGGAAAGAAATAGCTGTTTGTTGTCAAAGTGCTGCATGATTGGGGAAAAAACAGTGTATGACCATTGTTTCACTGCCATCTTTACCCAGCACCGCTTCCAAACAGCCAGGAACTGAGTTTCCATTCATCCGCAGCTGCACTTGCTCAGCCAAACTCATGACTTCTGGCACGAGGTGGGTAATGCTTTGAGTTATTTCTTATCCAAAACTGATGCAGAATTTGTGGAAGCTGCAAAAGATGGTATCAAACCTGAGCTTAAGGATTTAATTTCTTCTTTGGGAACAAATATATTTAATGCTATTGTTTTGTTTGTAACTCATGTAGGTGAATATATGACTATTTCTTGAAAGATTCCATTTGGCTAAAGAGGAGTAGCCTGGCTCACCCACACTGAATTTCGGTAACTCTGGGATAGCTGGACAGGTATAGGAAAATGGAAAGTGAGGGTATAAGAAAGCAGTGGCTTTAAACTAAAAGAA
This sequence comes from Hafferia zeledoni, assembly GCA_035583235.1. Lineage (NCBI taxonomy): Eukaryota > Metazoa > Chordata > Aves > Passeriformes > Thamnophilidae > Hafferia > Hafferia zeledoni. The sequence continues at coordinate 18,697,770 of JAWWEV010000169.1, forward strand.
AGGAGGCTAGCTAAGTAAAATAAAGTTTTTTAAATGTCTAATCATTTCTATGCAAAAGGAGCCAAGTATTTTTAACACACAGATTGTACCAGAATGTAGTGCTAGGAAGTCAAAATATAAATTGTTGTTCTACCATAAGAAAAAAAAATTGGGCTATTCATATCATTTGGGAAAAAAAGTTTAGAAGTCTTCTTGATTAGGAAAGCAATAAATGCAATAGATCTTTTGGCTGATTCAATCTGGCTTAAAGATCTATTACTGAGGCAATAGAAGTTCAGATGTGGCCTCCAGGGGTTTGTATAGTGTAGAGGGGATGCTAACTCAAACCCTGCATTTTCTTTGAGCTAGGTGTACGTAGGTATACACAGACAGTGAAGTTCCTATGTGTGCATCTAAATAGGAAATTACCTCTCAGGATTTTTTGTTCCTTATTTGCTGAAGAAAACTGGATGTCCATGCATTCAGTCTCTACCTAGCATTACATTTAGCAAAGCTTTCCTTTCCTTTCCCCATCCTCCTCCTATGGAGTGGATAAATTTTGCTATTGAGCAGTTTCATATAAATTTTGCCAGGCAACTATAAATATCTACTTTATTTAGGTTCCTAAGTTTTCAAATAAATTATAAATATTTACTTTTTTTACTTTAGTTACTTTTTTATTTTCAATCGTCTTTGTTTTTTTCAGCTAATTATCCAACAACTGGGTTGTCTCCACTTGGAAAGTTTCATTGACAATGATAGATTTACTTACAAGTTGCCCAATAACACCTGTTTCCAGAGTTAGCCAGAAATGACTCCAAATTCATCTACAGAACAAGAGCAACATCTTGGTCCAAACCTTAGCAGAGAATCCAGGTTGTTGCCAAACTACCTCAGACAGGTTTTGGAAGTCAACTTTGTTCCATTAGTGAACAAAGTGTACCAGACTGGTTCCATTTACTACTAGGCAGCACTTCTGTCATCAGAAACCTGTCTGGATTACAAGTGCAGAGCACAACTACTGACAGATGAATATATTGGTTTTTGCAGAGAGAAGATATGGCTGTTTGTTGCTGTGACATATTTGTTTCAGGGAATTTCTTATTCAGAGGAATGGAGAAGAATGAAGAGAGCTGTGGATCGTGAAGCATTTATGAACATTGTAAGTTGCCTGGTGGAGTGACCTGAGGATGGACACACATGCATGGATTAAAGTAGAAGAGGTTTCTAAGTGTTAGAAAGAACAAAGTAGATAAGATTTATTTAATCTATCCACTCTAGTCCCTGCTTTCTGTTCTATTCTCTTCTGTTTGCATGTCTAACAGCACATCTTCTGTTTGATAGAAATTGAGGCAAACCACTTTCCTTAGTGAATCTCAAGGGTTAATTTCCTTTGACGTATCAGTTACCAGTTTGCCACTGCCAGCATTACCTGCCTATCTGAAAGAACGACCATCTGGAATGTCAGCATTTCATCAACATAGAAGTCTCTAAACAACTAGTGGTGACCAGCATAGATCAGAAATGGCCAGCTTTTCAGAATACCTCTTGCCAAGTAAACTTGTTAAGGTCTTTAGTCGCTTGTTAAAATCTTGGGGTTTCTGTCCTGCATGACAAAATACATTGAGTAACTCTTTGAGAACAAGTTATAAAAAACAATCCTCTTTTGTAACAAACAGGTTGAATGTCACAGATCAAAAGTATTATTTACTTCAGGACTTCAGGTAGCCTGTGCTAATGGCTTCCCTTATGAGTGTGCGACTGCTCAATCTTGTATTTTTCATAATGTAGTCAACTTCTCTGCGGTACTTGCTGCATTTATGCTGTTCACAATAGGGTAGTTGTGAAACTTTCTGAATTTCTCTGAAGGTAGTTTAAATAAACTGGTTACAGCTTGCATTGCAGCAGATCAGGACCATTGCACCTTGGCCGCTCCTCATCTCAGCCACACAGCTCAGCTCAGCTCATAAACTCCTGCTATGAGTTTATAGTGATTCTTTTATCACCAGAATGCAAGAACTTGTAATGATTGTATGGCAGGTAATACAGGTTTCACGTGACAATTTAACTGAATAGTAAAACCCTAGATATAACACAAAGATTAAAGGAGATTTGTTGTTGTTTTAGTGTTACAATATTCAATCTAATACTGCTTTATTCAGATGCTTAATATATGTACATTAAATACCAAGTTGTATCTGCTTTCTAACATTTCTTCATTCTGACTATCTTATGCATGTAAGATATGAAATAGCCTTCTGCAAGCAAATGCATTTGTACCTTTACTCTTCTAGAATGAGCTCATTACTTACAAAGGGTACCCCAGCGAGGAGTATGAAGTGATGACAGAAGATGGTTATACCATTACCATTAACAGAATCCCTTATGGTATTCAGAATCAAGGAAGCCCAGGTACAGTTCTTTAATATGACACAAAACCAGCCTCGATAGGGCATCTTCTGAAGAGAAATACCTTGTGATTTTATAATGCCCATGAAAGTTTGGATACAAGTGAAATTCTAAGACAGTTCTGTGTGCCCTGAACAACCTGCAAGATCTACAGAATTTATGTCATGCACACTTATTTATATTAAAAATCCACTCTAATGCAAAGCATATGCCTCCTAATAAGAGTTGGTGAGTAAAAGTTTAAAAAAATTAAATATAGGTTGTAATCTGCCCAATCAGCCTCTTTTGAGAAAGCTGTTCCAGCTTCTAATTTTGCTTTGCTTTTGCTTACATCTAGTTAATATCAGTGACTGATTCATATTTTGGGTAAAGGAAACCTCTGCAAACAATCCCACACCTTCATTCTCTGTATCAGAGGTGACAATCTCAAGCTGAAGCAGCTGAGCTATACAAACAATGACCAGAGGAAGCCAAGTTAGTTTGCACTGATGTCAGGCAGATCTTTCCATAAATCTTCATAGAAGCTTACAAGTCCTTTCTTACAGACAGGATGTTTTGTCTTATGATTAGTTGAGGCAGGAACAAATCTCAGTATTGAATATGGGACAGTACTGTCCCTAAACTACCAGGAAAAAAATTATAAATTGTTTTGTTGCTCATTTTCTTTTCAGCTTCAAAACCTGCTGTGTTTCTCCAGCATGGATTATTGGGAGATGCTAGCAACTGGGTCACAAACCTGCCCAACAACAGCTTGGGCTTCCTCCTAGCTGATGCTGGTTTTGATGTTTGGATGGGAAATAGCAGAGGGAATCGCTGGTCAAGAAAACATCAAAATTATTCCATTGATCAAGATGAATTCTGGGCTTTCAGGTAGACAGAACCATTGAAGGGCAGACCCATTGCCCATCCTTACATATTAATTTCAACTGGCTAAAAATGCTACCTTTTAAAAAGCATTCTTTACCTTCACTTTTGCTGAGGTGGTCATATATATGCATGCAAACTGAAATAGTAATGGAGACTACTTTAATTACCACTAGAACAGGTTCTTCAAACTAAAGGCATAGCAGCAGAGCAACTCAGAGGAACCTGCACAGGCCATCTCCAACCATTCCTATGCCCTGGAGGCAGTTTTGGCAGATATTTAGAAACACTAGTCTGTATATTACAACAATATAAAAGTCACAGGAGGAGAAAATGTTAAAAAAAAAAAAAATTGCATTTATTTTAATGACTTTTTAGAAACAGAACTTTTTCTAATGCTAGATTTTATAAAATGCATGACTCCATGGAAGGAGAGGTGTTACTATATCACCTTCTGTGTAGACAGTTATAATTCAGCTTAATACTTCTTGAAGTTATAATCCTCCTGTTGATGTCAAGGGAGAAATTAGCCCAGAAAATCTTGAGTAGTATCTTCCATATTCAGTGCCAGGAAAACATAGAACCTAAAACAGATGAATGATTCACTAAATGGTTCAGACTATTTCTTTGTTTACAAGCCATTAATAAAAATGTGAATTCAATTCCAAGTCTGATTTTTCATTTATGCATGCCTCTCTTTCAATTTCCTGCCCACAGTTTTGATGAGATGGCAAAGTTTGATCTTCCAGCAGTAATAAATTTCATTGTGGAGAAAACAGGACAGGAAAAGTTGTACTATATTGGCTATTCTCAAGGTACTACCATTGGTAAGTTACATGCAATAGGTGAATGCTTCAGGAAAACAGAAGTAAAACGTGATTTGAGAGACTGAGCTCCTGAATGTACTTGGGGTTTCCATTAACTCTTTGCAGGTTGGAAAGCCACAGCATAAGGAATTTTCATCATGTGGGCATTTTAAATTTATTATAAAGACAATAAAACATAATGGATCAAATGCACTGCTGCTGGAAATCTGTTGACTTAGAGTTATATTGGAAATTATTGTGGGCCATGAAAATTGTTTCTTTTCAAGATGCAGGGTGTGCCCAACAGCATCTGGTCAATTGACCAAAATAAACAAAATAGGAAGATGAAAGTACAGAAGGAGAAGTTGGACAGTTTGGACAGGATGTCCACACACACACACAAAAAAAGATAATACAAAATTGGACTGACAACAAGAAAAACAACTGCTCCTCCTAATAATATATGAAATGCATGAATGTACATCAGAAGTGTTCATTTATGTTTAAACAGTTCTGGAAGAAAGCTGTAAAGGCAGAATGTTGAAAGAAATTTCTCCAAAAAGGGGAAAACCCTACAAGCTGGTAACTCTTGGAGAAGAGGAATTTCACATAAATCTAGGCAGGACCATAGTCTCTGAACAGCTAACAGGGTTGCTTGTAGGTTTGAAATTGCAGAGTAGCATTTATTAATAGTGAAAACAATGTTAAAATGGTGATTTCTTTTTAATTAATCTTTTTTGTTTTCTCAGCTTTCATTGCATTTTCAACAATGCCAGAGCTGGCTCAAAAAATCAAACTCTATTTTGCATTGGCACCTGTCACTGCTATTAAGTATGCCAAAGGCCCAGCAACAAAACTCCTCTACCTTCCTGAAAAGGTGCTCAGGGTATGTGATATCTTGGCTTCAACTGTTTAACTGTATACTTGCTTGCTCAGCTCTTAAAATGGATAAGCAGAAAGTACAAGGATTTTTGAAGTCTGTCTATCACAGGAAATACCACAACACTGGGACAGGTAGCCTACAGAGGCACAAAGATACAGATCCTCAAAGGTGTCCAAGATTCCTGTAGACAAAACCACAACTGATACACAAGCTTAAAACTAACTATGAATTGGAGTTAACGTTTAACGTATCTCTTCATTAAAAGTGACATATCGCAAATTGAATAATGCCCAATCAGGCTGATGCATTGGAAAACCAAGTAATTTCTTTCTTGTTTGTGACAATATCCTTTGGCAAATGGAGAAAAAGCAAGTAAGAGCCACTGAAAGTGCTGAAGAGGAACAGTGCACATTCTTAAATTAATATTACTTTGTATTTCACAGGGTATGCTTGGCAAAAGAGAATTCCTTCCCCAGACTGAATGTCTAACAAGGATAATAGCCCCTGTCTGCAGCCACCGAGCTTTTGCCAGGCTTTGTAGAAGTGTCTTCTTCAGTCTGGGTGGCTATAACCTGAAAAATATTGATGTGGTATGTATAATTCTTACCAGCTCTACTGAGACTTTAAGTTTATGCCCATAAAACTCACTCTCCTGCAGTGTGAATGCTGAATTTCTATCACATTGCAGGGAATGGTCCCCACTATTGGACAGCAGTATCTGCTGATTGCTCTGTCATAGCAGGGCACCACTGCCTCACTCCTTGCAAGAGTACTTAGCACTATCCCTACAGACAACAGCTGATGAGACCCCCTCAAAATTCTGCAGTCTGCCTTCTGCCAGACCTTGCCCAGGGCACCATACCCTGCACAAGATACCTTGGGAATACCTGAGAGAGAGTTGGCAGACACTGGGCAAGGGGTATTAAGACATACTTGGGCACCTCATGCTGTGTCCAGATCAGACCACATGGGCAATGAAATTTTGCTCCAGCGTCTTTCAAAAAATGCTTTAGAGTGCATTTGTTGTGGAAAGATCACACAGCAGCTTGTGTGGCAGGACAAGGGTGTGTTTTCTTTCAAACAGTTGTGCATTCCTCAGGCAGTTACATTTCCCTTTACTGTTCTGTCCAACAGTACTCATTTTTCACACAGGATCTGACAGACTTTTGAAAAAAACTCCACCTAGTTTGGTGTCTAAATCACTAACTTTCTATTCTATTCTTTCCACCTGTAGATTCTTCTACATTCTCAATTATCCTGGAAAATGTTTCGTCTTGGAATTGTTTTTTCAGTGTTACTCCTAACCTAATACATTGCCATATCTGAAGTAAATCTGAGGCACTCTCCAATTATGCCACTCCAATTTCTGTTGGGTTTTTTGGATACATGACACTGCAGATGTTTTAATGTATATCTGAATAGAAGGGAAGAAGAGAATGCTCACAATATTTTCTTTCAGAACCGAATCAATGTGTATATTGCCCAAACCTCTGCTGGAACTTCTGTGCAGAACATAGTGCACTGGAGTCAGGTAGGAGCAAACCCCTGGAAGACAAAAGATGTACTCACCTTAGGCTGAATAGACAGGTATAGAGATATCCTTCTGTGAAACCATTGCTAACTTATTGGAAACACATGTAACTTGTGTTTTGAAATTGAAATCTCAATTCAGAAGACTTTTTCATTGATCTTTCTTTTGCCAGTGGGATAGAAATACCCTATGTGATACAGGTACATTTGAAGCCAACAAAGAAGTGCTGCATTGGTGTAAAAACATGTATGCTGGAAGTTGTGTATGCAGATGTATTATCACTCTTCTTACTGTGTATCTAGTACCTTTTATAAATTATGTCCACAGTTCTGTACAGAGCTTGCCTTAAGAAATTAATCATGTTTCCAGTCAAGAAATGAGCAGAACTTTGGCTGCTATATAAATTATCAGATTTTATTAGTGGAAGCCCTTGTAGTTTAATCTCTTGCTTTCAAAGCTCTTAGTGTATGGACAGCAATAGAACCATAAATAATAAACTGTTTGTTTAGTAGACTCTTTATATCACTTACCTACAGGTATTGCCACAGTACCCCATTAGCAGCAATGCTGATGGGAGCTCCCTTTCTGTGTTTGGGTTCACACTTTCACAGTTCATAAAGCCTGGGCTCACTCACAGAAGCCTCTGTAGCAAGGCAGGTTTCCTGGCAGCATTGCAGGCTCTAGAATAGTGCAGTTTTACAAACCTGCCTGTGAGGATATCTCTGGGTCTTTCTGCAGAAACCATGATTACTTTGATTCTGACAAAACCATTTGACTGCTTTTCACTGTCTGAAGCTTTCAATTAATTTACTATTGGCTATTACATAGCTCTTAGAAGAATTTCTGTTGAGGTTTTAGGTTAGAGTCAGAGGTTCAGCAGGAAAAGAATACAGCAACTTCCTGAATAATGGCTTTATAACTACCCTTCTCTTATTCATCCTCTTAGGAGGCCCGCTCAGGGAAATTCCAAGCTTATGACTGGGGCAGTTCAAAGAAGAACACGGAAAAATACCAACAGGTATGTTTTGATGAGACAATATTATCACCCTTAGACAGCCCAGAAGAACACAGGAAGAGAGCAAATATGTAGTAGGAGACACATTTTCAGAATATACATGGATGAAAATATTACTACTTTTCAGTTTGGAAGTCAATGAAGAAAGCATTCATGCACTAATGACAATAATAAATTTAATACATCTTAAAAGAGAGAGAGGGAGAGAGAGAGAGAGAGAGCACAAAACTTTTCAATTAAATGATCATTAGGAATAAGAAAGGGCAGAAAGGATAGAAAATTAGTTTTGAAAAAGGATGGTACATGAAAAAGAACAGAGACATCTTGCCTACTAAAACAGTTGACAATATATGGGAGTTCAGGGAAACAATATTAGGAAGAGTACAACTGGAGAACTAATAGGCCCCCTAGATTCTGGTAGCCAAAGAGACTTCATCCGCAAATAGACCCTGAGGATCACCTCCATTCAAGACTCTAATCCCATCCTTGACCCTCGTACCCTTTAGGTCTTCACAACAGCCTGTGTTTATGAGTTACATGTTTTAGTGATGGCTTGCTTGAAACATAGCTTCCTGTGGTTTGTTTTGAATTTACTTGCTTCTGGAAAGTCACTGGATGCCTTCTAAGTTTTGTGTTATGAGAAGTAATGGGATAATTACTTCCTATGCTCTTTCTTAAGTCTATTTTTGATTGTATAATCTTGTCTCCTGTACTTGCTCTGGTGTCTATTTTCCAGACTCAGGAGTCCTAAGCTACTTCCTCTCTCTTCATCCTTGTCACGTGTGTTTTCTGTCTAGACCGTGTCTTCTGGAGCTGACCAGTACTTCAAAAGGACCACAATGGGGATTTATCCAGAGGCATCCTGACGTCTTCTGTCTTTTTCTAGGTTCCTGCCCTAAGATTCCTAGTTCAGAGGGCAGAGACCCAACAATATCTCTTTGTCAACTCAAAAGGTGTTTTAGCTTTGGTACTGCTATCACTTGAATAAAATGAGAGCAAGGGAACTTCCTTCCTCTTTGGTTTAGGCACCTGTACTTTGAACCATGATAGAAGAAAGCCCAAAAAGAACATTTAAAGTTTTCTGTGCTCTCTTGGACGTTCATTCCTGTACTGCTTCATGTTTTCCAGACTATTCCACCTCTCTACAACATAGAAGAGATGACTGTACCAACTGCAGTATGGACTGGGGGACAAGACTTGCTTGCAGATCCCAAGGATGCAGCCATTTTACTGTCTAAAATCAAGAAGCTTATCTATTACAAGAAGATTCCTGAATGGGCACACCTGGATTTCATCTGGGGATTGGACGCACCTTTGCACATGTACAATGAAATTATTGATCTGATGCAAAAGTATCCTTAACCCAAAGCCAGGAGCCTTAACCTGGCTCATTCAACAGCATTCAGATTAATTTGCTATGAAAAAAACCTTCTGTTGTTGCATCTGGAGTCAGAGAAAGGCTCCAATGCCTTTGCATCTGATAATGCACTTCATATTTTCTGGCAACCTTATGGGTCTGTAATACTTTTTTAGTTGATACAGCTTAGATTCTGTAATAACCATACTTAGCTAGCAGGTTAGCTTGCAGCCTGTTTTCTTCTTTAGACTGTGCCAGTAACTAAAGCCCTTACTTTCTCTGGATATGTCCAGTGATCTCAAGATATTTTCCATTCTTACTATTTTTCAGTTTGTTGTGCTGACAGTTGTTTAAAGGCATAGTGTGAGCCAAGACTAATTCTAACAGTTGTAGTATTGATTAATTTTATTATTACATGAGATGATGATGACCAGAAAGGAAAAAATATGTTTATACTAAAAAAACCTCACTCCTGAAAAGAAAATGGTTTGTCTTCATTTGAAACAAGACTGCTCACTGTTTTCATGAGGAAAAGAAAGAGACACAGGGTAGGCCCAATGGAAAACAGTAGCCACTCTCATGGTTCAAGCATGTACCTGGAAGGTGGGAAACTCAGGTTCAAGACCCATCCTGAGAAAGAGAAATCTTTGCAGACTCAATCTCTGCTGACAACACTTTCAGGATCTGTGTAAATGATCTTTCCAAGGTGGGACAAAGGACCTGATTTAATTTTGGCAATGGCAGCACTTCCACTGGACACTTAGTTTGAAGTTATACCCTGAATCCAGCAGGAATCTCACATCTCCTTCTATTTAACATGTAAGCTACTGTCTACCACAGAGCTGAGCTGTTCTAACCTTTAATGTGGCCGTGAGCAACCTCTTTGGAATTTAAACCCCAAAATTAAAAGTACCCAAACATTGCTAGAAAGAGTCCATTACCTCCACCCCATGGGTATTTAGAGCACTTTGACATTGCTAGAAAGATCTACTTTCAAAACAGTGCTGAAGAAGCTGTCATCCTATTAATTTCCTGGAGTAACTATGACTCTACCAATCTTGTTTGAAATAGGTAGTTACTGCATAAAACCACTCAGTTGAAGGGTAACCTCCATGGTTATTAGGTTGCAGCATTATAGGTCACCATCCCTTCACAATAAAATGCCATTAGGTTCACTATGAAAAGAAACACAGTGCATTTAGGGGTTTCCTTTCAGTATGACACCCTCATTCTCTATTTGAATAAAGTTTAATGTGGGCCGAGTCTGGGATGGTAACCAGGGCAGCTACAGCTGTTACACTAAGACAGTTGTCTGATGACACTGTACAACCAAAGGGACAATGCCTCATTCTGCAGAATGATTCATCAGCCAAACAAATTAACCATGGCTGTTGCCACCTCTGCACCTTTCCCTTGCAAGGCAAACAACAGGCCTGTTTCATCTCCTGAGCCCACTTCTGAAGCCTATCCTTTTTCCTTCTGCTTCACAAATGTAACTGGTATTTAATCAAATCAAAACAGCTCCCCTCCAGAAAAGGACATTCCTTACACCAAATACAAATTCCTGAAGACCCTCCAGAGAGTCAATCTTTCAGCTCTCTCACTACTTGTAGTAGAAATGTATAAGGACTTGAGACCCACTTTATAGCTTTTCCATACTTTGAATGATAAATGGGATGGCAATATACCTGAAAGCCAGAGCACTCCCTAAGGTCCCTTAGAAAAGAACTTGCAACTATGTAGCTATCTTGCTACCTGGGACACCATAGAGGAGGGAGGCGGTTGAATTTTATGGAAAATCAGTAAAATCAGATTTGGCAAACAGCACTGGGTGCATCATGGGGACTGTTGATCTCACCTTGGGATGTGAGTAGGGATCATATTGCAGAAGTCCTTTTGAGTGATTAATTTATGGTTTGATGAAAGTTACTGTCATTCACAGATATCAGAGCAGCCCAGTCATAATGCTTTTCACTGAGAAAATACCAAATTACATTTTTCACTATCTCAAACAATGTTGTTTACTTTATATGTAAAGCAGAACTGTTTCTGTGCCTTCATTGACATCCTGTTATTTCACTGCCTTCCCTCACTAGTCAAAGGCATCATATTTTTGCAATGGTGTTCCTGAGGATACACCCCTTCCATCTGGTGTTCTTCTAAGTGCTCATCAGTCCATGATGAAACACAAGTTCTTCTGAAGACACTTGTAAGTTAATTGGCTGAACAGGCTGATCCTTGCGTAGGAAGATTCTATTTAGTTTATAGCCCAGCTGCCAAAGGACACAGAACTAGTCCTCCCGCCCATGGCCAGCAAACCAGTCTCAGTGAGGACTGAGCCCTCAGGCTGACTACAACTAATTCAGCCATTAGGCAAAGATCTTTGAAGGTACCAGTTTTCAGAGCTGATGAAAATGGCTTGGGATAAACAAGAACCTTTGTTTCCTCACTGAGAAAAAAGTTACATGTTGTGTTCAAGCCTTCTTTGGCATTGGATTGTGATTAACAAGGAATAAGATGGGTTTTATGAGTTGTACTGTTCACTGGAAAACAGACTTAGGTCAGTCTGCAATGTTGAAGTTAACATAAACAAATGAAAAGCAATAGCAGCGACAGTGTTCTTGAGAGACTGTGTTGACATAACCTGAACTCTTCCTCCTTTTCATCTTAAAAGATTACATTTGAGGCAGCCCTTCAGTTGGGCAACAATACTGGTCAAGGTCTGCCACAGCCCCAGTGGACAGGAAGACCCAAGTCCCAGCTAAACATCCTAACCACTGATTTGTAGGTACTCTGTAAACTCTCCTGCTCCATGGTGCATTTTGGGTTTGTGAATTAAACCAGAAGATTTTTTCATCACAAAGATTTCCCCACTTCTGAAGCATTGCCAAATCAGCACTCAAACACGCTCTACAATACATGCTGCCAGCTCATGACACTCACAGCTGCTTCCCTAAAGTGCTCATTTAGTTTTGACTTCCTTTTATCGGTGCAGGTTTCTGCCAGTGAATCAGTCTGCCTGTGGAGACAGACCAGGGACTGTGGCAGAAGACACAAGCAAGGCAGTCAAAGCAGAGGTAAGTTGCTTGTACATACATGCTCATAGTCTTTTTTCTGTTTTCTATCTCCACAAAAATGTGCTGTCTTGCTTTTGTGCAGTTGGTTGTAAAAATAGACAGTGTGTTGCCTCTCTGATCTGTAAGCCTATTGCTGTGCAGAGGTACTTCTTTGCTCAAGTTAGAAGACAAAGAAGTTTGACCTGCACAAAAGGAAGAAAAAGAGAAACTATATTTTCTCTACTTGTTTTCTTCAGTTTAAGAACAAGGTAATGAATGTCCCAGTACTACAACAGTGTGCAATCTGAACGTCCTGTTCCTGCTGTGTAATGCACATGTATGTTTTGTTACTGAGTAAGGCGGCAAATTCTCATACGTGTTTAGTCATAGTTGTTGTTCTATTTGGCACGTGTATGCCTTACAGCTTCTATGAAATAAATTTTAGACTGCTTAAGGCACAAGAACAGAGGGATGAATTTTGGAATTTCTTGCATCTTAGTTTCACTGAATCTTAGAAGTACCTAAAGACCTTTCAAGGGCATTTCTCTCTCTGACTATTTTTTCCATCTAATCATGAGTTTTATAAATTCATCTCACTAGATGAAAACAGTTTTTCATGTCTCCTGTCTTTGTTCCTAAAGCATGGCCTGCCAAGATTGGTAGTACTTAACCTGCTGTGTCTCATTAAAAGGTGAATACCTGGAAATCCATAAGCCATGCCAGCTAAGCCAGGTGATCACAGAGTGCGTTGAAGAAAGTTTGCCCTAACAAGAGGAATAATTTAGCCTGTGCATTGCCACAATTAATCTGGGTAGTGATTTGAAAACAAGCTGAGACATTAGCAGATTTTTTTCATCCCAAATCAGATTCCCCATGCAGGGAGAGGGAGGCATATTTTATTCCCACTAGGACAGAATAAAACAGCAGAAAGCAAAACAAAGTGTTGCACTGCCTGAGTTGTGAGGCTTTCTATTTTGACAACAGAAAGTAAGAAGTATTTGATATACAAAGAGAATCAAATGAATGTGTTTTGATGCCAAGTTTCAAGTTTGGGTGTTTCCAAATGCCGCCTCATTTCAGGTGTTTGATGACTCACAAGATTTGACTTCTTTAAATTTTTTCAGTCAAATTTATGGTTAAATTGAATATCACAAAAAGGCAAAACATATTTTCCTATAAGGATATTTAGAGACTGCTAAAACCTCTTGGCTACCCTCTTTTATTCCCACAAAAGCTATTCATCTTCACCATAACTTGACAGGGAATACTTTCTTATTTTCTCTTGATATTGAACATTTCCAAATACAAATACGCTTCATAAAGCACCATATCTCATCATAGCAGATGTTTTATGCTAGAAGCAGACTCAAGAAACATGTGGCTGCATGAGAACCTTTGTTCTTCATTAAAAATTGCATTCTCTATGTCCAATGCCTGGTTTAAGAGACTTGTCACCTGGGTCTGCTTAACTGCCTAATTAAAACTGTAATACAGACAGACCTCCTAAAAAATTCCTTCACAAACCATGCATGCTGTGGCTGCTTTTAAGCTACATGGACATTGAAAAGTTGACTAGCTCACTCTTGCTGACTGCTCAGCTGATTGCCAGACACACAACAACTGCCTTTGACCTCCCACCCCGCCAAGGCAAGCTAAACAGTCTGACAAACAGTCCCCAGGAGCTCCTGTGAGCCCCATTACCTCACAGGCTTGTATCTCAGTGCTGAACTTGGCTGATACTTGACAATTACATCAAAAGTTAATTACAGAATGGACAGAAAGGTGAGTTAACACAAACACACCATGGTCACAGAAGTGTGTCCTCTTATTCTGAGGAAACCAAGCTCACAAGAGCAGTGATGTCCCTGGTCATTACCGGTGAGGCAATCTTACAGGATGCCTTGATGAGCTGAAGCCTTACACTGCATTACGTGTACCTTTTGTCCCATGGATTCTATTGCTGAACATTTGGGACTCCTGCCTGATCTTTATAGTCTTTATATACATGCAGAACAACTGCTGCTTTTCTCTTCACAGTCCTCATTCTCTAAACACGTTCAAGAACAGCATACAACAAAAACTAGATTTATAAGGGCTTTTCAAGAATGTGTAAGCACAGTACTGAGCTTCATGCATTGATCTTTTTTGTACAGTTCTTCAGAAAGAAAAATCCTACCCTATCTACCCACAGCTCTCTTGCAGGCAAGGAGCACTAAAATTGTGAGCAATTCTTTTGCTCTCCAAATATTTTTAGCCCATAATCCCACACTCAGTAACTTTCTGGGTCACAGAATCTGTTCTTCCCTTTCTTAGGCTGTATTTGAGTCAAAATTTTCATGCTGAAAAAAAGGTCTGGAAAGTTCAGAGAGAGGTGTTCCAGCACTCATTGACCTTGGTTCTTGAAAATAAAGACTGAAGCTCAGAAGCATATGGCCTACTCCTACTGTAGGTGGAGTTTGCATAAACTGGTGCTAGATCAACTGCACTCTGCAATTTACATTCAGAAAAGCTTATCTGGCACCATCAGTCAGCCAAGGAAAGGGTAAGATCTCAATTCCCCAATACAAGACCTGCACTGTGGACAGACATTTCTAAAAGACAAAGGAGACAGGCACTTGGCAACACAAAGGCAGTCTCAGAATCCATTGCTCACTGTTCATGGCTGCTTGGCTGGGGATGAAGAGGTGAAGCTGACTGGGAATTGACTCATGGTGATTTTGGGAAGCCACACAGAGGAACTAATTTCAAACAGAAGTTGAACCTGGTCTGTGGCACATCACCCCATGATGAAAGCACAAGCTGGCACTGAACTACTGCAAGCATTTTCCCCTAAGGCAACTACATCTCCTCACAGAGTCTCTGAATCACTCCTGGCCCCTTCATGAGCCCCATTATCTGATCCCTCACTGCAGCACAGCACTGACAGCCCCAGGAATGGTATTTGATCACAGAAGAAGAGAGATCAGGTTTAAAGAGACCCCATTCTGAAGCTCTTTCCTCATTCTTGAGGAGACAGGAAACAAATAATACTTTCTCCCTCTTTCTCCTCTTCTGCTGGAAAAAGAGTGAAGACAGAAAAAAGCACACAAGCTGGGTGATGGTCGTCTGAGGTGCTAATGATTCCTTGTCAAACTTCTGCTAGACTCATACCAAGAGCTGGCTTTGTCTATCAGCCACAGTACCCTTGTAATCTATAGTGTTCAGGCATATTATTGCATGGTATCCCCAAGTATTTTCTTCTCCTGTTCTGCAACCCTACCTCTTAAACAGGGTGAGCTGTAGACAGCCTCCTCTCACAGAGGTAGTTATTCTGGTAGGCCTTGGGAAACAGACCTAGGGCAGCCTTCAGGAGACTCCCCACTTGGGTCTTCCAGTTAAATTCTGCACCACTCTCTTTCTAACAGACACACCCCTGTATTTGCCCTTTCACACAGCCCCAAGATGTGGTGCCTCCTCATGCTGCTCTGCTACCAAGGAATTGCCTATTCAGCAGGATTCACAACACCCTCCACTCTGAGTGTCGACACAAGCCCGTACAAGAAGACTCGCAACCCCGAATGCTTTATGAATGTTGTAAGTTGGGTCACCTTCTCTCCCGTTCTTTCTGAAGTTTCTTTCCCAGTACCACTACCACCCTCCCATAACTAACAGTCTTTGCCAGGAAGCTAAGAAGGGCTCCTTCTACATTTCCCATTTTCCCAACCTGCTGTTTCCAAACCCACTGCCTTAGAGTCACCATCACAATGAGGGCTGGCTCTGAACGTGCCAGGTACATATTGCATGAAGACAGATACATAGCACTGCAATGGAGAGTGCTGGCTGCTACTTTTGGCTCCAGGGCTACGCAACTGCCCAGAACCTCCTCAGGGCACTGATGATCTAAGCCACTGAATTCTGATCCCAGCATGCAGACTCAGCCCTGGACTGTGGCCAGAACATAGACTGCATGCTCCAGTCCATACCAAACTGAACAACAAACCTTTGCTTCATGCATTTAGGGTGAACCCCAAGAGACGTATGATAAACGTGAAGTTCTGTAATGCCTCATGACAACTACTTGCAGCCAGCTTTCTCAACACATGTTGATATTTTGGGCTACTGCACAAGGGGAGGAGTGTAAATCTGGCAACACAACAAAGAACCCTCCAGCAACAGCCTGGAAGAAACTTCGATTCTCCTTATCTGAATTGTCTGGGCTGCCACAGAGAAGAATTCCTTTGCAGTGGAGGCAAAGGCTGGTTTCTAAGCTCAAGTGCCTAAAAGGCCTGCCCTTCTGTAACAATCTGTTTGCTCAGTGGTAAGGGAAGTTGAACCCGTTCTTTAAACAGCATATTCTCACAACACAAGCTATTCCAAGATGCCTTGCCCTGAATCACCCAAGATTTCCTCAGAGTACATGCAAAATTAGGTGTAGGTGGTCTCATGAGTTCCTTTGACAAGATCTCCACCCTTGTTTGCCTTGCCTGTATGGCTTGCCTAACCACATTTGGCAAGAAGCAATTCATTATGGACCCTTCCCACAGCTTTTTACATTGTCTTATGCAGATAGGGCTGCATATTTAATCTGTAGAAAGGTATGATCTGTATCAGCCTTGCAAAACATGACACACTATCTCCAAAAAAGTCAGTCACTCAGTGCAGTTCTGCTTTGTCCCACACTAGGGAGCCAAATACTGAACAACTATCATCTAAGCAGGTCTGGAGAGGACTTTGTTGCATCTTTGTATAACACCTGTAATATTTATTCTCAGCCAGGGGCCTTGCAGTACCATCACACATTCCACACATTCACACTGCTCATCTTGGTCACCCTCCAGAACAGGACAACTTGCATGTTAACAAACTCTTCTTTGGTTTTCTGCAGAGTGAAATTATCAGATATCATGGGTACCCCAGTGAGGAATATGAAGTTACAACAGAGGATGGATACATTCTTACTGTTTACAGAATTCCTGCTGGGAGAAACAGCCAAAATACAGGTGTGACACAGTTAGAGGACGTAAGCAAGGTCTGAAAGCCAACTCTTACGTGGGTCTCCTCCCCTTGGTACATGCAATGGCATGTAGCACACCTTTCCATCTCCATAACAGCACCTAGTCAGGAATGTGGCTTGAACACTGAATCCATCTGAGGTTTGCAAATTCGCTGTCTCTGCCTTATTTCAGAATTTTCTAATAATTTTTTCATATCTCATTTTTGGGGTTTTTTCCCTCAAATGGGCTGGGGGATGGATTGGTAAACTGGATTTAGGGAGATTTTGCATTAACACCCTAAGTAGTATATATAAATAACAGAAGTCTGATAACAAACCCTCACAGGTCAGGCATATGAATACTCATTTCAGGCTTCTGAATGACGAAGATATTCTTGCGGAAGAAGGTAAGAAATAAGGTCATCAGTGAAAAGCAAATTCATTTCATCAGTTCCATCTCATTTTCTGAATGCAATAAAAATTTCTCACTGGAATTTGAGGTACCCTGGGTATTGCTACTTTGTTTATTACTTTTTGTTATACTTAAAGAATGGTTTCTTTTGGATGCCTTCTCCTATTTGGACCTCCTCCTCTGAAGATCATTCAGACCAGCCTGACTCTCAAAGTAAGGTTAATCAAGGTTAAATCAGGGGACTCTCAGCCCTGCTCAGGTCATTACCTAAAGGTGGATACGTTTCTTTGGATTAATTTTTCTTTGTCTTCCATATACTATTAGGCCTTCAGCACTTCTCAGCTTTAGGTAGATGGTTTCAGCATAAAAGCCTGTAAACTGGCTTTCCAGTGCTAGAGGAGGTGGGGACAGGCCTCCTCAGTAAATTCTTTATTTGCCAGACCTGTCATAAAATGGCTATGAAATGTCATAAATTGGTTTCTGTTGCATGAAACAAACCTTCAGGTTTCTTCAAACAATATCTATGTATAGTTCTTCTGGGAGCTCCTTGAAGAAGGAAACCTCTCTTAAGCTAAACTCTGCACTCCAGTATTAATTACTGCTCCAATATAGG
Organism: Hafferia zeledoni; assembly: GCA_035583235.1. Lineage (NCBI taxonomy): Eukaryota > Metazoa > Chordata > Aves > Passeriformes > Thamnophilidae > Hafferia > Hafferia zeledoni. Next base: position 18,715,667 of record JAWWEV010000169.1, read on the forward strand.
AATATTTTAATCTCTTTCAGGGCAAAGACCTGCAGTCTTCCTACAGCATGCTTTTCTAGGAGATGCTACTCACTGGATTTCTAACATGCCCAACAACAGCCTGGGCTTCCTCCTCGCAGATGCTGGCTATGATGTCTGGTTGGGAAACAGCCGAGGAAACACCTGGTCTTTAAAACACAAGACACTTAAGCCCTGCCAGAAAGAATTCTGGAAGTTCAGGTACTCTGTAGAGAGAACTACTCAACACAGAAACTCCAAGGGGGTTAGATAACTTTAGCCTGATGGCTTTCACCTAAACCAGCATCAGGATCTACACCAACCAAGAACCAGATCTAAAGAACCAGATGGAGAAGGATGCTCACCTTCTCCAGAGTTGGGAGCATTTGCTGGGGAAGAGATTTCAGACACTGGGATATTAAATGGAATGCTGAGGAAAAGGTAGTACTGTGAGAGGGAGAGCAAGAACCTCAGCTAGAACAGGCTGAGCAGCCTTGTCTAGAAATCTCTAATCTCTCACAGTTGAAGTCAACCAAGAAAGCAATGTGTTTTGTAACCCGTGCTGGTGAAAGCAATGATTAAATTCAGTCCCCCAAGGGCTGCAGCTGTCAGGCAAAACTGGCATCCCCTCCACAGAGAGCCCAAGGCATCAGGCAGCCTGTCTGTGCAGCTGCATTCCTCTGCCCACTTCCCCAAACCAAGCAGGGATGCAGACACAACCTGCAACCTCATCCTTCAAGGGGTCCTGCTTGGTGCAATGAACAAACCGACATTCAGTAACTCACACTGTGATGGCTGAATCATCTGCAAGCTTTTTGTGTTTCTTCCTGTAGCTTCAATGAAATGGGCAAATATGATATTCCAGCAGAGCTGTACTTCATCATGAATAAAACTGGACAGAAGGAGATATACTATGTTGGTCACTCTGAAGGCACAACTTCAGGTAATGCTAGGGCTTGTCTTCCTGTCTGATTAGTAGGTGGGTCTCTTCATTGACTGTGTTGTTTTCCTTGTTTGTAGACCACCAGAAAAACACAGAGATTTGTCTGGGTTGATATTTTGAATATATGCAAAACTTTTCTGAAAACAGTTTTGGTCACCCTTAACAAGCAAATAAACCTAATAGCAGATGCTAGTTTAAATTTTTAAATAATTAGAGATGTAAAAGTGGTCATTTACTGGTTACTTCAAGTATTGCCATCAGATATTTTTCACAGCAACAGGAATTTTCATTAAGTTATTCTCATGAATTTTTATTAAGTTCTTCTTTTGTATTAAGGCATACAATTAGAATCATAGAATCATAGAACCTGCTGAGTTGGATGAGACCCACAAGGATCATCAAAGCCCAGCTCATAGCCTGGCAAGGCCAGCCCCAAGAGTCACGCCATGTGCCTGAGAGCATTGTCCAAATGCTTCCCTTCTTGGGCTCTGTAAGCATAGTGCTGTGACCACTTCCTTTGGAGCCTATTCCTTGTGAACAGGAGGGAAAAACTAAAATGATAAAACAGCACATAAAATACATATTTTAAGTTAACAGAAGTCAAGGAAAAACAACCTCAACTTTACTAAGTCATGTGTCTTAATGTCAATCTTACAGTTTAAAGTGTAGTTCATGAGTATCTATAACTGGCCTCATTACTGTTTAAAAACATAGTGCCAGAGACTGAAAATTAGGAAAGAAAAACATTAATAGCTTCTTTTCTCTTAACCTTTAGCATTAATTTATTTCATGGTCTCTGACTGCAGCTAACTTTCTTCTAGCATCAGCTGAAAGTTCTTGATATTTCTGGTTTATGTGTAAGATCCATGAATGGGCATTGATTAGAAATGAGCAACTGCGAGTTCATTTGTGTAAACAGCCCAGGAAAAAAGAGAAGGAAATGTGGGAAAAATCATATATTGTCACAGGCCCAGAAATTTTCATTCTTTGCCTCTCATAAGAGTATTTAAAGACCCTCACAGCAAAACAAACTAATCATCCAGGTTTTCCTCAGCTGCCTGTGATGCAAACAATTAGTTGAAATCACTCAATGCTCCCAGTATTCGGGTGATTATATTTTCATGAAAGTTTAAGCATGCATAGACCTTTAGAGACTATAATATGAAAAGCTCATTTTTTAATGAGAGTTTCTTGAACTATAGAGGGGACTGATGTTATCAGGAAAACCTCACTGACATGTTGCCACAAAAACGGTTCTGATGAAGGCAATGCTCAGACATGCCCTAAACCTCAGAATGAACTTTGCCTCCCAAATAAAATTAGTTTCAGAATTTGTCTTCAAAATTTGCCATAAACAAAACATGCAGCACAGACAAACATGAACAGTAGACTGCAAATCTGGTATTGCTACCCACTGTTTATGTATTTATTTTATCTGTGGAAGATATCTTCACTAACTCAGGCTTGTCTCTTCTGTTTTTTGCAGGTTTCATAGCATTTTCTACATACCCTGAGCTGGCTCAACGGGTGAAAGTGTTCTTTGCTCTGGGTGCAATAACTGCATGCCCACATGCTACAAGCATTCTGATTAAGATGACAAGTCTTCCTGAACCACTGCTAAAGGTATGTAATTTTTCCTTCCAAGACACCCAATGCTAGACTAACCTTCACTGAGTTTTCTTTCACTCAGCCTGAGACAAAGCATTCCCAAACAAGTGACATGGGGACACTGAGTGCTCTTGAAAAATCTGTTCCCAGACTCTATGGGGAAAAAAAAGTATATAGAGCTTTCAGCTGCAGGCTGCAATAAAACTCTGTCTTGTGGAACTAATATTTTGCTGGCCTCATGCAGGAGGAACTAAACCAGAACTGTAATAACAGCTGTGGCAATATCTGGGACTTCAAAAATGAGTAGGCACTGAGGTCACTACAGTAGAAATAGAAGTATGGCTTCCTCCAGGACTGATGACAGTAATATGAAAAAGGAAGAATAAATAATGCACTATGGGGAAGAGTGTTTTATGGGTACTGTGAGGGTAAACTGAATACTGCATTAGGAGACTAGGCTGTTAGCTACAATTTCCTGCATAAAATGCTTCTGTAACAAGAAAAAAAAGTGTTGTGCCTTTCCCTTCCTTCAGTTAGTATTTGGCTGCAAAGGAACCTTGCATCAGGTTGGATTTCTGAAAGGACCCGTGACGCAGTTATGCACAACCCTGGATAAGTTTTGTGCCCGTGTTCTCTGTTACATAGCTGGAGGCAGCATAAAAAATCTGAACACGGTAAGTATATGCAAGAACACCTACTCAAAGTAAAAGAAGAACTAAAATGATTTTGAAGGTTACACTTGTGCACTCTATCCTTATCTAGTTACCATCGTGCATGTAAATGTACGTAAACCACAACATAGTTCTCAGGAGACCGAGGCAATGCCAGGACATTGCGTGCTGTCAACAATGGCAGCATGGCTAGAGTTAAATGATGGTTGGGACCAGCGACTAGGCACATTCCAATTCCAGAAAGAAAGGACTGAATTCTGACTGAAGCTATATTGTGTATGTCAATAGATGTATCCTCTTTGGGGGCTAAGCCAACTAGAACTTGCTCACACGCAGTTGTTCCGTAAAAAGAGACAATGAATGGAGCCAGATTTCTTTTGGCAATACAGTTGCCAGTTTCCTTCCTTGGCATGTGAACCCTGAGGTCCTCTGAACACTAGAAGAGCTAGAACATAAAAAAGCCCCTTTTTTTCTCTTCACTTTTCACTTGCACCAAAACTTAGTCCCAAAGAACTACTGTAAGGGGCACTGTCACATTTTGTTGACCTTAGAACTGGGTCAAACAGCTCGATCTACAAGGTGCAGAGCTACACAAAATCCTTCTGTTGTGTTGAGAAGTACAGTACACCTACAGTGGGATTCACAAACAGTAATGTGTCAGTCAGAGGGAACAGGAGAGACAGGAGAGTTTTCACTTTGCTTGTCAACATATGGACATTGTGGCCAAAGTGCAAAACTGGCCTGTATAATGTTTATTACCGCAATACCTGTAATGACTGGGGCCCACTTTTTTCCATCTACTACTTTTAGAAGCATATGTGGGAAAGCAGTTAGAATCAAAGTTCCAGTGCAAAAGCAATTCAAGGCATTGCAGCCCTTTTGAATTGCAGACCTAAACCATTTAGGATATTTCCTGACTTGCATTAAGTCACTAATATGGTTCTTAGGGCAAGATAACATGGCTGAGGAAGAATCTGGGGAGATGGAATTGGAACATCTCCCTAACAGAACTATAAAAAATATAAACACAAATAAACTGTACCAGTTTTGTAAGCTGGCTTCTTTAGGACTAGGAGTAAATTGAAGAGAAAAACAAATCTTCATAAGATCTATACCTGCATGGGAATTTGGTGTAAGGTGGGGAGACTACTTTGAAAGGAGTAGAAGGTTTTACTCTGCTTTTGCTGAGCACAGCATCCCACAGTAGTACTATCTTCGGGGAATGGCCAGCTTTTGTGGAGAAGGTGTGCAGATGCATACTCTCAACCAACTATTCTGAAGTCTGCTTCTCAGTTTTCTATCTGATATTTGAGGAATATCCCATTAAAATGGGGGTTTAACAAAGCAGCAGTATGTTGCTCAGTTTCTTCACAGTTTTATTCTGTCACAGCACTGAATTTCTCTCTAAAAAATTTCTGCTTTCTTCTCAGAGTCGAATAGATACATACGTAGGACATTCCCCAGCTGGAACATCAGTACAGAACATTGTTCATTGGCAACAGGTATAACTGTGCACTGATGTATAAACAGTCTTTTACTTCTACTTTTTATGCAACCAACAGCCTACATGGAAATCCGGAACTATGGATCTGGGAAACTGACCATCATACCTTCTCAGCTACTGCCATGAGCACCTGCACACTTAATGTGGTCTAGAATACGGACGTGCTCCTGAAGACACCCTTGACAATGACTCCCAGCAGTCAGTCCCATAGGATACAACTAGCCAGGAAATGGAGAAAAACCACTAACAGCTAGTGACTTTACAGTCTATTTTTCCAGCCTCTAACAGAGCAAACACAGATACCGCAAGACAAAAGAGCAAAGGCAACACAACAAGAAGATTTCTAGCACATACTTAGCTACTTTAAACTGACAGACCTCATCTTTCTCTCAGCCTTTATTACATACAACCACTCACAAATGAAACCACTTGTCATATTTCTGCAAAAAATAAAATCACCAAAACAAAAAAAACCTCCAGGCATGGGTACTTAACTCTTCACTTATGAGTTCTCCAAGGCATATTATATTACACTAGACTACTAATAGCCCTGACACCTTATAGTCATCCAGGTTCTCTTTCCATGTGACAACTGAACCCAACTCTCCATCACAAACAGGCACCCCAACTTTAGTTACCTAAGGTAGTAAAGCAAAATTTTAAGTAACAAAACATACCAAGGGTGGAAGATAAGGACCATGACAGAAAGTTAGCAACAGAAAAGGAGTGAAGCCACTTACCCTATATCTATCCTCAATACACTGGAAGCCTGCAACCAGAGAAAGGTGGGGGAGTAACTCACAGTTCAATACTTGAGCCTTGACTTATATCACAGGCAAGAAAATGCTTCCTGCACTGTACTTCTGGTCTCCAATCACTTTCATTTTTTCTGCTCTTTTAAATAGGTAATACATACAGGCCAATTTCGAGCCTACGACTACGGCTCTAAGGAAAACATGAAGAAGTACAACCAGGTAAGGCAATATGATTTCCCTGAGAACTCATTCTTGGATCCTGGTAAATTTAAAAATAGAAAAATTCAAATTTTAGCACACAGGAATGCTACCAAGGGGGAGAGTGGTCTCGGGTAATGTTCCAACCTAATCACGCACATAAGTACAAAAGTCTGTTCACAGACATGGCATAGGCAGATCCTTGCAGACAACTAACAGAAGTTCATTTTGCCTCCCCTACTGATTCAGGGATGTGTCCAATGACATGCTAACTTAAATGTCATTCTCAAAAGGCTAAGAGTCGCACCTGAGTCCTGGGACTGGATGGGTACAGGGCTCTCCATTTTCCCCAAAATCTTTAGGGCTTGCCTTTCAAATAAGGGAGGAAATGAACTTCACAGTTACAGTGACCTCTCTAACGGATTGACAATCATTCCACTCTTAACCAGCACATTTTATTTGCAGTGTCCTGTGCTCTACCAGAACAGGCTGCTTTTGACAGACAGAAAGGCTTCAGAGATATAATTGGCCACTTCTACCTTGCACACTGTCTTGGAAATTTTCTAGACTGAAATTATAAATGGCCAAATTATTTCCTTGAGTTCCAAGAATGAAAACTAACAGTTGCACTTCATGCCCCAATAAAACTTATAGATGTTTTCACCCTGAGTACACAGGGAAAAGCTCCACTGTCCTTGACTGATGAGTGCTGACCCTGCTCATTCTGTGTTCTCACCTCTGAAGGGCACAAGCTGGTGTCAAACTGCAGGACAACTCTTAGCCATGTGTTACAGAAAGATACAGGAATAGAATCAGTCATTCCTTTCATAACAGACAGGGAATGGGACAATGAACAATCAGAGGATGGCCTTCATCCTTATGGTTTTACTGTAGGAAGGGCAGAAGGGAAAGAGAAGGAGAACCCTTTCTTTAAACATAACTTCTGATACAACAGCATTTACTCAGCCTTCTCCCTCTTTTACAGACTACTCCTCCTGTGTACAAGGTAGAGGAGATAACCATACCAACTGCTGTTTGGAGTGGTGGACAGGACACTTTTGCAGATCCAAAAGACACAGCAAAGCTACTTCCTCAGATTACTAATCTCATTTACCATGAGCATTTTCCTGCATGGGGACATCTTGATTTCATCTGGGGCCTTGATGCAACGGAGAAAATGTATACAAAGATCATTGAACTACTAGCAAAATATTTTTGAAACCACGTGCGGAGTGTTGATTCACTCAGTAAAAACCTCTAAAATTTCTATTTGGAAAAAAAGATGGTATCTGGGGAAGAAGTAAACACACAGGCACACATAACGGATACCCATATAAGTATTTATCTTGTTCTTGTTTGTTTCTTGCTTTCCTCTTTGTTTGAGGTTTTCCATGGTGTTACTGTGACTGCTGTCTTCCTGAGAAGTTTGTGATGTATATGAATGAAAGTTGGAAACATGAACATATTTGAGAACATACTGCAGGGATCACTTAACCTGAACAGCTTCTATTTCTACAAAACTGGTTTTCCTAAACCCAAATTCTGTTGTTCTCATATATACCTTATGTATCAAGGCATTCCGATGCCCAGTTTTTGTCTTCCTATGGAGATCCAAAAGTGTAATTTGGTCATTTCTCAGTTGAAATGAGGATCTTTGTTTAAATTATATTTATCCCTTAGACAGAGAACTTGGCTTTTTAAAATTTTTTCCCCTCCTCATAGTAGCTTTCACTGTCAACATAGCCAAGAGATCTTCAAACATAAGAAACTGAGCAGAGAACAGATGACTACTAAACATCAAGGGATCCAGCCTCAGAAAAACTCATAGAAATATTCCTCTTCCGTTCATGCCTGCAAAGCATCCATACGTTTGTTCACATGCTCTAAACCCCTCAGTTTTGAAGACCACAGATGGCAGCTGAGGAATAAGGAGATGTAGTCCCAGCTGGCAAGGTGCACTCCAAGCAATACACTTTCCATCCCAGGAATTATTTTTGACAGTGGCAATGAAGCTGTTGCAAGCACTCTGAGATACCAGCTTTGACTTTTAGAGTGCTCTGTGTCTTGTCCATTCTTTGTTCAGGCAGGTTCTAAAACATAGGAAAGCACTGAGTTGTTTTCCCTTTCTAGCCACTAGCCCTAAGAAATGGCATCTTCATTTTCCATGGCAGTGCCTTACATCTACTCGCCTACAAGCTGATCTGGTAGCTGAGTGTCTGTCCCCAGATTACATACAAAAAGTGCTCATAATTACAGGCCACAACATGGAGTTTTGTTTGATGGGGTGTTTCCGCACGCAGCCTTAAACTCATATTGCCCAGCCAAGACTCGATGGAGTTGGCATTGAATAGAATAGTTACACTGAAAAATATGTGTCTTCTTCAACACAGGAAAAGTACACTAGCTTGTGTAGCACCCATTAGCAATGCTGCTCATGGCATCTATCTGCAGCACTTCTGACAGCTTACAGGAAAAGGCCAAAATTATCAACAGAAATAAAGACCCATTAGATCAAGGAGGCAAGGTACAGCAGTGCTCCAAAGGAGATTCCCTTTTATTGCTGCATTATTAAATCACAAAGTACCGGGCCACTTCAATACAATGCTTACAAATGCGGGTTTTCTTCTGCCTTCACCTATGCAAGAGAAGACTCATGGGTATATTATTTTTATTATTACATTATTATTGGTATTATCCCCTGCTGCATGCACCGCTCTGAGAAGCATCCTATTCTGTCCAGTCACATGGGAAGGATACCTTTGGTTCCCATCAACAGCATTTCATTTATTGACTTCTTTTTACTTTAGTACACTGTTTATATTGGAAAGGTAGTCAAGAGACCTTTTCCTTTTTTTTTCTTTTTTTGCCAAATATATTTTCATTACTATTTCTTAATACATTAAAGTGATCTGGGAACTGACTTTATTGTCTCCAGCAAGGCATTGAACCTCTTTTTGCTGTGTCTTGTATGAAAAAAAGAGAGAGAGAGAGAGAGAGAGAGAGAGAAAGAGAAGATAATCCTACCCTTGTAGCAACATAAACATATTGAGAATTAAGGTGTGTGAAACTTGTAGGAGGGATGGATAGAGGAAGTGCTCAACTGAAAGATCTGTTTTCCCAGTCAGTCCCATTGTAGGAAGAGAAATACTTAGAGTAAGGGTACCACACTTTGTATAACTGCTGTAGTATATTGATTAGTTCTCATATAGAACAAGTAATGTGCACTCTAAAGGTTATTTTATTTTTGCCTTGCCTGCCAACCATCATATGCAATGTTAGGCTTCCAGATATTTTAAAGCTAGCTTTTGAAATCCACAGTCTGCAGAAGTCAACTAATAAAACCAATGAAGCAGATGGGAAAGGCAATATTTTGAACACTATTGTAATCATTCATGGCTCAGCAAAATCAAATCAACTCTTTCCAGCCCACACGTGGCCTTGGGGGTACTGTCAAGTCTCACACAAAGTTGTCAAAGTCTACAGCAAGGAATGGGTAAATGTGGACCAAGTCTTTACCAAGTAACAGCCCTCCTCCTCTGTAGGATGTTGCTGTTATGCAAGATGTATTGTCAGATGAGGTAATTTTCTGCATGTTTCAGAGTCCTTGATGACTAGGAAGTTTTTCTTAGCATGCTTTCAATCTTGTGAAACTGTAATCTTCTTGCTATATCTAAGGGAGTCTCTCCATCCTGAAAGAAACAGATGAAATACATTGCAATATGATAGATATTGATCAAGTACCAGAAGATTTCCTGAACTGGCCACCCAGATGCAGTGCTCTCCTGTATAAGTTTCCCTGTCACATTCTTTCTCCTAAAACAAAGGTTTCAGAACATGTTGGGTTTAATACTACTCTGACTGAATACAGGAACAGACACCTCCCGTCCAGTAGAGACAGCCATTCCACTGTTTCCCGGGACTAATATCCAAAAGTGCAGAGCAAAGCTAAGATTTGGATTCAAGACCAACATGGGGAATACATTGCTCACCTCAACTCAGTAATGCAGATACTCCCAGAGCAACATTTGAGCTATTCTGGTGACAGGAGCAGCTTGACTTAGCCTCTCAGAAGAATGGTGCCTAACAGCACCAAAAGCACCTAAGAGGCTTATCACTCCCCTTCAGCCTGCTTCTTAGGAACAACTGTAGAGCAGTCTGAGTTAAGAAGAGGAACCATAAAGATAGCTAAGACGTGCCAAGCCAGGGGATGTATGGGCAGTGTTTACTGGTAGAAATCCAGCAATGAAGGATTTGTACTTTGAAGTTGCTCTTGCTAACAAAGGCAATGGAGCAAATATTTTATACCAAACAGAAAACAACTCTGTTGCCAGGAAGCTGAACATCTTTTACTTTAAACTGCTGTAAAACCTACTGGTTCAGCATCATGATAAGTAAATAGAGTTATGAATTTCACCTTCTTACCTGATTCTTTATAGAAGTGTCTGCATGAGCTTGAAGTAGTAGAGGAATGACTTCCTGGTTTTTCATTTCACAAGCATAGTGAAGGGCTGTGCTACCAGACTAAAGGGAGACAGAAGCAGAAGAATTTCAGCTCTATGAATTCTTTAGTAGACCTTAAGCAAGTTCCTGTAGCCTTAGTTTCCCTCTAACAGTTGAACGCAAAACACACATACCATTTCCTGCCACGATACACTACACAGTAAAACAAATACATTGTCATAAGGGCAACAGGAACAAAAAAACCTCATTCTTTCCCTGGAATGCAGCTGCTAAAACAGGTCTGATACCTTCAGCAGGAAGTCAATAGTTGTTTAATTTCAGAGGATTTCATGCCCTTGATCTCAACTAGATCTTAAGCAATACTGTTTGCTAGCACTTCAGTGTTTTAGAATTTGGTTGCTGATATAAATTAGGTCTTCTTTTCTATCTTAGAGTAGCTCTTTGCTACACCCAAGTAGGCTAGTGAATACAGGACTCTGTATATGGCAGATCAACACACTCTGAAGACTAAGGGAAGACACAGGGTCTAGCCCATAAATGTGCTTCAGTGCAAGAACTCATAAATGCTGATAAACTCAGACCCTTATATCACTAGAATCTTCACTGGATCAGGTATTGATAAGTATCTCAACCCAGCTTGCCTGGATTCTCTTTTGAGGACATTGTTCAGAAAAGGAGAATTTGTGGATCAGTGGGGATAATTTCTGAGTACATTAGTACATTGAAAAACTGTTGCCTAAGTGTCAAGGGGAAACACTGAATTCTCCTTGTACATCACAGACAGTTCAGTCCCTGATCCCACTCTGAAAGCAGGACTATGTTGCTAGAAGGTTCTATAGTCTCTGTTTACAAATGTCGCATGCAAGAGAACCACATTTGCATTTTCATGAATCACTTACAGAGTCTGTAGCATTCACATCAGCTCCAGCTCTAAGCAACATCTTGATCAGGTATTCATTCTGTTTAGTCTTTGAGACCTGCTTGGTGCAAGAGAAACACAGTAAGGCAGTTCATCTGCATAGAGCGCTGAGTAAGTTTGGGCTAAATACTGTGGGATTTTCAAAAAAGAAGAGTGTCTTCTGCAAATGCCAGGCTGATGTACTGAAAAAGTTCTGTTCCTGAACCAGCTATATTCACAGCAAAATTCCTGCTTCTTCTGTTGTACTCATCCACTCCTTGCTTTAAGAAAGCAGTTCTGTATTCTGTACAGGTCCTGGCCTGAACTACTGCCATGAAAAATGTGATAAAGAGAAAAGGAAAGATACAGTGTCTTTCCTGCTTTCATCCAGACTCACCATGAGAAGATATCCAATAAGCATAACTGGCATGAGGATTATGATGAGCACATAGTCAAGGAAGGTAAACCGTTTTCTCACAGCATAATGCAGACAAGTGCGGTCCTTCTAAACACAAAACTCTGATTAGTACCAGGTTCATTGATCTGGCTTTATTTGTTTAATATTGTCTAGAGCAGACCATTTTAAATTTCACTATCTACTAGTAATATTCCTCTGATCTTCAAGCAGAAAAAGACGTATTTTGCTTCCTTCAAGCAGAGGCACATTTAACACACACAGGGCCATGGAAATTGAACTGTATGACATGCAAGGAGGATGTGGGATCCAAAAAAATTTTTGTGCATGTCTGCAAACTTGGACACGGCTGCAAAGGGTCAAAGGACAGAGTGAACATCTCATGTGGGAACTACAACCACTCAGCAAGTTCAATCAGCAGGAAGAATGCCCATAGTCCTTCTATGGAGGTGCTGGTTATTGAAGCAAGGACATATGAGAATTTAGGACATCTCCTTTGGGACATCTGAGAAATACAGGCAAGTAGCAATAACCACTGCAGGTTCCAAGTGAGAACAGAGTATAAAAAACACTTTGTATCAAAGCAATTGAAGGGCAGGGCTGTTTTGTGCTAGTGTTAAGCTTCTTATAGGTTGTCAAACTAGGTTACAGTGTGACACAAGGGCCCAAACCAAGCAGAGAAGCCCTTCTGTGCCACCTGCTGCTCCTCATTCTCCATCTTGAGCACCACAATTAAGCTCTGTGCCCAAGGGCCTTATTCCATCTCTGAAGGTGAAGCAGGGAGGCATTTAAGAAAGACAGGCATGGCTAGCAAAAGGCTACAAATGCAATAAAAATTCTCTTAGTGTAAAACACTGACCCCTTTTGAACGGTCTTTGAGGTAAGATGAAGAGCTTTCTGCATTGAGAAGAAAACGTGGGATAGAATATTCCACTGGCCCCATGAACATTTGCTGCTCTCCTATGAAATGAACAAATGCACTGGAGACCAGATATGTAAGATAGCCCACAAGTGTATAGGAACTTGATCAACATTGCCTTATATGAGATGCTAAAATACAATTGACAATGCTGTGGGTTTTTTTCCTGGCTATTGATCACCCTTAATAGCATAAGAATAAATCACTAATGAAGCCAGAACGCACATCTTCCAGTCACTTTTTATTTGTAACCCAGCAGAAAATTTGTCACAAAAACACACTTTCTTAGCCCATAAGGCATGGTACTTAGTTGTTGGCTGGGGTTAAACAGCAAGGCAGATAGGTTTTCTAAAATAGGGAACAGGGTAGGAAGACAGAGAAGGCTTCCCTCCTTGTCCCCCAGGACACCATTACCTGTCATGCTACTGCTCTGTAGCATGAAAAAATGTAGGTCTGCAGAAGAAATAAGGAATCTTTTTGTTGAGCCAGTCTCTGCTCAGGGATGCATTTGTGAAATATTGACAGTCTCTTGTTCAGATCTTTGTTTTACCCAGGGTGAAGAAAAAGGCGGTGGAAAAAAAGCTACAGAAGAGATAGATGCAAGGGGGAGGGCAAGATGAATGTGGAGTGTTGCTGCATGGGCAAGCAGGCAGAACCCAGTGGGGACCAGGGGTGGTATGCAGTGTTACCTAACTGGAGAACATGAACAGAATAAAATTCAGGTTTGCAATTTTACTATCTTGCATGTATTAACAAGTTAGGAAAAGAAATGAGGAGAGTAAAAGAAACATATAGGTTTATTGAATTATTATTTGAGGGTTATGCCTCAGTAGGAAAAACCCCTCAGGTTTGTTTGTGCTTGCAAGTATGTCCATTGGCACTTCTAGAATCTGAAAGAATAGTCACGACAAAGGAGTCAGTGGCCACTTACCTTATTTCTGAGGTTGACATCAGCATGTCTTCTTAGAAGATAGCTAACTATCCTGTTGTTCCCCTGTTTACATGCACAGATTAAGGGGGTGTCTCCACTGAAGTTGTCCTGGATATTCAGGTAGTTGCAGTTGCTCTCCAAAAGGAGCTGAACTTTATTGAAATTGTTGTAATAAGCCGCCTGACAAATGGGCTGAAAGGAGAATATATTATTCATCAGTACATGTTTCATTAAGACATCCATACTTCCCATTCTGATTTACTGCTTGCACAGCCTGAAATACTTGACAAAGCTTGTAGTTCCTGGTGACTTCCAGAAGATGGTGATAGGAGACACGCCTGCAGCTGCCACACAGCCGCTCTCAGCCCTTAGCCCCAGAGGTCACACAGCAGCTCTCAGCCCTTAGCCCCAGAGGTCACACAGCCTTTGCACAGTGGAATGAGTTCTCTGTTCATTTTGGATGTTACTTCTATAATCCAAGAGATAAATCCAGCTTATATGCAGCCATTAAAAAAAAAGGGCTTCCAATCTCATAGGAGCTGGTCAGTGTAGTAAGCAGCAAGCAGGGACAAGCTCATGTTTCTCTGACTGTACAAAAGACTTTCACTTTGGCTGAGCACTGCTGAACAGGAGGTACCACTCCTGACTCATCACTTCTCAGAATAGAACCACACTTCAGCTGAAAGTTGAAAAGCCACCCATCCCAATGTTCTTTTTAAGTTTGAAGACAAACTTTGCACCTAAAAAATCCATATCTGTATGCCCACTGCTCAGATCCTGCTTGGCTTTTGAAAACTGCTTGCTGCTCAGCTTTTTGCATAGTATTTCTACACATCTTTGACCTAAACTGCAATTCCTTTCTCGTCCAGCAGCAAGAATTCAGATTAAGGAACGGCTGAGAATGGCAGGAGTACTACTAGTTTCTAACAGCCCAGTACAAGCATAAAGTAACAATGAGAAGTAGGGCAGACTGGTAACATTTGAATTCACCATCCAAAAAGAGACTAAGTTTCTTTTCTTCTGTCTTTGATACCCAGGATTTTATTCAATATTTTCCAAAATAGGATTTTTTAAAAAATATTGTCTACAGTTTTTCCTTTCAATTCTCCTTTTTCACATCCTAAATACATTACATGAGAAAGATCTGACCTTGAACTCAGAGTTCATTCCTCACTCTACCTGCAGTTGCTTCCCTCTACCCGCACTTTCCCTCCCATATTAAAAATATTCACACTTATTTACACTTTCATTTCAACCAAACTTTGATCTAAAACACAAGTTTCCCTCTAGTATTGTGTCTTCTGGACCGCTGCATAAGAGAAGTCATTTGTTTCCAAAGAAAGTATTTACATGCTTACCAGACCTTGCACTACTTCTTGTTTTGTTTTTATTATTTCAGACAAAAATGTACAAAGAATACATGCAATAGTGTAATTTGCACATCTGTCTGTATTCTCACAAAAGTCTATTTATGTCATTTATTATTTTGCACTCCACCAGAACCAGAACTGTTTTAAGGATTTTGAGGAGAAAACCCTCCTTTAAATCCCTTTCAGTGTGACTTGTACACAGGTGCCATCTACACGATTAGATTTCTCGAGAACCTTGCTCTCTGTCATGTTGGTGTCTAGTACTGTATCTTCATGTTCAGGAAAGAGAAGATCAAGTTTAGTCTGCCTGCACCTCTGATTTCCCTACTACTCTTGCTTTTAGGTATTGCCTTGCTTATTGAAAGATGCAGAAGATTTGCTGCTTTATTGAACACCTGCTCAAATCACAGACATTTACCACAGTTTTATTATTTTCTGAAATGATTCTTGCTAGTTCAGCAACTCATGTCACCAAATGATGAGCTTTTTTGCTGTTCATTCTGTAATGCCTCAAAGACTTTTACTTGGTAGACCATTAAACCCAAGGCATTTCTGACTGATACAGTCACTAACCTGCAGAATCTTTTTCTAAACCTTACATTACTGTTGAATTCAGATCTAGAGCCATGAATAATGATGGAGCACATACCAGTTCCTAGGAGACCACATTATCTAGGACTGAAGTTATGCACAGAGACCAGCACACATGATTCACACATGCTATTTTACCTACCAAAACCGGCTGTTCTCAGAAAACATCTAGGACACAGAAAATGTAAGGAAGCAAATCTAATCAATTCCTACAGCTAATACGTGGATAACTGATGTACTTAAAGTATTTTTTTTACTTATTATTATTGTTCCACTGCAGTGGGGGTTTTATAGAAATTATTCTCTTCTGCATTAATATGTTCTGTTTGTGTTTAAAAAAAAAAAAAAGACAAACTTTCTTATGGTCTTATGGGATTATTTTGAGGCACACTTTGTTGGTTTCTACTTTAGAAAATGCCCCTTTTAGTCAAAAAAGGTGAAAAGTCCCATAGATTAAACTTGCATACTTCCCAAATTGGCAAACATGACTAGAAGGGCAAACACAATAGTAGAATATTTAAGTAAGTGAACAAAGTAATACAGACAACTATAAGTTCATTATGTTTATATCAATACCAATAGAGATTCAGAAAATGTGTTAGCAAAGCATAACAAGAAGAAAAATTACAAATAGGTGGCAATCTGACACCTGTCTAAGAAAGGCAACAGAAACAGCAACCAGTGGCAAATGTTGTATTAGACAGTCTCTGCCACAGAAAGAGAGGAGAGCTGTTATAGAAGGCACTTAGCTGGGATAGTTTTTGTGGCTTGGGTCCAAAAATGAGATCAGCCTATGGCAGGAGCATGAAACATCTCTACAACTGAGGACTATGAAGAGCCTGAAGAAAGATTGATTTGTTTAGCAGGGCTAGGGAGAGATAAGATTGTAGAGTTCCAAAATAAATTAAAGAGTAAGTGTTAAAGAAGACCCAATTAATTTCAAGGGGCAAGGTGAAAAAGGTTCTATATCTGACCAAGAAATTTAGCACGAAAATTATAAAGAGATTTCTATTCATCTACAGAGTAAAATAACAAAACAGCTTTTCAGTAGCAGCAGAATGGATACAAAACCTGACTGGCTCCAGGCTGGAGCCTGAGCATATGCCAGAATTTCTGTGGTTGTGAAGACTTTGCAACAAATCAGTCTTCCATGTTTCACTTTTTTGGGTTTCCACTCCGGCAGCCCTATCTAAATGAGGACTATCTGTTCTTAAGTCTGCTTTAAACAATTCTCCAAACTTTGCTTATAAGACAATTAATGGAGTTTCTCACAAACAGAGCATTAGATGGCACCTATCTGGAATATCAACAGGGAGGCCAATTATGGAGTTAGAACAATATAAGGTATAAGAAGTAGATTCCATCCAAAACCCAAGAAAACATATTTCCTTTATGTCTACAGAAAATCTGGGAGGATTGAAGACTGAGAAACTTCACTTAGTTATCCACAGTGTTAGAAGAGTACCTCAGCAGTGATACAACTTAACAATGAGCTTCAGATTTGTGTTATGGTTATTAATATTGTAATAGCCATATTCTTATGTTATTGTTATCCACCCATCATGTACAACAGGGAAATAAACCTGTGGGATATGTACTCAGAATAACTGGGATCACATGCAAGGTGGAAGTCATATCCAAAGAATCCAAAGCTCAGGTCTCAGACTTGGGCTTAGCTATAGAGAGGAGCAGAACTATGAGAGCAGAAGTCTGATGGCAGTGAAGGACAGCCAGGAGAACCCCTGCAGCTTCCCTTGTCAGAGATGCACTGGCAAGCAGAGTACAGATATAACATCTATAATATCTACTTTAGGGATGTGTGAGAAACAAAGCCCAATGTTCCCACAATGCAAAACTCTGAAGAAAGTATCAGTGGAAACTGAGTTCACAACTTCTGGAGAGGTTTGCACTCCAAGACATAGAGTGGCTATTCTTGCCTACACCACATTATTTATAAATCTCAGTGTTCTGACTGCCCCAGAGAAGTCACAACAGACCTGGCCCACCTCCATAATGTAGAAGAACAGACCTGGCACAGGCACAACAAACTGCACCCAATAAAAACACAAGCTCAGGTGTGAAGGGAGTGGGAGCAGGACCAAGAATTCCAGCTTAGTTAAAGAGGGAGTGTCTCTTTGAAGTGTTTGGCAGCAAAGCCCTTCACCTCTGCTCTCATTCACACATCTGCAGCACTACCCAGCATTCAGACAAGATACAGAAGATGAGCCTGACAGCATGATGCTGCACAAAACATATGTTGGAAGGGAGGGGAAAAAAGGAGAATCACAACACCAAACTCCTTCCACCTTCATCAAGTATGCCTTCTCCATGCCATAGCATAAGGGCTAATCATGAATGAGCGTACAGTTTGCCCAACTGAAAAAAGCAAATATCAGACACTGGAGAGTGAAAATTGGAGTTTGAAGGTTACATATGCTAATGATTGAGTTATTGAAATCTCTCTTTCTGCAATACTTCTTCTGCAAGCCCTTCAGATGAGGATTTAATTGTTCAGTATCTATCTAAGGCTTCAATAAAGGTGAGAAGTGCTCACAAGACAGACAAGAGTTTCATGGCTGAGATGGATCACCAGATAGAAGTACAAGAAAAGCAACAAAACTCTCACCGTCAGGAAGTTCAATTACAGAACTCATTCAGGGTGATTAATTCATTATGCAAACTGTGATTGATGTCAGGTCCTGGTATTTTTCTCAGATCCAGATGAACTGCCACCTCTGAATTTTTCTCTTGTTTCCAGGGTTTCTTGTATCCCTCTCTGCTTAGCTTTGCTGAGCTAGTGATAAACATCGAGCTGTTTAGCAAGTTCTACCACATATGCAATAAAGATTAAAGGCACAGTATGAAAGGCAAAGTATTCAACCAGTAGAGAGGAGGTGAAGGTAAAGCCTGTCTTGCAACTAGAAGCTCAATTTGAGTTTATAATTGCTTCCTCCTTTGAGAACTGCAGGGGATTGCCTAAATTACATCAGCATTTTGCAGTTGTTTAGACAAAAAGGAGATACTTTGCAAAGTCAAAATATGCTAAACCAATCCATAGCCTCTTCCAGTGCACTAAAATTATTTCAAAGGCACACTATGAACTAAACAGAAAAGTCTAATTTATGTTTTGGATGCTGAGGTATGCACTAATATCCAATGCATATTACTCAGAAAAGGCAACATACACTTTCTTATTTTCACTTCTCTAGATTTCTTCCTGTAAAAATGAACAACACTTTACCCAAAAAACTGTCTCTCAAAATTTTTAAAGAAAGAAAACTAATGTATACAAAAATACTAACTCATAAGCATGGGAAATATGGACAGCATTTGAAAATTCTTTACACACCCATTTAATTAAGCTAGATGACACTGTTTTCCTGTGCAATACTATCTCAGAGTAGTAGATCAGGACAGAGGTAACAAATTGTTTCAGAACAGTCTGTTCAACTGATCACCTTATGAATGCACAGATTCAAGCTCCCCGTAATACTGAAAGAGGAGAAGATACTTGATTTCACTGAATAGCTTTTCAAAAATAAAAGGGTGTCTTTCAGCATAGAAATGTAATCTTTTAAGGGAACAGCTATGTAATGCTATCTCCAGAAGAAGAAACAGCAGTGCAACACACTCTATTCATAATCAAAAAGGACCAAAATCCTCATTTGTTCCCATGTGTACAAATGGGAAGTTAATGGAACTATATGGTTTACGTATTACATATATGCTAAAGTCCAGGAAAATACTAAATGAATCACAGTCTGTGGAAAAAAAATGTAAAAGCAAGTTAAAAAAAAAAAAACAAAAAACACAAACAAAACAATCATCTTCCAAAAACAATTTGGCGTGAGCGGGATGTTTTCTTAGGCATTTGTTTTATTATCTATAGTCAATGTAAGCCAAGGAGCTGTCTGCTTTTTGCAAAGTTGTTTGTTGCTTGCACCATCTTCAGAATCATTCTGATCTCAATACAGAACAACAAAAAATGTTGAACACATACTTTGTGAAGTTACAATAATAACACCAGTTATTGCATTTTCTTTGCTCCTACAAACAATACTTCTGACAACTTGTAATAGCCAAAGGAAAACATTTCCAAAGGGAAAAATCTTCCAGATCTGTATAAGCCTGTATATGGGAGGCAGAGAAGGGAACAAACCAAACCCAGTAATATTCATACCTTCAGTAGCTTCAGTTACTGTGCGAAAAGTGGTCACATACCTCTGAATAGAGTATTCCCATGCCTATTCTTCACTGCTTGAGCTCCTTCTTGTTCAACTGCCCAACAAGCTCACCTCATTAGAATGCACCTGAGTTTGTTTGAATCTGGTTAATAGTTAACTTAAAAGTATCACTCTTTCTTAAGCTATGTTTCCTTTCAGTGCTTTCTACTCAGTAGTATAAAACAATTGTCTTCAGAAACCCAACCCAGGGAGGCAAACGTGAGAACAGCAGCTTCCCAGAGACTGACAGAACTAGTTACAACACAGAAGCATTTTCCTTTGTTATTTTTGCAATAAAGGCCTCCAGTTACCTAAAAAGGAAAGTAGCAAAACAGGTCGAGGAGGGGAGGAGGGAGGGACAGAGAGAGGAAGAAAGTTTCACAAATGAAAAAATGACGGGGGGAGGAAGGGGGGGAGGGGGGTGGAATAAAAAGCTTGAAATCTAAATCTTTAGATAAGTAACTATGAATGGTAGCTACTTTGCCACCCAAGCTTCTTCTGACTAGAACATATTCCACACCCTCTGCAAGAAAATCTCAAGATTCTTCTCAGGAAAATGGAAGCAACTAGATCCCATGCCTTTAATGGGACCTCCTAGTATAATTAGTCTCAGTCTCCAATTAAACAGGCCATCCACTTTCATCACCTTTTGTTCAGTCTACTCTTCCTAGCCCCACCCAAACAATGAATATGATTCATGTTTAACCTGATCATTTTATATGTTAATTGGGAAGAGAATTGTTGATGGCCCAGAGGATAAGATGCTGATAGTA
Organism: Hafferia zeledoni; assembly: GCA_035583235.1. Classification (NCBI taxonomy): domain Eukaryota; kingdom Metazoa; phylum Chordata; class Aves; order Passeriformes; family Thamnophilidae; genus Hafferia; species Hafferia zeledoni. Next base: position 18,735,924 of record JAWWEV010000169.1, read on the forward strand.
CTACACTCAGTCTTTCCAAGTAGGGCATGCGTATTTCAAGTGTCTGCACACACCTCAAAATATCTTTCCCCTTTATGTTTTAAATTAATTTTCCCTGTATTTCAAGCAAACATTAAAACAAGTTTTAAATCTTGTAAGTATGCATCTTAAATCCAAGCCCTTTACCTTACATTTGAGAATTTTTATTTTCATACAGTTTTCATATTTATTCTCCAGTGAGGTAGAGGACCATATAAAATTACTTATATCATCTCTATCCATCTCTAATTAAAGTTGTATAGCCTCACTGACTCTAGTGTTTGTTTGCTGTCACCAGTTGTAACCCTTCTAGTGGCTGTTTATCTGAAGAAATTTAGTTTGACGTGTAACAGAAACAGACATAACATCTACCTGTGACAAACTCACTATCCTCACAACAGATTGATATTTCAGCATGTGGTGTGTATTCTGTTGGACTAATGACGTGGAGGAGTGAGTAACACCTCAAAGGTGAGAAGGTACACCTCACCACTATTTCTTCACATCCAGATCCTCAGGAATTCACATCTTCCTGCATCAATTCGCCAGGTTGCTGAAATACATCAACTATAACTTGTTGAAAGAAACATCAAATCACTAAGACGTTACGTGTAACAATTTAATTTAATTAATCCTTTCCTAACACAAATAAATAAATGTATAGTAACCTGAAAAAGTATTTTTAAAAACAACAAACAAAACAACAACAACAACAACAACAACAACAAGAACAACAACAAAAGAGAACCCACCCTCTACAAAGCAGAGCAATAGCTTCAGGCAACACTTTTCACAAGATAGGGTAAATTACTATTTAATTCAGCATTACATCTCACGTCCTCTTGAAAAGCACTTTTGTCAGAGCTTCAGTTGGAGAACAGATAAGCAGTCTAAGCATGACGAGGTATGAGACTCAAGCAAATCTGTACAGACACAGGTTCACTTCTGCTTAACATATTGCTTTAGTGTTCTTAGCCATGCTTAGAATTAGATTGGAATCCGGGAAATTTTGGTATTTTCTTTGTTCTGTAAGTCTTTTTCTCTAAAAGACACCCAGAGTCAGTACATGGGCAAACTCTCACCCACTCAGTGTGTAGGAAATATGATTTCTTACTTCCTGACAGAATTTAACAACACTCCAAAAGTTTCATATGAGCTAAAAGGGAACTAAGAGTTTGTCAGAAGAGCCTTCATCAGGGAAATAATAAGGGAGACTAATTTTTAAAACTAGATATCAATTAAACTTCAGAACAGCACATTCAATAAAAGACACAGAAGGTCATTTGTCCCTTTGATTTCCAAGCACTACAAATTATATTGCTTCAAATGCCATGAGTTACACTGCTCCTAGGAAAGAAATCTGTGGCCTGTTAGAGTTGTGTGTGCAGAAGAGTCCTCAGAAATGCATGTTCCCAAGAAATGGAGTCATGGAATGTCCAGTGTCTTAACAAGAGATCACCCCATACACTTTTCCCCAGAAGACTCTCAGCTACTTCTATAGCACCTTTGTAGCACTGCAAGGGTCCCTTGCACCTCTGCTTCAAACAGAATTAACTCAACAGACATATTTTTAAAACAGAATACCAACTATCTCAGCTGCACTGGTTCTCTAAGTAAGGACAGCACATCCTGAGAAGTTCCAGCATACCTCTTTGGTTTTGTGTTTTCTAAGCTCCTTTTATATGCATTAATTTCATTGTCTCTTTTCCCTATTCAGGTGGATTAACCTATCTTTTGTTCTTCACTTGATTCCTACCAACAATGTCAGAAAAAATATCATACATCCCATATGCCAAGATGAGGTAAAATAGGCAAAATATGCAGATCCTTCCAGGCTGACAACTTTATAAAACAAAAAAATGTAGTATGATGTTAGCTGAGAATACTGCAGAAAAAAGCCTTTGGTATCTCTCACTAAGCAGTGGTATCAGACCTGCCTAACTGTAAGGTTTTTCATTGAGAAAACACTTTTTTTGCTTTTCCACAGACTGTACTTGCTAAAGTGGAATTGTTTCACTGGTGACTCTCAGGTTCTGTTTACTAACAAGTACTTACCTCACACATTTGCCCATACAAGGCAGTAGATCAATAGCATCACATTCCAGAGAATTTGATGCACCAGGACACCAGGCCAGTTTCAATGAGAATCAAGCCCCCCAGGGCTGACTACAATTAATTTAGTGATTAGGCAGGGGCCTCCAAAATACTGTGTTTTCACATGAGCACGTCTTCTTTCTGTCCAAGCTGTACCCATGATGTGACTATGAAGTGTGAGGCTCTACACCGTTCTCATTTGTCTGATCCCTCTTTCCTTAGCAGGAACACTCACAGTACAGTGTGTGCACCTGCCTAGAAGAAATATTAGGCCAAAAAGGGACTTCCTGTGTTCTGCAGTCATCAGTGCAGCCAACTACCTTTCTCACTGAGATCAGTACACTAAAAACAGGTGGATAGTGACCTCCAGGACTCATAGAAGCAGGAAGAACGTGTGGTATGCCCTTGGGAAGAACACACTGTAAAAGATAGTGGGATGGCAAGCAGTTTCAGAAGTCTTGCCACTAGTGAAGAGGCAAGGCTATTAAAGAAGAGGCACTAACAGTTTTCTGCATGAAATAACCCTGCAAAAACGAAAAAAAAATCTGCACTTTCCCTCCTTCAGTTACTACTTGGCTGCAAAGGAGTTCTTCAACAGAATGAACTGATGAAAGGACCTCTAATATGCTTCTGTGGATCTCTGGGAAAAGTTTGTGGCAGTATCTTGCGCCACATAGCTGGGGCAGGATACAAAATCTGAACACAGTAAGCATGTCCAAGAAAAGCTTAATACAAGTAAATCTAAAGTAGTTTTGAAGGAAAAACAATTCTTTTGCGTGATGTCTACAAACAGTTGCAAGAAAACAGAAAAATATGTTAGGGTTGTCCCCTCTGGGGCTAAATGAAAGAAATCTTGGACAGACATCAAAGGTTTTTTAAGCAGACAACTGGATGAAGAAAGATCTTTTTCTCTTTTGCACAATTCATACATTTTCCTTCCTAAACAGGAAGATATCCAGATCATCTGAACATAAGAAATAGTTTCTTTTTGCTTGCTACACATCAAAACATTTCCTGTCAAAACTCAAAGCTGTTTCTTCACACTTCTTCCAAAAGCAAGATCGCAGTCCTTTACTCTGACTGCAACCTGTTTTTCTTACAACCATAGGCATGTCTCTTTTCCAGTGACCTTTTATCTCTCATACTCAGACTATTTAATAAGCATTGCCATAACAAGGTCTCACACATGTAACTTCATTATGCTCGAGAGAAAAGTATATTAACAATTCTTCTCTACTGATTATGGACAGAACTATTTAAAAGCATCAAATGAACTGTAGAAACTGGGAAAAACAAAGGCCATATATGCTCCCCAAATTATACTCTCCACATGACTAAGGACTAATGTTGAAAAGACTCTCCCAAAGGTATAAAAAACCTTTGTAATCATTCCTATTGTAAATTCACATATTTGTGAGTCTTTCTTCAACTTTCTTCTTTATATTTGAAGAATAGTCTCTAAAAATGGGATTTTAACACAGCAGCAGTGTTGCCCAGAGCCTCTGCAGCACTGGATCTCTACCTTTATAATGCTTCTGCTTTCTCTCCAGAGTCGCACAGACATATTTGTAGGACATTACCTGGCTGGAACATCCGTACAGAACGTTATTCATTGGCATCAGGTGTAACTGCATGCTGACATATAAACAGTCTCTTACTACTGCTTTTTATGCAACTGAGGGCCTACAGGGAAGTCTAGAAGTGATGATCTGGGAATCAGCCCATCATACCTTCTCACCTGCTGTGAAAACCTGTCACAGAGGGAGCACTGTTTCCCATGGCTCACCAAATCATTTCCTGAACTGCCCCTTTAATACCAGTCTCTGAGACTTCCTCAGGGCACATCATGCCTCTCCATGTTGGGCTCTAATGGCATCCACCCTCCATCCTTATTTATAAAGACATTCACCTTGAAAGTTGCAGTAGTGAATGCAAATGTGGTCTAGGCACTTGGCAGGAAGCAGGAGGGTAATGAAACCTTTAGCAGCCAGGGGATGAGCCAGACAAAGAAGTGATCTGTCTCCCGGAAGGTTAATTGCAGCCTGGATCACCACCCAACATCCGTTAACTGCACAAACCCTTTTGCTGGCACAATGGCAAAGTGGGAAACTTGTCTCTTCTGCTGGCATCTCATACCAGTTTCAGACCTAAGCTTGTTCTGTCTGTGCTCCAAATCAGACCAAGGCAAGAAAGCATTGGTCAGAAACATCACTGTATGTGCACACAACTGTGTCACTTCTGTCAGCACTTAAATATATGCATGCTGCTGCACTCCCCACTGCCTAAAATTCCTGCTATCCAAACCAGCAGCACCCAGAGCCAGAAAATAGAGACAAGCTGTTCTATCATGTTCCCAGGTACTTAAAGATTTGGATTAAAAAAAATGCACACACACTGTCAGTTAGACAGATTCATCTTTTATTATTTTTATTTTTATTTAGACAAATCACATACAAGAAGACAACAGTTTAGTGCTAAGCTAATTACACCCTGCTCCCCATAGCCAAACTCTCATAAACAGTACAGAGCCTCTGGAATTGTTGCCACTCTGTGAGCCGACCAGGCAAAACTGACACATAAAAGTCAAGGTGCGTGAGGAGATATCACAGACAAGTAACAGCCCTGACACACTCCTGCATCATAAAGAGCTAACTTAGCTAACTAAAGACCCAACTAAGATAACACAGCATGATTTTAATAACTAAACATACCAAGAGTGGTGGCTGAGTATCAGGAGAGAATGTTAGCATGGGAAAAGGTGGTGAAACCACTTACCCTACAATCCATCTTCAGTATCCCTGGAATCCTGTGTACTGCTCAAGACTTGACTTCAATCACATGCAGAAAACAACTTCTGCACTCTGCTCTCTTAACACTCTCATTTTATCTGTCCTTATTACAATATTAACAGCTAACACATGTAGACCAATTTCAAGATTATGACTATGGCCCTAAGAAAAACATGAAGAAATATAACCAGGTAAGGCAATACATTTCTCTGAGAACTCATTCTTGGGTCTTGGCAAAACTGAGAATAGAAAAACCCATATTTTAGCACCTTAAGTCCTACAGAAAGAGGTGGAGAGTGGTCTCATGTAATGTTTCACCAGAACCTAACACTCATAATTGTCAAAGTCTATTCACAAACATTGCATAGACAGATCCTTGCAGACAGCTACCAGAAATTTGTTTTGCCTCCCCTATTGAGGCAGGGATGTGTCCAATGAATGCCAACTTCCCTGCCATTGCCAAAAGCCTAAGAGCTGCACCCAAGTCCTAGGACTGGATGACTGCAGAGCTCCTCACTTCCTCAAAAATCCTCAAAGTCTGCCTTTCAGTTAAACACTAAACCGGGGAGGAAAAAAATGGAAATGCATCCCTTGGTTTTCAGAAGCTACTTACTGCAAAAATAAAGTGGAAGGAATTCAGCACAGTGGAGACTACTGCCTTGGTGAAATAGCCTGTGTAGAAAAAATGAAACAGACAAAAATTTTCTTGGTCACTAGGACCTTTAGTTACTGCCTAGTCAACTCTCAGAAATGTTGTGCTCCTCTTGCAACACTTACAACTTGCCTGATTACTTCAGGGCAGTTGTTTTATGGGTGTCACATTATTTTACAGATGGAGAAAGATTCCAAACAAGACACCTTCCATCCTCATATGTGGTCTTTAAATACCTGAAGTTTAAATTTTGGAATGGGCAATGTTTTACTCCCAGTGGTGGATGGTTACGAAACTGCCCAAAAAGCAGCCAAGAAGAAAAATAGCAGAACTACCCTTTGATAATAGGGGTCAGTTTAAAAACATCTCACATATGATCCCTTACCAATACAGAAAATAACCATCCTGCATTAAGTCATTTGGCCCAGATCTCAGATGACCTCATTTTACTCTTCTGCATTTCTTTAGTTTCTTCTGTGATGACAGGCAAGGCAAGGAATGGGGTTAGGGCAATAAACAGTAAGAGAGTGGCCTTTACCCTTGTCAGCCGGGCAGAAGGGAAAGAGGAGAGATGCTTGCACAGAACCCTTTTTCTAAATATAACTTTGGATACAACAGCATTTACTCAGCCTTCTCCCTCTCTTACAGACTGCTCCTCCTGTGTACAACATAGAGGAGGTAACCACACCAACTGCTGTTTGGAGTGGTGGACAGGACGCATTTGCAGATCCAAGAGACATGGCAAAGCTACTTCCTCAGATTACTAATCTTATTTACCACGAGCATTTTCCTGCATGGGGTCATCTTTATTTCCTCTGGGGCCTTGATGCAGCTGAAAAAATGTATATGAAAATCATTGAACTACTAAAAGAAACACTCTTAAAGCATCACAAAATGAATTAATCCAGTAGAAATCCCAGATATTTCTATTTAGCAACAGAATATTGGTATAGGGATAGGTATAAAGGTTTACAAACCATTGTCAAAACATATTACATAGAATACTTCAGGATTCATTTCTTTTGGAAGATTTCAGTTTTTATAGGAGTGATGTGGCTAAAACGAGGATTTAATTTTCTATTTCCTTGTAGATCAGTACCACATATTCCACTTGAGACAAAGGCATTATCCCATGAAAACCCAAAATGAGAGATAATTTCTCTATCAAAGTATTACTAATCTTTGTTTAAATGAAATAATCTGTCATCTTGATAGAGTGTTTCACCTCTTTTTCTCTCCTCACATTACCAAGAGCAGAAAGGCAGACCCAAAAGATCTTCACTTGTAAAACTACCCTGGCATCTAAGCAGGTAGAAGTTGGCTATTTTGGCCAAATGCCAAGAAATTCAACACCAGAAAACATATATCAGAGAGAAATCACTTGATTCTTGGACAGATGCAGATGCTCTCCTACCCTCACATAACTAACAGCTTGTTAACCCCAGGAGGTGAAAAATCACATCTAAGGATTCATCATTACAGGGCAAGACAGGGTATCTCAGGCACCGTGGGTGTTTCTGGGTAGGGGCATAAGTGAAACCCATTTGATCATAATCCAGGAGATAGACATCCACATATAAACAAACATGTTTTTCTCATGCAATATAGAGAACACATGCAAAGGACACTTCATGCAAACATGTGCAAATGACACACCTTCTCTAGCAACCTGTGGTACCACTGGGAACTGAGTTCATAACTTCTGGAGAAGTTTGCACTCCAAGACACAGAGTGACTACTCTTGTGTATACCACATTATTTATAAATCCCAGTGTTCCGACCACCCCAGAGAACTCACAAAAGACCTCTATAACATAGCAGGGCAGACCTGGCATGGGCACAACAAACACTGCACCTAATGCAGACACAAGCTCTGGACTGAACACAGGGCGAGTAGGATCAAGAATTCCAGTCTGCTGAAGAGGAAGAGGGTGCCTCTTGGAAGTGTCTGGCAGCAAAGCTCTTCACTTCTGCTTCCATTTACACGTTTGCAGCATTCAGTCACTCAACATTCAGACAAGATGCACAGGATGAACCTGATAGTGTGATGCTGCACAAAACATGCCATGGGAGGGAAAAAAGGAGAATCACAACATCAAACTCCTTTCAACCTGAACAATCATGCCTTTACTCTGCTGCAGAATCAGGGCTAACTATGTGAACTAGAACTCAGATTTTCCATGAAACAGAGCACATGGCTCTGCCCAAGTGTAGAAAGTAGTGGGCAGACACTGGGGACTTCCCATTCAGGGCGGTGAATAAAGGTGGATCTAGCAGTGCCTCAAAATCTGGTTGTGTGGACACAGATCTGAAATTAAGGCTTACTCAGCCTGGAAACAGCCAGCAAGGGCTGCTCCAGGATATCAAGTTCAAACTTTTCTAAAGTATCTTCCTGTGCCGTACAGGAAGAACCAGCCACAGACACACCCTGCAAGAGGTTAGAGGGAAGCATTCAGGTCAGTGACCAACACTGCTTGGGAAAGAACACAATGTGCAGTGTCTTCAATACTGAGCACCTAAATCAGCCTAACATCACCTCTGACCTTACTGAGTTTTACCAAGGATTGCCAGTTTTTCAAACAGAAGACAATGTCTAAATATTCATCAGAGAGACCCTGCACTTGCCAAAGTTTCCTATGACCAAACTTTATCTTCTTATTGCCATCCATCAGAAATGTAGTCTTGAAATGGTCAGTGTCTGAACAACAGGGATACTCACTCTTTACACTTCACCTCGGAAAACTGTTAGCTACCCAGACAAAATCCTTGCAGCACTGTAAGTGTGCCTTCCATATCTGATTGAGGATGGGATTAAACTCAACAGACCCACTGAAACCCTTTCATAACATAGACTGGAGCCTCTACTTCATAACACTTCCAGTCAAATCCAAGATAATAAGGTAAGTGTTAGAATACACAGGACTTTTGTTGCTTGCCCAAAACAGTCCCTCCTGTTCTTAAAGCAGGACCAAAATCTGTTGCCACACTGCACAGCCACCAGCACCAAGAGTGGTACTACAAGGCCGGGATGTCAAGCAGCCAGGACAGCCTTACACACAATGAAAGGACTGAAGGGAAATGCCTGTACCGTGTCTGGGAATGTAGCATGAGCCAAATACAAGTATCTTAGACCACATCTAGACTTCCAGGTTTAGGTTTGGGCTCCAGGAAAGACATCAATATGATCAGTATAAGCGGAGCAGGTTCAAGGGAAGGACAAGAAGGTCATCCAAACTTTCCACAAAGTACCTGCTCTGTTGGTGGGACATTGCCATCAGAGATCTAGGCCAGCCCACAGCACTGCCAGGCTGTGACCCCCTACCTACTTTGCCTTAGGGGAGGAAGTCTCTCCTGTCCAGCATCCCTCTTCTCAGGTACCACTCCCTACACTGACCACCACACCTTCATTTTAACCTTCCTCCTTTTCCTTCTTGCCCACTGACAGCTTCCTCAGCAACGGTGTTAGCAGCGTTTGCCGTTAAGCCCTCTCCAAAGTTCAGGAGAGCCCAGGTGAGGTGCGCATACCCTGCGCTACCCAAGCAATGAATAGACTGACTTCACGGTGGCTGGGGGGGCGACAGCGGGACGGAGGGAAATGCGGAGGGGACACACGCCAGGTGAGCAGAGGCCATGCTGCACCCCGTGGCCCATTGCCCGAGCCCGCCGCCACCTCCCGCGGTCGCCGCTTCTCCTTCTCGCCACCGCGGCGGCCGCGGGGCTGCAGCAGCGGCGGCGACGGGACCCCGCAGCGCAGAGCGGGACGCAGCCACGCCGCTCGCCCCGGCGCCGCACAGGCTCCTCCCTTCGCCCCGCACCGTAACCCGGGCCGGCTGCGGCGGCGCAGGGCGCTCGGCTCCCCACCGCCGGCACCTGCCGCCCTGCCCGCCCTCCTGCGCACGGCGCCCGGGGCTCCGCGTCCCGGCGGGGCGCGGCGAGGCGAGGCCGGGCGGAGGAGGAGGAGGCGGCCCAGGCCACCCCGCTGCTCCTGCCTCCGCCCGCCCCGAGCTTTGTCTGCGGCGCCGTTCACTCGGATGCGAGACCCCGGTAAGCAGCCGTCGCCTTTCCCGGTGCGGGGAGCGCGGAGCGCGGAGCTGGCGAGGCGCCGTCTCCCGCCTCCATCTCGCTGCTCTGCGCCCGCCGTCCCTGCGGGCAGAGGGAGAAAGGAGCTGGTGGTAGCCCTTCCGGAGCCGGGCAGTGCCGGGAGCCGGGGCCGGTACCAGCTCCCTCCGCTCCGCCGCTCCGGCCAGCGTCCCCGGTGCGCGGCCGGCACGGCACGGCCCGGCCCGGCCCGTCCCCGCCCCGGTGTCAGGTGCGGCGACCCGCGGAGGCCTGTCGGAAACAGCCCTCCTCCGGGCAGGGCGGAACTTGGGCGGGAGCGCGGCGGGCAGAGCGAGCGGCGCGGGGATGCGGCGCGGGCATCGCGGTGCCGCCGGGAACCAGCGGTGTGCGGGGAGGCTGCGAGCCCGGCAGCGCAAAGCTGCTGACTCCGCTGCCTCTACGCAAAGACGTGGTGACAGGATGGTGGGGAGCCGAGTCCAGAATGTTACCGTGTTCCAGAGGGAAATCAAACTAATAACAGTATTCTGGGGTTCTTAAAATGTTTTCCATATTCGTGTGAAAGATGATCACCGAAATAGAAAGTGAAAGAATATGAAAAAGTAGAAATTGTGTTCTCTGAGCATCTGTAACTCTCTGTTTCTGCTCTTATACTTCATTTTGTACCTGCCTCCTTCTGACCTCTGTAGGACCAAGGGTGTCCTTCCGAGGTGCACTGAGGAACCTAATTCACTCCTCTTACACAGGCTGCCCTGTTTCAGAAGGGTGCCCAAAAGTCTCTTCTGGGGGAATTCCTCTTGATTTGGAATTAATTTTATTGAATACTTACATGGTTCTGAATACTCTGAGAAGTCATGGGCAGGAAAACCCCCACCTTTTACTAAGAACGGGAAGTGGTGAGATTATGGGATCTTGGATGGATGGTAGTTCCAAGGGAGTTCATTTGCCAGGTGAGAACCAGCTTTGCTAAAATTCCATCTTCAGAGAAGTGGGTTTTCTCCTCATTGCAGACTAAAGTGGCTAACTGTAGTTAGCATATATTGATGAATTGCCTTAGATCATCAGCTAGAAAATAGGATACTGACCCAGAGCTTCATGAAATATTCCCAGGAGAATAGAGTCTAGGTTTGTTGTTGTGGGTGCTGCTCAGGCAATATATTGTGTTGCTTGGAACAGCTGCATTTTCTGATATACTAAAAGCATTTCTGCTAGTACCTTGCATGTCTAAGTGCTAAACATTTGAATAACTGAATCAAAGGCCAGTGTTGACAAGTCTGGAGTTTCATACATCACAGGACACTGTAGGAATGGAAAGCATTCATTCTAAATTCTTTATAATTCTGTAGGTACGAATTTCATAGTTGGGGAGGTTATAGTATTTTCAATGGCAGTAAGTACAGGGGCGTTATTTCATAGCATTATGTTTAAAAATAGTGTCTTGATCAGTCCTGCCATCATTTGTATTACTTGGTTCTGCTATGCAAATACTGTGAAGGCGTTTCTCATGTGGTTTTCCTTGTGTGCATGAAGCATGCTCAAGTTCAGGCCTTAAGGCATTTTCTGAAGATAATTACCAAGCTGAGGAAGAGTATAGCTCAAGGTGAGTGGTGTCATTAAATCTCCGGCTGCTGAGGATATGGCAGGTGTGCATGAAGACACTTGAGTGCATGTTTTGTAAAAACTAAAGATTTGGTCTCTGTTTGCTGGACATGCATAAGTAATGGTTTTTTTCTGGTCTTATCTGACTCCTGAAATTTTATTTCTGCATCAAAGGTTACACTTCCAGTTTGTGTTCTGAAAATTAGTTTGGTGACATGTAAAGAAAGTCTTTGTCTATACAATTTTAGTAAAATTAGAGCATTTAGATTTTCATGCCAGGAAGCATATTTTCAGGTCGTAGTTTTCATCATAAATAGAAGTATCAGTCCATAAAAGCAAATGGTCTTGTTTATACAGTTCCTGAACGATCCGTGTATAGTGACTTATCCGTGTATAGTGACTTATGTTGTTGCATAGAAAACCCTTTTATAAAAATCCAGCGTTTTCAATCTTGCATGGTTGATGATGCCTCTTGGTAATGCTGTGAGTCAGTCAGTTCCTCAGACACAACCCATTGCCTACCACTTCCTACTGGCAGCTCTAGATGACTCACAGTTCAGAACACAACATACGGAATTGCATTATGGAAGCTGTGGGCTCACTACATAATCAACGTAGGAAGTGTCTTCCTCTTTTAGCATCTCTGAACAATTGTCAAAAGGCCTTCAGAGATATCTATTGCTCTATGTTGATATGGAAAAGAGCTTGTATAGGCTGAAAAGATCAAGGAACTCAACCTGAGAGGAAAAGCAAATAATTTGAAAATAGCCTCAAAGATAGCCTGTGCATAGCTTTATTGGGATGAATAGCCTGATGGCCTGCAAGCGTATAATATGTTAACCACAAATCATTGCACTCAGCCTTGATATTCTGGATAATTTAGCTGGCTGTCAAGCAGCCCTGTGAGCTGACTGTGTTACAGCCACTGCTGTTCTAAAGCTTGTGCTTAGCATTGTCAATCTTTGCAAACTTACATAAGAGAAACTAAATATTGTAACTATCCAAGTAGAAAAAGCAGTCTAAAGCATACGGAATTCTCCTCATAGAGCTAGACATTCCTGTTGTTTCTCCCATCTGCTCATAGCATGAGACATCCTGAATCATGTAGGCTGGGGTAGGAGGTCAGAGATTTAATTTTGTGGTCAACTAACTGCATTATCTTAGGAACATCACACTACAGAAACATGCCTTATTAAATCGTAGTTACACTTCATCCTGTAGGTAATGTTACTATCCATTTCTTACCTGCCCTTTGATTACTTAACCATTAGGGCACAAACCATTCAGAATCCTTTGAAATAATGCCCAAAAATATTTTTTCTAGATTTGAGACCACAAGACAAGCTTCATTCTTTATAGGCAATTTAATAGACTTCAGATGAACTGTGAATTTTTATGTCAAGTGCTAAGTAAATTTGATTCTCCTTTATTTGCTCTCCTATATTATGAACCGTAAGAAGCAACACAAAATAGGAATTTATCATCAGATAGAAAGAGAAATTCATTGTTGCAACTGGTTACTCACTCAATTAATAAATGTCCTTATTAGAGGTTATGGAGTCTAAAAGTGTTCAAAATGAAGGAGCAAATATTGCCAGAAAAATCATTCCTTTTTGTAGGCAGAAGCAGAAGATTCTTAACCCTCCTAGCCTAGTGGGCTCTGAGAGGAATAGGGCTAGAGGCAGAAAAATCTGGGAAACCTAAAGCTTTGCAAGGAATCATGCTTGCTTTTTTTCTTGGAAGTCTATGAAGTTGCAGACCTTTGTGCTGATTTTAGCGTCTCATTTGTTTCCCTGAGCAACACAGCTTTTTGTCTTCATGGTGGAAGTTAGTTTTATCAGTGATATTCTGTATTGCAGATATCTCCTTTTTTCAGTATTGCAGTTGAATCATCAAAGAACAAATTATATAACAACAGCTATTTCTTTTATTTCTCCCCTATTCTGGGTTACTGTGCCCTGGTACACTAATTTTGATGGGGGATTGTTATGGGTTTCCTAAAGGAAGGAAATTGCACTGGTTTTCTACACCACATCTAGAACATCTTTTTAATGGGTCACTGGAAAGATACTGTTCTGTGTTGCATAGGTATATTTCACTGACTGCCTAAGAAGGCTGTTGTTTGTAATCAAGACATTCTGCCATTGGTGATACTTTATCCATTATTTTAAAAATGCTTTTGAGATGAGGGAGAGGGGAGAGAGATTGTGTTTTGTTTTGACACAAGAAACCACAAGAGAAAGAACTGTCAGTTCACAAATGCACATTTGAATGTTCAATATTTCCAGTCCATTTTTCAGGACATTCTCTTAAAAGTCACAAATATTTTTGTAGACAGAGTGTATTAATAAATGTGGTAGCAAGCCATCATCTGTGTGTAGAGTTCAAGTGCATAGGGTTATCTTATAGTAACAAACATACTAGATGTTGATTTAAAAACAGTCTGCATAAAAATGAATGAGAAAATAGTTTAAAGTCAGAGGTCTCCTCTGTGCTTTGAAGCAATAGGAAAAGCCTGCATTCACGTACTATGTAGGGCGTAAAACTCAGGTTCTTGCACGTGACATTTTGGATGTTATCTGCATATTGCAGTAGTTTATCAGTCTTAGCAGACCCGGGAGCAATCTACTTTTATTGATGTAGCTACTTTATGCACTACTGTTTGTGTCTCTGCCAAAAGGAAAACTGTTTCTAGAAAACAGCCAGTCAATGATATTCAAGGAATCACACTGACTAACTGCAGTCAGCCAAATATTTACAGAATTACTTTAAAAACCTTCACATAATTATTCTAACTGCTTTTTAACTGTGGAAAAACAGACCCTTGTGCAACCCACTTTTTTAGATGAAAATAAAGCTCAGTTTTGTAATATAAGATAGAGCACTGAGTGGCCTAACCATAAAAGCACGGCTTGGGTTTGGCAGATCAGTCGGTGCATGGAGGATCTTCCTTGCATATGATTTCTCCCTCTCAGCACGCAATCCAGAGAGGGTGCTACTGTCTATACACCACTGACATAGTTTGCAGAGAGATCTCTAGGCAGTAGGCTGGGACACGGGTGGCACTGGTTCTTCACCAGGGAAAAAGAGGAAATAATGTTGACCCACTTCTAGGCTAGATAATTGTATAGCTCAGAAGCTGCCTCTGGGAGTTAGTGGAGCTTAGGAAGTCTTGGTAATGTTGTTAAATGAAGCCATGGAGCTAAGGACCATTGTTAAACTATGAATTGTTACTGAGATGGGCTTTTCTAGAGCCAAGCTGAGTAGCTCCTACTGTGAAGAGCAGCTTCTCTATTGAAAGGTGCAGGGTTTTTGGGAAGCGACTCCTCGCAGTGCTTCCTTTCATTGAAAGGCCATTCTGTTGGGTTTTGTTGATTGGGTATTTCCTCTGCACAAGAGAATGATCTTGCCATGATATTCAGAGCTTTGTTGGTTTTTTTTCCAGAAGAGACTAGTTACTCTACCAGCTGAATCACTTGCTGTGATTCTGAATGGTTGTTACAAAAAGCATGTTGACAGTCTCTTTTTGGAAAGAACCAACAGAAGGCAGTTTGCTGTTTAGGCTGGTATTTAGCATACTTATGTATCAAACCCAAGTGTGTATTTAAATTATTATGTGCTGTGCCAATACGTGGCCTGGCATTTCAAAAAGAGCTGGATAAGGTAGGACCCTCTATTTCTAACCTATTTCTCACCACATTCACTTGAACATCCACTTCCAAGTACAGAAGTATAAGTATCTGCTTCATGGGTGACTTACCAGCAGGAAACAATCCTTTACCTTCCTAGGGCAGTCACTGGTCAGTTGGTTAAAACTTGGTTGTAATAATGCCAAGGTCATGGGTTCAATCCCCTGTGTGGGCCATTGACTTAAGA
>JAWWEV010000169.1:18758696-18838535 GCA_035583235.1 Hafferia zeledoni
ATGATCCTTGTGGGTCCCTTCCAACTCAGAATAGTCTGTGATTCTGCTTGGCTATATAAAGTTTGCTGAGATAATTTAATTCCATTATGGGTAATTAAAAGGGTTTTTTACACTTGTTAATTTGGCTATTTTAATAAGAATTGACCTCTTTATGGTTTGAGCAGCATCTTTATTCTAGGATTCTGTAATCATCACACTTTCTAGTCTAGTAAATTAAAGTATGAATGTGTTAACTTCTCATAACAATATTGAAGTAAGCTTTTTCTTGTCCTGCAGAACAGTTCTCTCAAGAGTAGTTTGTAAAAAGTAGAACTATGCCACATTTTAACTTCTATATTAGCAAGTATTTCTAAATAGACTGTAAGCATCCTGATCTCAGTGGACTGAAGTGAGTGCTTTTGATGGGAACCTCATCTGGACTTTACATTCCACCAAAATATCAAACAAAAGGATTAGAAATTCTGAAATAATCCACAATGAAAAATATGTGAAGAATAAATCATTGCATAAATAAGGCCCTCTTATTCTTAACAGAACCCAATCTTTGAATGAAAAAAGTGCTTTGTAAAATTTTACTAGTGGTCTCTTTAATGCAACTTTTTGGTAAGAACAATAGTCAAAATATTGACAAATCTTAAGGACCACAATGAAGTCAGTGTTATGAATAATTCCCTTGGAATTTACAAATATGTTACAAAGAGGAAACTAATGTTTCAAAGTAAGTAATAACAATGTTTCAAAGTAACTTAAAAAGTGAAACTAATTATTAAACTAATATCTATTAAAGATAGTCTGTTACATGTTTAAAAATCTGAAAAGCTCATTCAACATTTAAAAACCTCTTCTGAAGAACCGAAGAAGGAAAAGCAGCCTCCAGATGATGACAAGATGTTAAAATTCAGTTCTCACACTCTGCAGTCAGCTACTTGCTGAGAGGTCCTGACACTGAGCTCCTCTTTGTGCCAGTGTCCTCTCCAGAAAGCTGGAACACAGCTCCTGCTGGGGTGCCGCACTCACCGTGTGCATCCTTGGGCAGAGTGCGGTCCTGCTTGGCTTTGTTGACTTTGCTGGTACAGTCACCTCTCACAGTTGTGTTGTATCAGTGAAGGACACACTGTACTAAACAGACATTTCAGAGCCTGTTAAGAAAACAGATACAAGCTCCTTCTGCCCAGGCTGTGAGCTGGCTCCACTGAAGGCATTGCAGACACAAACTGTGTAACTTAAATAGCTCATACTGCACTTGAGCTGATAAGCCTTGCTGTGCAGTTGTGTGTACCACCTCTCACTGTCACACCACTGTACGTCTTTTGGACAGTTAGTGGGGCCGTGCCCCTCGGGCTCTAAGCACAGGCAGTGTGGCTCATTTGTCCACATCCATCCATCCTGGCAATTATCTGAATCATCAGCTTGCAGCAAACTGTGAGGGCATTGAAGAATTTGTGATGAATTGTGGTATTATACCTCTCAGAAAAGCATGAGAGTTTGTGCATACATTCCCTGGATTTTCTCATACCACCTCTGTATTACTATCTTACTCCTGAAGTACTTGATGTGTCTTGATATATTTATTTTGTCTTCATGTAATACTATTTGCATATACTTTCAGTTAAAATTGCTCTGCCTGCTTTTCACTTCCCTAGTACTTGGTACCATGGTTGTTAGCCTGAACAGACAGAATGACTTTCAGTGCCATTTAAAATGCTGATTTTCTCACTTTGCTCTATTTCCTGTGGCTGAAGGGCTTTGATTTAATAAAGCTGGATTTTTCGAGGATTAATACATTTCAGGATCATATACAAAAACAAATGCTTTTTGAGGAAGAAATAGGATTTAGTAAGGACTACTATTGCAAATGAAATCAAGAAAAGTTTCTTAACTGTTAAGTGGATGTTAAATTATTATATTCTTGTAATGACTACCAGTAAACTCATAATTTAAAAAAAACCCTGATTTGCATACCAAATATCCAGGCATTTCTTCTCAAAAAACCCCCACTACTTAAGTCCATCTTAAAGTTAATTGGAATGCCTGAAATAGTAAAGCAGAAAAATGTATCTTTACTGTTAGAATTTAGAGCACTTTACAGTCTAATAGCCTAAGACAGCTCCAAGCTAGTGTTGCTGTTTATCCCCTGTGGTTGTGGTTGGAGTGTAGTTCACTGTATTAGCATAACTATTGTGTATATTTGAGTATAATTAGTTTCAGTTATGCAGAGTGGTTTGGTATTTGAATGTATCTTTGCTCTTGTAAAATAAAAGTTTATTTTCAGAAAACAAAGAGTCACTTGTAGGTGCTGTACAAGTTTTTAGGGTGCCTTTTCAAAGCCAGCTTATATCAATCTAGGGCAGCACTGCCTCAGAAGGGACAAGTCTGTCTGTTTTGCTGTCTTCGTGGTTCTGCCTCCTCCTTTGCATTTCGATTTTGAGCAGGAAATAATTTTAAAAGTCTATTTCATTTTCATGTGGATCAGCTACAACTTGCCTTGAAGTCACTGGAGCCAGCAAAGTGAGAGTTCAAAGAAGTATGGTGAGGGTGAGGTGAGCCCCTTGGCGGTGTCATGCCCTTCAGCCAACTGAAGGTGACTGTGAGGCTGTGCCATGAGGAACATTATGCACAGAGGCATTCCAGGGTGCTGGCAGAAATGCCTGTGGTGGTGTTTTTAGTAAAGCTTAACTTTCTGCATTTTAATCATTTATTATTCTGCCAGTGTGTCCACATATTAAGGATAATATTTTGAAGTGCAGTCGTAAGACAACTGGAGTTCTTTTTAGGATGTTTTCTTAAGTTACACTGCCACTTGTAATGGCTAATATCTTTTATTTGACACTGTTGTAAAAGTAATATAAATTCATCTTCGTATTTCTTCTTTCTTTGCAGTCTGGTTTTTAGTGTTCCTGAAGCTAAATTTTAAAAGTCTGTTTCCTCTTTTATTTGCACTGATTCTTCTGCTAAGCTCTTGCACTGTGCCTTGTCTTATGCTCTGTGCAAAGCTTCTTCATCCTTTCCAGACTCTGAGACAATTTTGAGGAAGTGTGAGTTTCTGCTATTACCAGATGTCTCCTCTTTAAAATACCTGTTATAACACTTTTAAAAATTATTACTATTAATGCTTCTTTAGGTTAAAAATTCACTGAGTTACCTTCTGCTTATAACTTTAATATTTTTAGAGGAAACCAAGTTGAGAAGTCTTTGCAAGTAAAGGGTTCCATGATGCCTCCCTGTGCCATTTGAAAAGAGATTTTGACTGGGGGAATATCGTAGACTTCTTTAGGAAAGAAAGACCTTGTTGGGAATACTGGCCCCCAAAAAACAAACTACTAATTAGTGGGTCTTGTGTTTGCCTCTTGCTGCACTAACTTTTTTCACTTGTCTACCTGCTATGCTGAAAGCTCTTCAGAGAGTAGTAATAATTGAAAAAAGCGTTTGATCAATATCCCATATGTCCTCAGTAGAAAAGCATCTCAAGAACATTCTCTTAAATATCCATTTCCTCACTAGACTTTGAAGAAGGTCTGTTGAGGGAGAAAGCTTTGAGAAATGGTTTTCTTGCTCAGAAGCTGCTAACTGAAATAAGGAACTGAACAGAAATACATTTCTGCACCTTTACTTTTGAACAAAATATTTGTTACACATTGAGTTACAAGAATATTTTGTAGTTTGTTATGCGTAGATGCATACTTTAGACAAAATTTTTTTTTTTTTTTTTTTTTTTTGGCGTGTGCATTTCTTTGGCTTGGTTTGGTTTTTGGTTTTTTGTTCCTGAGCTCCACAGATCATATGAATGCAGAGTCTCTCACTGAAGATTTCATTTCTGCTTAGAATCTGAGCTGTATGGGCAGAAGACTAACATGAGCTCTGCACTGGCCAAGCTTTTAGCCCTCTCTTTTCACATCCACAGTGCTTCAGCTGCAGAAGGGCTTCAGGTGGAACTTGGTGTAAAGCACGATATTTCTTGGAGTAGGCTAAAGCAAGAATATTTCATTGTTGTTGTCCCATGGGGCCTTGCTACAGATTGTGAATAGGTAATGAATAGGCTCTCCTGCCAAGCTGTTCATTTACGCCAGAGCTCCATGTATATAAAATTACATATTAAATTGTTTAGAGAGCTGTTTCCATTAGTACAGCAACCACAACTAAGGTTGCTTTCTTGGGTGTATAAGCTGTGCTCCAGTTTTTTTGTTACAAATTGTGCAATCAGTTTGAACACCTAAAATTCCAAAAAGCAGGCCTTGAAATTGAATTCACAGACCTGTGACATACCTTATGATGAGAATAAAAATCTTGAAAATGGAAAATATTGGTATAAAGTCAAGCAAGAATACATTCAGTGAGGTCGGGAGGTCATATGTAAAAGCAGAGTAAGAATTACTCAAATAAAGTGGAATGAATATGCCAGTAAGGGCTTTTGCAAGTAAAATGGGATGATTCTGATTATTTTAAAGAAAGTGTATTACATAAATGAATTTAATCTCTCCTGTAATACTTGCACTAATGGTTAAAATTAAGGACTGATCTAATAGATACTGTTAATTTTGAAAAAAATTGAGGAAGACACAAATGTAGAATTAAATACTTGAGAAATACAGCCAGCTAAAAACACATTAGGGTTGTTTTTCTCTAAGCCAGAGTCCTTTGGCCTCTAGAGAGAGGTATACTGAGAAAATATCTTTGCTGAACCCACTCTATGCTTTTACAAAAGCATAAGCATATTTATTGCAACATGTAAAGTGCCTTAAACATTCAGGATCAAATCTATTTAGATTGAGTGCACAGAAGGGAAAAAAGACTTTAGAAACTTAACTTTTACATTTCCTGTGTAATTTAAATAATTCATTCCTCTTTCAGTGTTGGGTTTTTTGGTTTTGGTTTAGTTTTGGTTTGGGGTTTTTTTTCTGATGACCACAACATCTAAATACTTGTCTTAATTGTTCAAAGCTGTGCAAGGAGTAGTTATTATCAGTTGACTTATCAGAGTTTAATGTATTTTGAGTGCTGTTGAAGTCAGCAAGCTGTGCAGGTGGAACACATGGTGCTTGAAGTATTTCTGTGCTTTGTATTACTGATACAAGTTCATGTGTGAAATTTTATTTTTAATTACAGGCTTAGAAGGAAATAAAGATACCAAATTCACACTGTTTATAAATGTGTTTGTCAAAACATATGCTCAAGGAAGCACAGATTCTGTCCTTCAACTTCTGAGTTTTTCACTTAATGCTTGAAAGTTCGGGGGGTTTAAGTTACTGTAAAAATTGTAAAAATAGTTTGTGATATCATGTACAAATCCACTGTAGTAACATTAGTACAGGTCAGCAGGTCTACAACTGCACTGGAAGTTCCCATGCATTCCCAATTTAAATTCTAGATGCCTGATAAATTTTAAATTATTATTAAATGTGGAAGTACTGCGTCACGAAAGTAATGAGTGAGTCCTGGCATGCAAACTTATATGACATTTGAATGTATTTCTAATCTGATGACTTGCCTTATTTTTTCCAGCACACAACCACAATCAACGTTTCTATATTCCAGTTTCCCTTGGGCTATTAAACTCTGAGACATCTGGTTGCAAATATTGAGAGCTGGATTGATACTGCCCTTTTCAGTCAGATGGAGACTTTGGAGGAACAGAGCAATCTCCTTGGTTTGCAGGCAGACAACAACATGGAACAACCATTCACTGTCAGCTCATTGGTATGTGTTACAAAGAAATGCTTCATTGGCTGAGCAACTTCTCTTTCAGTTAGGAATCAGTTCAGAGAGCTATTTAGCAGTATTTGCTGTCAGCTCACTGGGTCTCTTCCTGCATGCTGCCAGTTCCTCCCACATTCTGCCTGATGGTTTTGTTGGGATTTATTTTATTTCTATATGTGTGGTTTATGGGCTTTCAGCCATCTGGTTTTAAAGAAGTTGAAAGGAACATTTTGAGTAGAAAGAGTAAAAAATTTCATCAAAGTAAGAGGAAACAACTTGCAGCAGCCAATTATTTAGCTACTTAACGGGAAGGTAATGACTGTAATAAGCAGCTATGCTTCTTCTTCAGTAGTTAGATCTAACTTATTTAACTGCCTCATTTAAAACTGGAAATGAAGATTTGAAGTGGAATATTGACTGACCAGGGTAACTTATTGCTCTTTGTTACCTGAACTATTCCAAGCAGTCAAACCTTATACATCATGTAATAAGAGTCTAAGTATTCAGGACCTCCATCAAATTATTTCAGTAACTTAGGACAAACCCTGTAGAATTCATATGTGATGGAGTCTAAAGAGGACACAGTTTGTATTGCCCTCTGTAATTTCTGCAGGAGTTTACTTAATTTTATCTTTCTTTTTTCTTTTCTTTTTCCTACAGAGGTTTTCCTAATTTTATCTTTTTGGGGGAGGGGGAAGGAGGAGAGAGTGGAATAATTTATTTGCAATTGAGAAACATGTTAGAATGTTTCTACTGTGGCTAGCAGTGGGGAAACCAATGCCTATTTTGAGAAAAAATTAGCTGAATATTTCCCTTGAGCTTCTTGCCTGAGACTGCTTACTGAAAGTGAAACGGAATATTCTCTTTGCTAATCAGTCTGTTCCTTTTCAGAAAAAGCTAGTAGCTATTCCTGACCACACAGACATTTCTGTGACTCCAGAAGAGAGAGTACGTGCCTTAAGCAAACTTGGCAGCAACATCACAATCAATGAAGATATCACTCCACGCCGTTACTTTAGATCTGGAGTAGAGATGGAGCGAATGGCGTCAGTGTATATGGAGGAGGGAAACCTGGAGAACGCTTTTGTTTTTTATAATAAGTTCATAACGTAAGAAACCAATTGAAGTCATTACAGTTTATAAGTCTGAGTAAACTGAAATGGAAAGCTGCAGTGAAACCGCTTTAGATGAAGAGAAAATTGTTCAGTGTATTCTTGCAGAGTAGCTTTGTTCTCTGGAGGTCTTTATGTCAAACATGGGCTTTGTTAAAATTGCATGTCACCTGTTCATATGGGATCCTATCCATCTCTTAAATGCTAGGCATGAAGTCAGGACTACTCTACAGAGGTTGGAGTTTACTGTGCCAGGCCATACTATGAGTACTGTTGCTCAGAGACTGTTCTGTATATGTCAGCATGTTGGTTAGATACAGTATCTGACTTAAAAAGTAATGTTTAGATAAGATTTCTGAGCGTTTAGTAGTTATGCCCTATGAGTGTCTACTGATCTTAAAGATGGTAGGATTGCACAGCACTTAAAAAACATGGGAAAAAGGCTCTTTGCTTTTCTTTCGCTTTTCTTCCCCAAAAGAATTAAGTATAATTTATTGTTTCTTACAGAAATAAATGGAATGTTCATTGTATGATTATTCTCCACACTCCAAAAGAACAAATCTGGCCAGCTTTTGTTACAACTATCAGAATAGACAGACAAAAACTGTATCAGTGGCAGATTTAAATGTTTAACCTAGCTAGTTTTTCTATAGTTTCTTGGTTTGTTTTATTACTTCTGAAGGGTTTTATTTATTATGCATATTTTAAAATCCTTGTAACAAGAGACATCCTTCCTCGCTCCTTATTTTCCTCATACTCTGAAACCTAAACCAAACCTTTCTTATCCCACTTGATTTTAAATATATCTCTATCTGTAAAAAGAGGGCATGGAGGTGAACATTGTGCAGCTTGCTGAAAGAATGATAGCAGTTGTGTATTCCAAATTCCTTGCATTTTAAGTATTGCCATAAATTATCTGTTGGGTAGATTAATAATCTTGCAGTTAGATGGGAAGCTTGGTCTGCTAAAAATAACTGCTTTAATGATAGTCAGTGCCACATTCTTGACTTCCATGTAATATTCAGCATTTTGGCTAAGGTCAAATAAAGAGAGTAGAAATAGTATTTATTAACACTGACTAGAGTGGAGGGTGCTTTTGATGGATATTTTTAGTTGCTGCCTGCTAGTTAGTCCTTTTTCTTAAGCCAACCCACTACTAATGAAAACCAAAATATATATCAGACGTGGAAAATAATCTTCTCTCCTTATCCTGTGTGTCCCATGCAGGTCCGTACAATAATGTGTTATTTCAAACATGTGTAGAAACCTGCTCCAAGTCATCTGGAATTTAGTGTTTAGCAGTTATGTGAATCTGTTTTTTCTGCCAGCATAAAAGCTATTATGGATATTTCTCTGACTTCTGAGGCAAACACATGCGTGTTTAATTTTCTAGGTTATTTGTAGAAAAGCTGCCCAGTCACCGAGACTATCACCAATGTGCAGTACCAGAAAAACAAGATATTATTAAGGTAGGCTTATGATTTCCTGGCATTTAAGAAATGTTTTGCACAGAATTTCCCATTTTTTTCCTGGCGCTCCTATTCCCCTGGTGCACACATAGCTCATGGCAGCCACCACAGCTTGAATTGCTGATACCTTTCTCCACTAGTCATTCATGTTTTATTTTGGTTTAATTACTTGATCGTTACTGGAAATTAAATTATTGATCTAAAAGGCAAATGAGAATGGTCTCTGAATAAGTTGGTAGGCTGTTGGACACTCGGGTACATCTGTTTCTGAAAGCTCACATATTAAAAATACGTTATTTTAACAGTACTTGGTTTGGTTCTGGTCCCAATTATGTGAGTGGATAATGGTCCAAACTGACAATTGCAAACAGAGTGAGAGATGTGTGGCATTACTGGTGTCTGTGCAGTATTTGCTTACTCTGCTAAATAAACAAAGTATATTTTTCCTTTCTTTATTACCAAATATGTATTTACTTAGTTTTTACCAGATTTTTCCCCTCCACTTTTATAAAAAAATAGTTTTACCTTGTTTTTTTCCCTCTCTAGAAAATAAATTTTAAAAATAGCGTTATACTGAGCTCAAAACAGCTGGAATTACCCAGAGAGATTTGTTACAAGGAGCACAAGTGTCTCTTGCTTCATGCTCCCCTATTTGCATACTTTGTCTACTGTTAAAGCTGAATGTTACGTTCAAAATCAAAACACTTCATGCTAAAGTTTCGACTATGGCCCACAATCGGGAAAACATCCCTACTGAGAAAGGGCATCTAACATGCCTCCTCCTATGGCATTCAGTAGGATTAAGCACATGGTCTCTTTGCCTCCCTTACCTACAGCCTCTGAATTATTTTGTAGTAGCCATCACATCAGTAGAAAACAGTGGGCATTGGTTTTGTTTTTACAAACAATATTGTTTTGCCTGCCAGGGCTGTCACACGAAGTTACAGGTAAGCTGTCTCTTCAAAGGAATGGTTGTTTTTTCCCCCACCTGGAAACAGGCATATTCAGACATATTTCAGACTGGGAAGTCAATGCAATGGTCGTACCCGAAACTTTGAAAATTTGCCTTAGCTTGTTTTTATAAATTACACCTACAACAAAAATGTTAGTCATCACGTACCTATTAAACAAAACAGAGAAAACAGATTGCTAGTAAAGGGGCTAGACTTGCCTTGAAATAAGAAGTAGCCGTGTCACAGCTTTCACTAATATAAATGAATGTATCTTTATTGAAATCGCTGTACTGTAGAAGTTCCATAAGCTGATAATTTAGTGTGTATTTCCTCCTTTTTTTTTTCCACTAGAAGAAGAGCAGAGCTTTGTTCTATTTCGTTTTTTTTTTTTTTTTTGATCTATCTTACAGCTGTTTGTTTTCCAGGTGGTTCTTTTAAAAAGTGAAAAGTAAACTTATCTGTCTTTTTCCCCCATCTCACCCCAAAGAAACTGAAGGAGGTTGCATTTCCACGAACAGATGAATTGAAAAGAGATCTTTTAAAAAAATACAATTTAGAATATCAAGAATACATTCAAAAAAAGGTAAGTTTTATATGGTTATTAAATAATTATTGGCATGAGTATTTTTCTGTCATATAAAACTTAAAAATTAAGTTCTACAAGAACTTAATAATTTTCTGGGCTGATTAATAATGACTTTTTATTTTTTATTTAGAATCAGCTTGTCATTTGAAAATAAGCAATACAAGTGTATGCTAAGAAATACATGTGCTATCATTTACTTAATAACTGTCTGCAAATATCTGAATAAGTCTTTGGTACACTCTGATTCTGTTTTATAAAGAGGATTCAGTTGAAATTTATAAGTGGGAAAAGTCCGTTGGCTCCAAATGTGCTGAAGTTTGAATTGAGTCTCTAAGTAACTATAAATACCTGCATCTTGTGTATTGAAGTCACTGAAAGCAGGATTTGAAGTTTAAAGACTTGTCTTGGAAAGAGCATCTGAGAAAACATGTATTTTTCTTTCCCTCCCTTAAGTACCAA
Source organism: Hafferia zeledoni (assembly GCA_035583235.1). Taxonomy (NCBI): domain Eukaryota; kingdom Metazoa; phylum Chordata; class Aves; order Passeriformes; family Thamnophilidae; genus Hafferia; species Hafferia zeledoni. The sequence goes on from JAWWEV010000169.1 coordinate 18,768,970, forward strand.
TTATCTTTTCCATAGTGTCTTTGGGGGTATAGTTGTATTTTCCAGTGCAGCAAATAGGTTCTGAAAGACTTCCTTTTAATGACAGTATTTGATGGCTTTATTAAACTGCAAGATTGCTGATTTGCCTTCATTTTTTGTAACTTCTTTAGTTTTCTGAGGATGACATTATATTGCATATGTTTCAGAACAAATGTAACACTGAAATTCTGAAGAAATTAGAGCATCAAAAGCTGATAGAGGCAGAGAAGAAACGAATTGCACATATGCGGCAGCAGCAGCTTGAATCAGAACAGTTTCAATTCTTTGAGGATCAGCTTAAGAAGCAAGAACTAGCTCGAGATCAGAAAAACAAAGAGAGCATGGCTATGTCTGAACAGATAGATGGAAGCATGTTATCTTGTATTTCTGTGCAAGAGAACAGTTCCTTATCTACTGCACTGCTTGAGAAAAAAGAAAGGAGTAGTACATCTGGCTGCGCTGGACATTCTCCTCCAGTAAACCGGGTCTTAAAGCCAGTGGCTACTCTAAGTGCTGTTCAGAGTAAGTGCAGAGATTTTTTTTCTCTATTTTATTTTATCTACCTGGATATGTATTTATTCACTGTGAGGATTTCCATAGTGAAATAAACATGAACAGGTTAGTGTACACACAATAGTTCCCTATGGTTTCTTCATTTTTAAGAGAGGATATTAGTTGCAGTTTCACATTTTCCAGCTGAGTACCAGTAGATGGATCTAGAGAGTGAGACTTAGTGTTCCTCTGGAATGAAGTCTGAATCTTGCCATGGGACTTCAAGGGAGCAGAAGCAGAACCTGCAGTGGTTCACTGTGGAAAGCCCTGGCCTGGGGGATACTATCAGTTCACAGTCACCTCAGGGACAGGCTAGCAAGCCTATCTTATGGGCTGGTCACTTCAAATTAGATGAAGGGCTTGTGCTGTAGATTTATCCTTATTAGAAATCTATGATGTGGTAAGTATAATTATTTCATTTTTCTATAATATAATAGTAATATAATGTAATGTAATATATACTTTGTATATTTCCTGGTTTTAGGGAAAGCTGTCAATGCCTTTTTATCCTTCTCTCTCTTTTTCTTTTTTGTTTTTATTTTTTTATTCTTGGTTAGCTCAACTGGCCGAAGCACTCAGAGGTGTCATTTTGCCCAGGGATCTCTGTCACAAATTTCTGCTGCTAGCAGAGGCAAATACAGTAAGAGGAATAGAGACATGTGGAATTCTCTGTGGAAAACTGGTACAGTTTAACCTTCACATTCATATGGGGAAAACATATTTGATTGTACTGTATTATCCTGTGATGCAGTGATTTCAGAGTAGATCTAAATGGTTAGTCTGTAATGTAACCTGAGTTATTATAACCTGAGTGATCACTTCAGGGTTGTGGGCTTTCTTTACTGGGGAAACATCTGATCAAAGTACACTGCTGCTGTTATAAAATGTAGCAAGTTTTTCAGCGTGCTGTACAACACAGGCCTTTTCGAGTCCTTTCTCTGGCATTCATCTAAGGTAAGTGAGATTTAGTTACAGGACAATGAAATATAAAGACTGCTAGAATCCACTGGAGTCATCAAATTCATAATGCCACAACAAAAAAGAAGAAGAAAATCCCCCTATCAAGCTGTAGAACATCTGATTTTCAGACTTTTTTTTTTTTTTCTTCCCTTTGACCTAGATAAAACAATGCAGGGAAAGATGGCATGACTGATGCTGGCATACAAAGAATTTTAAAGATGCCCCCAAGTGTATTTGAATTGTATGAAGAGAAAGAATAGCAACATTACTCAAGTTCCAAGTTTTACAGAAAATAATTATATTTTTCTCAAACCTCTTTTATATGTTTGTAAATACTTTAAAGGACAATCTTTTCACACTGGTCTCTGAGAACATTTCAATACCTGAATCTTGTTTTGTGACTAATAGCACTCTGTATGCTTTTATAATAAAATGCTAATGCATGTTTTCAGGTACAGTATGTCACTAGAGCCACACTGGAATCAGGGGAGCTATACTGTTTTGTTTTAGCTGGTAGGCTGACATCTTTCAGCTTCTGATTCAGCACTTACTCACTAGTCAGTTTGTTCTGCTCTAAGTCAATGTTTGTTTTACAGACACATAATGAATTTACTATTACGCATGTAATAGTGCCAAAGCAAACTGCAGGACCAGACTACTGTGACATGGAGAATGTGGAAGAATTATTTGGTATTCAGGATCAGTATGATCTCCTCACTTTGGGTTGGATCCATGTATGTATGATTCATACATTTTGGCTTTTCTATATTGTCTCTACATACTATGTGAAAAAGAAACATGGAAATAAATTAAAGAAACAACTGGAATCATCCAAATTAATTTGCTTACTTAATTCTAATTGCAGTGTTGTAAATCAACATTAACGTTCTCCACAGAGGAGTATTTCATAATGCAGTTGAAGCTTCCTGTTGATGGGCCTGCTTTTGCCAGTGCAACTTTTGCTTATGTTGATTTAGGGGCATTTTATTAATTTCTAATGCCATATTCAAAAGTTGGGGAGGGGAGATATTGTGTTATTGAAACTTTATATTAATTTCACTCTTAGGGATTTTGGACAGTTGAGGAATTCCCTTTTTTCTTGTGCTTCTTTATTCTACCTTTTTGCATCTCCATGATCAGAAAACTGCATATATATCTGATTGTGAATGTGCCACCACAAATCTCATCCTGAAAAGCCACCCTAACAATATAGAATCTCGGTTAATAAATTAAGAAGCCAATCTGGGGAAATAATGATGCTTTCACTTGTTACAAATTATAGTTCCTTCTTGAATTTATGTTGACCTTAGTTTGTAAGAATTATTTCATGATGTTGAGTTTTCCCTTTCTTTTTGTAGACGCATCCAACACAAACTGCGTTCTTATCCAGTGTTGATCTTCATACTCATTGTTCTTATCAGCTAATGTTGCCAGAGGCCATTGCAATTGTTTGTTCACCAAAGCATAATGAGTAAGTTCTGATTTTTTTAAGTAATATTTACATACTTTTCCCTTCTCCTTCTCAAAAAAAATTTGATCAAATGCAAAGAGTACATGTCAACTCAGATAAAGGGCACGAATATAGTGTTGTGAGTTTTTTTTCTGTAAGTTGCTCAGACTTGATGTTTCAGCCAGTCTCTATGCACTGCATTGGTTTTGGTTTCTCTCTCCTCCTCCTTTCCCAGACTCTGATTTTAATTTTTGTTTATATTCTGCTAAACAAAGTAGTAATGACAGGAGCTATTCTTCTGGAGTTCTCATTGCCCATGCTCTACCACAGATCTATATTCATTCTGTCTGATTGAGGAAGTGGAGGGAGGTTAGGCATATTTCTCTAGAATGATATGAAAATTGCAGTTTGTGAAGCAGAAGGATAAAAATCAGGGGTTTTTTTATGATAATCTATTTTTTTACGTCATGAAATACAAACAATATGTATCTGGAAGAAACTGGAACCATGTAAATATTAATGTGAAGGTTTGTAATGGAACAGGTTGCCCAGAGAGAGTGTGAACTCTTCATCCTTGCAGATACTCAAAACCTTGACTGGACATGGTTCTGGCAACCTGCTAAAGGTGATTTTGCCAAAGCAGATGTGTTGGACCAGGCAATCTTCAGAGGTTCTTTCTGACCTCATCAGTTTTGTGATTCTCTTTCTGTGTGCTTGGCATTACAAGGCACCAGGACTAACTGCATTGTTTAGACTGCATTTCTTCAACCAACCTTTTTGGCCTTCTACCTCTGTAGATATGGCTTCAATGAATCCTGTCCTGGATGGCTAACTTCGTATGTGGGCCATTCTGGTAGCAGAGCTGTGAATACAGATTCAGTGGCAAGTGCACAAACATTGGGCTTTGTAACCATGAGCATGTCTGTATAGCTTTTCAAATGTCTGATCCTCCAAACTTCTTTCACAGTTTATGCTGATACTCTGTAACCAACTCTAACCTGTAACATTTATTATCAGGTGCTGTCCTGCAGCTAAATAGGTATCAATCTTCTTTACAGAAGGGTGGGGTTTCTAACATTTTGTTCAATACATGTGCAGCAGGGCATTTTCTAATGCTTTGTATTATGTGATTACCTAAAAGATATTCTAGTCATTTACACAGCTAGCTTAAGGGCTGTTCTCTTTTAAGTTGCCCTGGGTGAAATGCAATCCAGAACACCTAAGTTTCTGCTTTGTACCTGTGCCTGTATGAACTAGCCTTAGCCCTCAGTAGGCTAACCTGCCTAATGGGAATAGCACCAGTACAGTCATTCTTTTTCTCCCCTTCCCCTCATCATCTCTTCCTTTATAGAAATACAACTCCCTTTGATTTAAAAATCCATCTCAGCCTGGGCTCCTGTGTATCAAAGGTCACCAAGTGCCATTCTGTTGTCTTTCTCTTAAGCTAACCATTTGCATGTGAAACCCTGAACAGGTATTATGGGAGCAGTGTGTAACAGGAGTGTCTTGTTTTGCTTTCCAGCACTGGCATCTTCAGACTTACTAATGCTGGCATGCTAGAAGTTTCTGCTTGTAAAAAGAAGGGATTCCATCCACATACAAAGGACCCTAGGTTATTTAATGTAAGTAAATAATCCAACATGGTTTTGACTAGTCAAATTCTTGCTCGTTGTTCTGCTATGAGTAGAAATCACGTGTGCCTGAGGTTAGATTTCTTAATTACTTTCTCCCTGTTTTAAAGATTCGTTACTCTTAATTGACTAAGGTAGACAGCAGGAGACTACTTCAGTCAGTAGCAGCCATGTAATGAGTGTTACATGCTGCCATTCAAATGGTGGCTAACCAGAGGCAATTACCATCACTCAACATTCTTACCTGCTTTCTGAAGGAGCAAAAGCCACACTTTCAAATGGGAGTAATTCCTGAGCTCTTCAGGTTTTAAACAAAAAACAGTTTACCTCTCCAACTGTAATGTCCCAACATCCTAGCTGCTAAAAAGTGCAGCTGTGAGTAAATTAAGCCCTATTTCTTTGATTGCCCATAATTTTCCCCTGGCTACTGTATCTTTTGCTGTTTTAATAACATAGTAAGCTATATGTATGGCTGAACAGTAGAGTTAGTCAGAGTTGTCTTCCAGATAACAGTAACATTTCTGATAAGTCTTTACCTTTAATAATTAAGTTTTTTAAATAGGCCTCACTTTAAATACAGAAGCATCTCATATAGCTCAAAATAAAGTGAACAAATACAGGGAAATAATCCTGAGAAGACAGTGGAAATGACTTTATTGTCAGAATTTACAAATGTCGGTATTAGTCCTCCAAAGGGGAGGCCAAGGTTCTTTGTTTTGTTATGTTCTTTTATTGTTGATTGTAGAGGTAATGAGAAGTTGTCTAGCTCTGAAAAATGTTAAGATTTTTTTGTTCCAAGTGGACCCTTTTCAGTGGTCCTTTACAGACCAAGTTCACAGATGAGGTTATTGGCTATTTTACTGAAACTGATTTCTGTGAGTAATGGATTGACTTCTTCTGCAGCCATGTACCCATGTGGTTGGGAAAGACATAAAGATAATTGTGCTGGATCTGAGGTGATACGGATGGACGATATCAATGTTATTCTACAAAAAGCCAAAACAGAAAAATGGATTCTTGTTTTTCCTACATTTTCAGAAATTACTTTTATATTTATACATTTTAGATTGAATTGTTTGATATTTATTGCTCTAGCCTGTTTTGGAGTTATTTTGTTGCTCTGTCAAGATGGAGTTCAGTGGCATTACCCCTGAATCTGTAAACAAATCTCACCTATATAACACAATAAAATGGACTTCAAACAATAGTAACTGTATTGGAATAAGTAATGTTTCTTTTATCACTTGTTGGAATTAATTGCCTTCTGAGAATTAGAGATTTTTAACAATGGTTGGCTTTTTGTGTCTTCCAGTTCTGTACATCTCTTTACTGCTTCAGTAAATTTATAGGTAGTAGAGGCAAATATATCAGTTTGGGTGATTTTTTTTTTTTTCATCCTTTTTCCCGTTCCACCTTTGTACAGCTCAAGTTTCAGCCAACAAAAAAACACTTAGGAAAACACAAATGCTTTACCTGAGAGCTAAGCCTCATCACATCTTGGGATAGCAGAGATGCATCAGAGTCCTTTGGAGAAATATCTCTTCTCCGGCAATCTTCCGGTTGAAACTTTAAATTGAAAGACACTTCTTATCCTGAAAAGGAATCCCTGTATCTATCTAGTGTAAGATAAAAGGACCTAGATAGAGTTAGAAGGAAGAACCATACAAAGTTATTTGCTTTCACAAGAGTTTATTTAGTAACTGTTCCAAGAACATAGATGATCTACACTTTAAATAATCAGGTTATTTAAGGTTAGTACAAAGAAGTTTGCAACATGTGCTGACACTCAGAAGCTGGACAAGATCTGGAACCCTGGGGTTATGCAGGTAAATAACGGGTGCTGTTGCAAAGAGTTTAGTTTGAAAGATAACAAGTAACAGGCAAGTGAGATAAACTAATGAATTTAGAGAAGAAAATAGGTTGACAAAAATAAATAGCATCCTTTATCCTGAACTCTAATGAATACAGATTGCAGCAAGTTGCTTAGAGGTGACCTTTTCCAGGTCTGTCTCAGTGAATTCTTCATTCATATATATATACTTTTCAGACAGTATCACTGGCTTCAGCTTCTATGTATATACTTCTAGCTGATTATCAGTTTTGTTGTATTTAAGATTATAAAAGGAATCAGAAAAATCACAGAAGAAGAAAATTGTCTAAATTATTTTAGTTACTTTGTTTACATTACTTACCCCCTTCTCCCCCCAAAAAAAGTTCTGAAGAGAAAGTGTATTAAGCCAGCTTAATTACTTCAGATCTTGCTAGAAATCACAACATAAAAAGAGTAGGCTGCACTCATCCTGAGGGCATATGATAAAAAAGTCATATGTTCAACCTATTATTAGTGTTTAGATATGCTCCCAAAGGAACAGGTTTTGTTTCTTCAAAGAAAACACAGAAATGTTGTGGTACACATTGTACACATCTGGGCCATACCCTGTAAGAAATTAGCTTGACAGCTGTGCATCTACAAGTGATGTGGAGAGATAGTATTTCTGGATAGAGCAGATGCAAAGCAGTGTGCTCATGCTCATCCCAATATTGAACAGATGTTATGCTCCTTTTGTACTGCCAAGAACTTTAGAAAAATCACAATAGGTTCTGTTTGTGGATTAAAATGTTTTCTGAGGCTGAACTTTGAGAACGTGCAGTCTGATAGGTGAGCATTTTCTGGCATTGGTATCATTGAGCCAAAGGTACCTTTGCCTTTTCTATTAAGCCCAGAACAGTGTAGTAACAAATTCATATCACAAGATGGAGCTGCAGACCAACTGTAATGGCATCTCCACGTATGCACGGCTTGGCTTTTCCGTTTTTTGGTTTTTTTAAAGAGGAGCAGCAATTTCATAGCATAATTAAAATTTATTAAAAAATACACAGTATCCAATTAATCAGATTAATTAGGATGAATGGTGTATGGAATGAAATTATAAGAATGTATTTTCCTGAATACATTCACACTGAGGAAATATATAAAGCAATTTAAAAGCATTTGCGGTGAACAATGGATGGGCCAGCTTCATCATATTCCTGTTTGCTGATCCACATCTGCTGGAAAGTAGACAGGGAGGCAAGAATAGAACCTCCAATCCAGACAGAGTACTTGCGTTCAGGAGGAGCAATGATCTGTTTAAGAAATAAAAGCAATAATTACAACTGTCTACTGTAAATAAATTTTTTTTTAATGCAAAAATACTAAAGCAGTGATACGAATGCTAACAAGATACTGCATATATGTGCTAGTGTTATCCCTGGCATTTCAACTAGCCATTGCTGCAAGCAGTAAAGTTAAACATTTGTTATATAAGATTATATCCTCAATTTCTCTTCCTGAGTCAGCATCCACAGTAACTCCTATCTGGTAGTGTATTTGTGTACTCATGGCCTCATATGAGAAAAGGGACATAATTGGTCTGGAAACAAACAGTGATGGTCCAGGAGGGCTTGGGAAAACAAGAAGGAAGATTGGTTTGTCAGTCTCCTTTTTTTTTGAACTTGTAGGCCAAGGACAAAACCAGGATTTCCTCTCTCCCATGTCCATCAGACAAAAGAGCTAAAGAAGCTCACATAACAGCCCTAGAGGAAAATTCATGCTGCTGGGTGCCTGCTATTCCTCTTTGGCACATTAGGCCAGTTGGCAGAATTCAACATAGACAAAGAAATGAGAAAAGAGAAGGCTTTCTTTTTCCAGCACCAGTTACCAGGTGGTGATTATTTGCTAGACAGTCAACACAAGATTCAAAATATGTTAAAAGCATTTACCTTTAAAGTGTCACTATGTTTCACTAGATCTTTGAGGACTTTGTAAATGCCAACTTATATAGTCTACAAATGATTGCACCCTACATACCTTGATTTTCATAGTGCTAGGAGCCAGAGCAGTGATTTCCTTCTGCATCCTGTCTGCAATACCCGGGTACATTGTAGTGCCTCCAGACAGCACATTGTTGGCATAAAGATCCTTTCTGATGTCTATGTCACATTTCATGATGCTGTTGTAAGTGGTTTCATGAATGCCAGCAGATTCCATGCCTGGAGAAGGTACAAAAGAGCTCTGAGGAAGCAGCTCCATACAGAGACTTAAAATTGTTAACACAGAACTGACAACATGAACTTTTTTGTCTCTTTGGAAGACATCAGTCTTCAGAGCTTTGGAAATCTGGAAAGTCATTCTGCAGTGCCCAATTATTTGCTTAAGCATTCTTCAGTATACAGCCCCCCTCTCTCACTTAAACACACAACTCCTCCTTAAAAAGAAACCTGAGGATGTGGAATAGTAAAGTTTCCACTAGGCTTTTGCAGGCAATCTCAGTTGTCCTAAGAATTCCTTATATGGTCTTGGAATAATTTGTTTTCTTTTTTTTTTTTTTCTTTTTAAATTAACTTAGCTTAGACACAGAACAGTCAAAAAATGTCCTAATACCTCTCCGTATGCAAGTATTTTATTTCTGAGCTGAAATTCTGCTTATTGGCAGAACTGACACTGAATTTCTGTGTGACCTAGTTGCACATCTGCCTTCATGGATGTGGATTAGCATGCCATTGTTTTAGCTTTGCTCTGAAAATGTGGTGAACCATGGATTGGAGCAGTCTTCTGGAAAAATAAAAGTAGGTCTTCCTGCCTGCCAGCCTATGCCACCACTCCCCACTTCTGACAAGCACATTTAAATATACAAATTGGCAAAGGCCCAATGCCAGAGCCAGGAACAAACTTTGTGTGTTTATTTTGGGAAAGTATTTTGTGTAATTGTTTGACATGAAGTTCTTCCCACCATATTAATAGTCCTGTTCTGAAAGGTTACTTTATAATGGGTGGTAGGACACACTTGTATGTCTGAGTGAGTTAGTAATGTAACACAATCAAACAAAAAATGGGGACTTCATATTTGTGTGATGTTTACCAAGGCAGAACACTCATTCAACTTACCAATGAAAGATGGCTGGAAGAGGGTCTCTGGGCAGCGGAAGCGTTCATTTCCAATAGTGATTACCTGACCATCAGGAAGCTCATAGCTTTTTTCTAGAGAGGAGGAAGATGCAGCAGTGGCCATCTCATTTTCAAAGTCCAGGGCCACGTAACACAGCTTCTCCTTGATGTCACGGACAATTTCACGCTCCGCTGTCAAGAGGATTCAATCTTTAGAACAGCATTCAGGAAGGACCTATACATGTTGATGGGTCGCTCCCTTTTAACCTCCAAAACCCTCCTCATATTTTAAACAAATCCTTCGCTAGCCTTGCAAGGGATTTTCATTGAAGTCTTTCTCATGCCTATTTAACCACAGAACCACTGCTAGTCCTTCTAAGGCCAGTAGAAACATTGCACATTAAAAACTCTCCTCAGTCAGCAGCATGTCCTTACCGGTGGTCACAAAGGAGTACCCACGCTCCGTCAGGATTTTCATGAGGTAGTCTGTCAGGTCACGGCCAGCCAGGTCCAGACGCATGATGGCATGTGGCAGGGCATATCCTTCATAAATTGGCACATTGTGGGTGACACCATCCCCAGAGTCAAGCACGATCCCTTTGAGAAGATACCACATGATTCATTCCTAGGTGCACATCAACACATGTGACTATTTCAAACGTCTATGTCACATTCCCCAGAGCCCTACCTGTGGTACGTCCAGAGGCGTAGAGAGACAGAACAGCTTGAATAGCCACATACATGGCTGGCACATTGAATGTCTCAAACATGATCTGAAATGCAATTAAAATAATTGTCTTAATACTGGGGGGTTAGCTTGGTTGAAGCAATTTACAGAAAGAGAGGTAGAGTACAAGATTTTCATATTTCTCAATGGTTGGTAATAACAAGGAAGGAAAACACAAAATCTAAATCCAAAAATATTTGTCCAATTAGATCTCCCTGTATTTGGACTATATCCTTAATGTAATAATATAGACACATGCACGTATTAAAGATAATTTTGTAAAAGACATGGGCATAAAAATAGATTAAGATGACATAAAGCTTGGACAGACTGAAGTACTCATATTCCAAGTGGATACACTGATTTTCTAAAGTAAATGTAATAATATGTAAATATGACAGGTGGTCACTATGCACTTTCCATCCTCCTTAACAAAGAAAGGTAGACTACTGGACAGCATGACTAACTGAAATTATGAAGTTCACATCCTGTTAAAGCACAAAGTTGGATTATTCCATAGCTACAGTGGGAATTTACCTGGGTCATTTTCTCACGGTTGGCTTTGGGATTCAGTGGTGCTTCAGTCAACAGAGTTGGGTGTTCTTCTGGTGCAACCCGAAGCTCGTTATAGAAAGAGTGATGCCAGATCTGAGGATAATGGGAGAAGCCAAAGGAAATAAACACCATCAGCCAGCAGCTCAGAATCACTGCCAGACAGGCATTGTGCTCCAGCACTCTGGTTACAGCCCTAGATACAGACTCGTGATGTCTCTCATTCAGTTGTTCTTACTGCCTTCATAGAGATTACCAGAATAAGTGCAGAAAGAAAAACATTATCCTCAAGTTTTCCTGCCAAAAATATATTACTTACTTTAAGGACACACAAGGTAATGAAATTTAGTATGTTATTAATATGTTATTCTTACAGTAGAAGAGACTTAGTTACAGCAATGCTATTTCAACTATTGAAAGTGAAACAGTTCTAGAACAACTCTAGAACATACACAGAGTTCAATACATAATGGATCTCTTGACAGTTTCATCTTTTGGTTTGTAGAGGCCAGCCAAAAAATTCATGAGAAGGAATGAAGGTAAATAGTTTGTGAAGTTGAAAGTCACCTTGTGTTTATCACCTCCACACAACTCATTCCTACAAGATGTGAAAATCTGAGACCAAATGGACTGCAATTAGGAGGTTAAGACATCAGTAAGAAGTAAATTGACCAGAAACTTTAGTCTAAAGACCAAGAAGTTTTCGCTAAGCTTGTTTTCAAGCTAGGAATGATTATGGATTGGTTAATATGGTTGGATCTAAAAATTTTTTCTTTCAAGTAAAATCTACAATACTGTGACTCCACACACTTAGTGTGCTGCAATGTTCTGACTTTTCCAAATAGCCCTGTTTTCACAGAACAACATTAAATGGAGATACCATTTTAAAATGTTAGAAATTATATCATCTGTACAAACTATTATGATAAACATGGTTCCAGAAGCCTTTCATCCAAATACTGCATTTCACAGCAATACTGCTAATCTTTCAATCATTAAAAATATGTGTATAAACAGTGCCCTTCACATAAAAATCACATACATACTTTCCTTTTTTGTAGAAACAAACACCTTCTTAAAGTCCATTTACTTACTAGCAAAGTGATATATTCCTTTTCTTTCTTTCCTCCCATTTCTCCCCTCTCCCTACCCCACTCACAACTCCCCCAGTATAACTAGCAAAGATCAGATGGGAGTAAAAGAACTCCCAATTACTATTTTGATGTACTTCTAGTGATACTCAAGATTTAGATGCAAGTTAACCTTGGCTGTTAACAAGCTTCTCATTAAACCATACTGGACAGCATGACACTTTCAGCTAAAACTTAGTGGGTGAACATTTGGTTCAAGTAGTTCTCTTTACCAGTGACACACATCAACTTTTCAAAGCTGAAATACCTTCTCCATGTCGTCCCAGTTTGTAATGATGCCATGTTCTATGGGGTATTTCAAGGTCAGGATTCCTCTCTTGCTCTGAGCCTCATCACCTACATAGCTGTCTTTTTGACCCATACCAACCATCACACCCTATAAAATGATACAAAGTGATTTAGTCTTTCAGGGAGAAGTGTTGCAAAGTAGACAAAACATTAGCTGTGAAATAAATCCAGTTGCCAGTTACACTAGTTACAATATACTTTACAAATACTAACGAATGCAGGATTATTTGTTGCTCTTAAATTGCCAGTATTAAATGTTTAGTTCACTTAAATCCCTGAAGTTCATGTCTGCACTACACTTCAAGTAAACAGAACAAGTACAGTATTAAATGCCTCAAGAAAAAGTGAAAAAATAAAGTTGTTTTAGTGTTTGTTATTATTTAGGAATGAACTGCCTGCTAAATTATAATAAAGTGGAGTAAAAGCAGAAAGGGATATTGTGCCATCTAAGGGTCAAGATGGAGCAATACACACTTTATATTTTCCAAAGTTTATTTTTCATCCTCTTTTTGAACACTAATATTGTAATTAGAGACAGACTATTTATATCTACTGGTACAGGCTTCTTTATAGATATGTTTATGTATTCTGTAGAAATTATCAAAGGACAAGAAACTGGAAACTACTCTGGATTTACACTAGTCTCTACGTTAAAGTCAGAAAGAATGAAAAAATTAATTCATAATAGGATGCTTTGAGTGTATAATACTCCTATCAGAACTTAGTCATTACAGACTCCAAGCCACGGCATCTCTCTGTCTTGAAAATAGACATCTTGGATTCACAATTTTTGATGGGATAATCCTTCCTTCAGGGCACTGTCTGTGATACACAATCAGGAAAGAAATGTTCTGGAATCTGTATTTGTTTCCATTGTGACTATATGGCTTGGTTTTGAGCAATTAATATCATTCACACTGGCTACAGAAGGTGGCATTTGAATACACTTTAAAGTATGGTAATGTCCAGAGGCCTCAATTAGCCCTTGATTCCCAGCTTCTACACTGAAAAGCAGATATTTCTCCAGTCCTGAAGAACTTAAAATGCATTTTCTGGGTATATAAAGTGCCACATCTTACAAGCAGCTTGTTTGTTTCCACCAGGGCCTTGGGTGACACAGAAGCAATTAGGTGGATCTGCTAATTATGTGAATTAGTTTGTTGTGACCTAGCCAAGCTGCTCCAGTCCATGCTAATGATGATCTCATAAATTCTCTATATTTAAACAACACAGATAATAAATGTACTTTGCAAGCCATTAAAATATAGTGGAACGTATCATACACTCAGGGAAACTGTGAAGATAAAGAAACTCAACCCTAGGCAGGTGCCGAATTTATGATACAGCTAAACGAATAAAGTCAGGAAGGTTAGTAGGAAGCTGACTGAAAACAACTTCTTCCTCCTTTAGTTTTCCACACATTTACATCATTAGCTTTAAGGGCAGTGAAAATTTCCAGATGTTTCTGTGTTGGTCTTACTCAGGGGTTTGCACTGGTTTCTGTTTTTTCTTTTTTTCTTTTAACTAGCGTTACCAAGTTCTCTTGTTGATTCAAAGTCAAGGGGCAGGGAAAAGATGGTATAGAAAGGAAAGAAAAATCTTAGAAGGACTCCTCTCACAAGGCAAGAGACCTGCTTTGACTTAGGTGAGGGCACTTCTGGACTCATTTTGCCTGGAAATACTGTTAACGGATCACCCCAGGCTGGACTAATCCCAGACACGGGAAAAGGTGGCCCTGGGGTGAATAGCTGGGGATGAGACAGCAAAGCCTTCTACAAGCCCAGTAAGGAATAACCAAAATAGTTCATCACCTGGTGCCTGGGACGACCCACAATGGATGGGAAAACCGCTCTTGGAGCATCATCCCCAGCAAAGCCGGCTTTACAGAGCCCAGACCCATTGTCACAAACAAGGGCAGTGCTGTCCTCTTCCTCACACATCTTCTACGTCAATGTCCTCTGGCCCTCCAGGCAGAAAACAGCCCTATGAAAACAGCAGAGAAGAATTAAAACAAAACCAAACCACATATTCAGGTAGCAGACCCACCCCTGAAGACAGAGATGGCTGTATGAAAGCAACTAGCACAGCAAGGAGGGGCATGGCAATCACAAGGGCTGCTGAGCTATATGAGGGAGCGAGGGAATGGGCTTTCTTCTGAAAGCGTGAGAGGTTTCAACCATGTCTGCCAAAGGACTGTGTGCTCTAGGGATTATCCAGGGAATTCCAGAGGAGACTTCCAGCCCTGCGGCATGGGCAGAGAGATCAAGGAGCAGCAAATGTTTATCTAAATTTGGTCACAGAAATCCACAGCTCGGGGTGGGAGATAAAAGAACACTGGACTGTCAGCTGCATAAACAAAGATCCATTTGCATTGGATTCAGCACAACTTCTCCTGCTTTTCTATCACTCTGGAAAAATCCCAACACGTGGAAAACTGTCAAAGGTAAGGGCACTTCATCTTCCCCTTTTAGTCTTGTTCCACCCAACAACTAACCACATGAAATGCTATGCATGTACCAGGGGTGCTTTCCTGATGCAGATATTAACCCACTGTGTGAAGATGGCCAACTAAGTTTATGTTTAACTTTTTAAAAGAGAAGAAATGTTCCAAAGTTAAAAAAATAAAAAAAAGGGGGAGGGGGAAGGGGGCAGCAAGCCTTTTCCAGTCTTCCTCTAATCACTCAGAAAATCATAACCCACTTTTAAAATGAAGCCAGAGACAGTATGTATTTTAAAAACAGGTCATATGCTCTATCATCATTTCAAAGCAACTAATAAACTACATTTGTAGAGTGACAGAGCAATTTATGTTGGTTCTTTGTCTCAGTAAAAAGAAACTGTTTTCTTCCTCTGGCAACAGGAAGATAATATGGGTAATAAAAATGCTTTGAAGGCTTTGTATTAAAGTCAATTACAGAAACAAGCACTGAATACCAAGACTCAAGAAGAACTATTTGCTTGCAATTTATAGCGTGGTAGGGAATCACTTGGCTCACTCCGAGCCTGGGCTTCCATGCAGAATTCAACAAATTGCAATGTGTTAACAGCTAAGGAAGACAGCTGTCATCCATGGACCAGCTGGCTCCACATGCAGTCTCCAAAACCTTCTGCCACAGGAATACTGGAAACACAGGATGAAATGGGAATGGGGTCAGCAAGAGCCATTGCCAATGAATTCTCTCAAATCCTTCATTTGAGATCCTCTGCCTCTGCCCATCCAGGAAGCCACAAGACATGGCTACAACCCTGCTCCTGCAGGCTGAGTGGGCAGAGTTCCTAGAAGACAAGGATAATGAAACCCTAATTTTGCATGCTTCAGATATTTTATCATTATAATTGGGAAAGGAAAGTAGGTTGCAATTTTTTCATTTATTAAACTCATGGGGAAACAGGTTCTTTATATTCAAATATTTACTGAATGGAGTACAACTGTTATCTAATATGAATGAACAGACTGGTTTGGACAAACCATTTCCTAATTAGGAAATAGGCTTTTCAACCATCTGTTTTTGGAACAGAGTTCGAGGTCAGGGGGTTTGTTCAAACCAATGCAGCTAATGCAATGCCAAAAATCACTGGGGGGAGGGGAAATAGCAGGGCAGGAAAGGCTACATTTCTGAGCCTAGTGGACTCTAAATGAAAACCATATTTAGTAATAAAGCACAAAAAGCAGAAAAATCAGACAGAGGGCTCTGCTGCCAACCAGTGAGTTACAGCTCAGGACTGCTACGGCATGCAGTAGCAACGTCTTAGAGCAGCAAATGTCACTGAGTACTGTGGAAGAAAGGAATTTTTTCTCCCAACTAATCAATAGTCTTTAGTCTCTTCTCCTTGCTTTACATTCTAAATATAATCAATCTCCACAACAAGCTATTAAAGAGAACTCCAGCTCCACAAGAAGTACTGTGCATAGCCTGTTCTTTAATGAAATGTCTGGCATTTTACAGAACAGTAGTTTCATGTACACAGAGACAAGAATGAATACACACACATCCTCACTTTATCCTATTAGACACTGCTAATTTGCACACTTTCAGGTCTTCTTGCAGTCACATTCCCAAAACACTCATGTACCTTACACTGGGTTAAGAGCACTGAAGCAAATCTGTTAAGAAACAAAACTACATAGCCCTTCAGGAACTTTGTTCTGTCCCAAACTAACACCCTAAGGTCACACAGGTTCATCTAAACCTGAAGATAGCTGTAATTCCAGCTGTGGCATTACACCAACTGTTTCTATATACAATTTCTGAAGTGCTGCTAGAATTGGCACAATTATTAGGTAGAACTTTTCTGTCCCTTTCAGAAATGCTATAAAATAAAGACACTCATTATAGATACTACAAGTATTTTAACAACTCAATTCTAATAAGTAAGTTTGCTTAAGCAAATTACAGCACAACAGTACATGCTCTTGAACAGCTTCCATTTGACATCATTTAATTGAGGTCCTCCAGCAGTCCATAAATCATGCCATTGGTTATATGCCACTTACCCTGACAGTGCTTGGCTGGGGATAGCTGCTCTGGGATGGTGCACTCTGTATCTGAAAACTCTGAGGTTATATAGTCCCTTCAGCTCTTCTCCTCCCACTAGCCTCCCAAACAAGGAGCAGAGACAGACAGAGACAGAGCTGAAGTCTTTAACAAAACCATATAGGGACCTTAATATAAAAAACTCTAATCTGGGTGGCCACAGGCCCTGGGTCTCTTCCACTGCATTCCAGTGTAGAGCTCATGAAACAGGAGGAGACTTTCAGCTGTGTAAGATAAACACTTTAAAACTTCAGGAGAGTTGCTAAAATACAGAGAGTAGGAGCATGGCCACAATAGACATCCTCTGGCAGGAGAATCATGTGTTCAAACAAGAGAGGTCCAAGACTCCACAGTAACATCCAAGAGGCAGAATGAGAAATTGGAAGAACAGTCATTTATAACAGACAAGATATTTTTAAAAAAACACTGTCATTAAAGATTTTGATAAAAATAATGAAAATATTTCTGGCCAGCTAAACAGCTGGTCAATTTTTTTACCAAGTCTCTTTAAAAGCTTGGCATTTTGCTAGCATACTAAATACTGCCCATAGGCTTAAGGGTAGTAAAAACAGTACCTGCTGTTGTATAGGATTCACAGAGAAGCCTTTGAAGGTTGTGAAAAGGTTCAGTTAAAAGACTGTTATGATCCCCTCTGTATTGTGATGGATTAGAATCCATTCTGTTTCTCAGTCATCTTATTTTTCAGCCCTAGGACCTATATGCCCCAGTGCTACTTCACCGATGGCCATAAGTCTGAACTGGCATAAACTCATGTCTCAAATTGTTCATAGTAAAGTTGTTGCATTTTATAACCCCAGCTAGGTTTTCCATTGAACATATTTTTAGCAAATAAAGGAACAGTTCTCACTGTACAAGTTATTTTCATCACAGGCCTCAATTTTTACAGCTGTAGCCAACTGTTCTCTGGACAGACTAATTCTAGCGTAGCAGCCCTTTCATAGCCAACATTTTGTCATTAAGTTTGTACAAAAGGCCAGAAACAGCATCTCTTAACTCCAATGCTAAACCTTACAAATTCAAAACTGCTCCAAGCACACAAGCCAAAAAAGATGTGAGAATCCAAGTGAGATCCTTGCTATGTGAGTCTTGTTGCAACAGAGAGAGTTTGCTTACAGATTGCTTGCTGCCAAATTGAGCAGCCTTAATGCAAGAAAAGCTCCCATAAAACCACAGTGAAAGTTTTTCTGATGTGAAAATTTAAGGAATAAGCTACTAACAAAGATAGCAGTTAGACAAAATTATGGATTGAAGACCAAAAGGAATTTAACTTTTAAGGAAAGGAACTTTGAAGGAATGTAATTGCCTTGAAGAGTCAGAAACAGAAACTATCAGATGTTGGAACATGAGCCATGCAAAAGCTATTTATTATTTCACTTCTAGCATTGGAGCAAGAGACAGTGATATTCAAAACAAAACAAAACACAACCCCACCAAGGTAAGCAACCTAAAAGAGAGGATCTAAACAGACCCTTTTTTGTGTATCTGTAGTGACACTCAAAGGACAGCCAAAATCAAATTCTTTGTTTTCAAACAACACTCAATAACATAGCTGAGAAAACTTGTATACATCATATAAAACATATGGTATTAGATCAGGGAACTTGGGTCAAGGGGAAGGAGAATTTCACAATCAGAACCTTTCAATGCAGTATCATGTCTGATTTTGATACAACCATCAATTACCTTCTAGAAGATACACAATCCTAGGTTTTCAGAAACATCATCGACTACTACTCCTTAGAAATACCAATACTGGGAGAAAGATTCAAAAGAATCCAAATTTTCTGCCTTACTGAGCAGAGGTTCACACTTCCAAAACAGTTTACTGGTGATGATGCTGTAGCAGATACAGCACGTACAAGATTGCAGAGCCAAGTAAACACCCCCTCAGCAGAAGTGGTACATAATTCACACTGCACCTCAGCATAACTAGAAATATAGGCAACAGTTTTCTACAAGAGGCCTCTGTGAACATTAAGGAGATGGTGGC
The DNA here is from genome assembly GCA_035583235.1 of Hafferia zeledoni. NCBI lineage: Eukaryota > Metazoa > Chordata > Aves > Passeriformes > Thamnophilidae > Hafferia > Hafferia zeledoni. Next base: position 18,787,772 of record JAWWEV010000169.1, read on the forward strand.
CATGCAGATGCCACAGGCTTGTACTTCTATTAAGCTTCATCATGATACCTATAAACTTAGCCTGATGGCAATGATGGCAGCAGTAGCCCCTTGGCTGATTTGAGTAATGGTTATTTGGGTGAGGATCACACATCACTTTGCCCGTCATGGGCACCAAAGATGTAGGCATCCTAGTTTTCAGGGTGCTCATGAAAAAGATATGGCTAACAGAGAGTCTCAGTCAGAGCAGGTAGTTGTTGATACAGCGATACAGCGTAAACATCAGTTGTTTGGAAAGACCTACTGTATGAAGGATATTTGTTAGAGACAGGCATAGGCAGACTAGAAGAAAGAAGTAAGCCCAGATGCTTGACTGAACAGTAGTGATAAATACACAGAAACAGCAGAGAAAAAATTTAGAAGCGCTGCCCAGCCATGCCTCCAGCACACAATGAAGAGCAGGGCTCAGCAAGAAGCTTGTCTCTGCAGCGTGATGTTATAGAAAGTGCCGGGGCAGGAAGGAAGGCAAACAGGTGAACTATGCAAGGAAATTAGGTCACTCCAGCTCGAGGGACACTATAGAATAAAGGTATTTCTTTTCTTTTAGTGACTCCATGCTGAAGTTATAATCACACAGTCATTACTAGACATAAAAGTACATATCAAAAACTGATATTAGTAGTTTACGTCTTTCTTCTCAGCAACTTAGGTCATTGCCAGAGGGAGAAGGGGGAAGGGGAAAATGTAGTTGGCATGAGACATGAATAAAAACTTAAAGAGACTGGAATAGAACAAGTCTTCTGAGAATCAAGCTTAAATGCTGGGGACCACACCTCTGAGCCCTCCTCTGCAGCTACGGACACAAAAGAGCTTAGCCCAAATATACATATATATATATACACAAATATATATAGGTACAGTGGGTTGATTTTATTTGGGTTTTCTTTTTTCTTCAGGAAAAATCCACAAGACTGTTCCTGAAAGTACTTTACCTTTCCCTCTGGAGGCTACTTCCATCACCAGTTTCTGCTGCCTAGCTTTCAGTCCTTATTCCACTCATTTGTATAGAAACCACACAGAGTGTTTTGCCTGATGTGTTTATATCCCAAGGCTCCCGTTCTTTCTTTGTATCCATTGCCAAAAGCTATGTTTTTTATTTAGCTTCCCCTGAGAACTTTGTTTTTCCATACTAAACCCTTTTGCAGTCTGTCATAGGAGTATATCTGGAGTACAATCAGAGAAAGAAAAACAAGAGGAAAAAGTAATTTTGTCTCTCTCTTAAGTACTTTTTCCCCTTACCTCTTTATAGAGATACTAGCAAATCTCCAATGCTGGGAACTTGCCTATTGACTTGAAGCATCTTTCAATGCAACAGTGGAAACTCTTAGTTACACCTTCCTTAAGTTCTTCCTTTTTCAGTAACTTGTGCAGATTGCCATAAGGACCCAAAATGTGCTTGGTACTCCACAGTAGCTGTACAGCCACCATGCCTATGAAATGGGCTCCAGCTGGCCTGAAGAATGCCAACTCAGAGGCCCCACACCAGTGTGTAAATGCCATCCATACTTTTTTGGTAAAGGAGGACAGAAGCTGCAAACTTATCCCAACTGCTATAGAAGACTGTGAATAAAGTAATCCCTTTGCTTTACTTTATAAGGGAAAACAACTTCTGAGATGTGCATGGAGACCTTCCTGCCTGCATCCAATTGGCTGTTTAGGAATGAGGCTCTGCTAAATATGTCTCTGGCTCCTTTTTATTTGGGGATTCCTTTCATCTTCGTAACATTAGCAGAATCTCTAAATGTTTTAGTTTGTCTGGCTTCAAGCCCTCTATCTCATTGATAGGCTTTACACTTCCCCTCCCCACCCCCTCACACACACACTTGTTTTGAGAAAAACAGGAATAAAGAAGATTTAGGGAGCAGAAAGTCATTCTAATAACCTGATTCATTGCAGCCGTCACACAGCATGCATCTGCAAAGTGTCAGAGTAACCATAAACTGTCAGACCCATAGAGTAGCTTCCTCTGTGATTGTCAGGCTCTCTCTAAGAACTAAGCCAAAATCACTCTAATCATTCTCAAATATTGCAGTTTTCAACCTAAAAAGTTTAGAAAATAGTTTTGCCACTGCAGTTCAAGAGCTAGAGGAGCCAATGTTTGCCTCCTGGGCCTCTTGAGCATGGTGATGAAGAATGTTAATTCACAACCTTCCTCCATCTTCTTGACAAGGTCTCTTTCTCCACAGTAATGCAGTAGTTATCCTTCATTCAAAATCAAAGGAACACATTCAAAGTAAAAATGAGATAATGGCTCTCTCATCATTCCTTCTTAGATAAACAAACAGAACATAAGTACAATTCCTGCTGTGTCAGGTTGATATCCATATAGCTCTGCATCCTGCCTATGAGATTTCCTAATAGCAGATGCTTAGGAAAGAAATAGGACTTCTACAGTGGTAATTTTCTTCCTATAGCCTTTCTCCTTTCTGTGTGCAGGAGAGGATTTCTTGAGACAGGGGTTTTTACCCATGTCCTCGTGCATAATACATGCAGATAGATTTTTTCCTCCATAATTTGCCTAATTTAAACACTTGGTTTTGAAAGCCATTCATGGTCGGGGTTTTGGTTTTTTGGTGGTTGGTAGGTTGGTTGGGGTGGGGTTGATAGAAATAAGCTCTACATTTTGTCTGCAAGGCATCACCCACAGTTCACACTCCAGCTGGTGTAGACATGCCTAATACTAGAAAAAAAAAACCCCATTAAATACACCAGAAGCATAGTCCAAGGAAAACTGTTTATATCAAGAGCTGCAAATCCACCAGAGATCCTGGATAAACCCTCAGGCCACCGGCCAAGGCCAAGCTCTGCCCCACTGTCGCAAACTATCAGCAGCACCCCATAGCTTGTTCACAGTTCATGAAGATGTATCTGTACAAAATTACATTGATAAGGACTCAAAATAACGTTACATTGGCACATCTCCCAAGAGTTACAGGGAACAGATTCTCCTAGACGATTATCAGAACCTCTCTAGTAACATCATGCCTACATTTGTCAAAATGTAAATGAAATCTTCCCACTGTGGAAGACAAGTCCTGTACCCGTAAGGAAGTGAGACCTACACAAAGTATGCATGAGACAGGCAGAGTATTGTTGGGTCCTTCCCCAACAGTGACTTCCAAGCTCTCCAACCAACATACTACCAGACTGACAACATCAAGTAGACCACTTCCCAATACATTTTTGTAAGTGGTTTTCCTGTTATTGTCTCACCAAGAGCTGGGTTTCAAGCTGACTTTGCACAATATAAGAAACCAGATTGTTCCCATGAAAGAAATTTTCTGTGAGTGAGTTTCATGAAGCTATTACTTATAGATTAAACCTGTGGGCTCTGCATGCCTACTTACATCACAAAGCCTCACAAGCTCAATTCCTGTATCAGCCAGTTCAGCTGGTCCTCCAGCAAACCATAAGAAAAAGGACCTCTACAGGTCATTTCTTTCACTGGTAAATTTGGTAATTTGCAGCAGTGCCCAAGTTTCACTTCTTGTGATCAGTACATCATCTCTGCCCATAGGCTCTGCATGATGACAAACTGGAGTCAATCTCACCACAAATGTCACCAAGCCAGTACCTGCCTCTCCAAAGGGTCCATCTCTGGTCTCCAGTCTCTTTTTCCTTGCACCTGCGCTTGGAACACTTAAAGCAGGCAGGTGTCGCTGCTGGGCAGGACAAGGAGATACGGCCCTGCTGCAACTTCCTCATCTTCTGTATGAGTCACTCAACACAACCTATAAACAACTGAGAACACAGCTGAACTAGTTTTTTTTTAAATCTACACAAGAACTGCTGCAGCACAGTGAAGGAATGATAATTACATGGCCACAAACTGAATAACATACAAAATCTACAAGGGGAAATGTACCACCTGTGTGACTAGGGTGAACATACAGTTTTAAAAATACCTTAGGATTAAAAAGGAATCTGCTTTTGTAACTGGCATACCATTATATGAAGGTATATGGTGTTATGTGTAAGAGTAAAAAATAATGTGGCAAATGCAAAGATATTAAATATATGTGCATCTCCTGTACCATGAAAAAAAGCAAAAAAAACCCAAACAAACAAGCAAACAAAACAAACAAACAAAATACAGAAGTCAATTCAAAGTATTGAAAAACTGTTTGTGTCTTTTTTAAATTTCAGTTCCACTGCAGGAGGGTGTTAAAACAGCAGTAAAGTTGGGCATGCACACTGCAGCAGGTATGAATTGCCTGCATCCGCAAAGGTGTCCCAAAGAACAAGCCAAAGTGCCTCCAGAACCATAAACACATTTTCATTAGTTCTTGAAAATGCTTGAGGGGTTTTCCCCAGGAAGAAAGGCAGTTTAACAAAATTTCAAGCACATAATGAAAAGAAGTAGCTAATTAAAAACTTGCCAGATGCACACACCACTCTAAGTCAACCTATCACAGCTGCCAATACAGAATTCAAATAATAAAAAATAAAAGGAGATAACAAACATTGATGCATAAGGCTTTGTAAAAATGACTTTTAGCATAGCTTTCTTCGAAGAATATTATAAACACAGTTGCAAAAGCCCTCTAAAGCCTTTTATATTCTACAACATGAAATAATTAAAAGTAAAGCAAATGCAGATCTGACATATGCAGAGTAGCAAGAGAACTGCCCCTGAAAACTGAAGCACAGCAGCACAGGGAAATAACTGTAGAGTGTGTATGATTCTGTGGGCCCTTCCCTACCTACCACTGGCTTCATCAGTGATTTGAACAATAACATAAGTTACAGAAAGATGTCACAGATAAAATGTGTGTGAGCATGTATGTGTTTTTATAACATACTATAACCTACACTATAGATCTAAGATAAAACAGAGTCCTCCTCAACAGAATCCTGTTTATAATATGAAACCTTGAGAAGATTCTGCATCTCTGACCTGTGCAGGAGGATCCCTACTCCTTCTTCCCCCCATGAAACTTTCGCTGAATGTCATTTTGGCTGATGAAAACAAGGTGCAGACAAACACACCTGGCAAAGTGGTGCCTAACTCGCTGCACATGCAGGAAGGACAAGTTTTCACTGGTGCCCTCTGCCTCATGTGCAGCATCAACTTGCCTCTGTCACACCTTCCTGCACACATCCTGGCTCTGCTTGGGCCTGGAGGCCCCTCCTGTTATCTAATGTGGTGCCTCAGGAGACACAGCTGATGATTGTTGGTAACTTAGCCAGGAGTAACTTAGCACACAGCTATTACTCATGCCCTAGCATATTCAGTTTATAAACCACTTCCCAAACAATGCTAAAGCCCCACAACAAAACTGAAGCAGGCAGGGTTTTGGTCCTTAATTTGCAGATGCATCTCAGTTACAAAAGGTTGTTTCTTCTTCTTTCTTACAGACAGTTGTAAAAACTATGAAAAAGTAAAGATAACATGCTGGTTTTGTTTAATAATTTGGTTGGTTTTCTGAAAGTGTATCAGCATTTTCCAGTCAAACTCAGAGTTTTCTTTTCCTCTTCCACTACTTGTGTTTTACATGTCCAGCTTTAACTGTTTGCTCACATTCCCTTTCAGGCCAAAGTTTTGTGTTTTCCATTTTATGACTGTAAGGAAGACTTACACAATTCTGAAACAAACATAACCATCTTTCAGAGATACAGAAAATCTCAAAATTCTGCAAAGCTTTTCCTCATTTTAGCTCATTTTGAGACCAATTGTCATGCTACTGGTCTCATGGGGGATGAAAACAGTCAGGACTCAGATCTAATCCACCTATAGCCCTGTGGGAGATTTCTGCAATCTCGACTGCTTTTTGATCCATTTTTTGGACAGGGTAAGATCACATATACTTGTCCTGTATTGCACACACCCATATAATGTTTCCATGGACTGGTACAGATACCACTCTACATTTCACAGACAGAAGGCTAACATCTCCCTAATTACACTGCAGTTTTAAGGACTTCAAGAACATTCCAAGTACCTTCAGGCAGAAAAAGCGAAAGCTTGTTGATTCATGTTCTGTTCTTCTTGCAAGACATTAACCACACTAAAAAAGGATACAGTCTCAGAATTATAGTTTCTACTATGTTGTCAGTCCTGTAAGTACTTCCCAAGTTTCTCTCTCTTTCAGTTCCTTGCTAGTAACTTGTAGAAAAGATGTAGTAACTCCTTTCACTGCTGCAAAACACTGTTGTCCAAGGATCTTGGAAATGCCTGGATGGTTTCCACATCAGGATACCAGAACTACACAACTCTTCCAGCTTCTTAATTACAGCCTGTTGCTTACTATATTGTATTTAGCTGTCTCCGGAAATTAATTTACAAGGTCAAATGTTCAGACCTCTTCAGTATGATATAAATCGTTTCCCTGCACACTGGTTAGTCTGTGCTACACAGCACGAACACATTGTTTAATACAAGGAGGAAATTATGCAATTAGCAGGTCTTCAGCATAAACACATCCCCCTTTCTGAATCGTATTTAAATAAAACAGTGTTGCTATAGTATTTTATTGCATCAAAAACTGGGGGCCACTTGCAGTGCAAATTGTCAGGCCTGCTCAGAAAATGGGTTGGGAGGAACAGGCGACAACCACACTTCGGAAAAAGGGTTAACATCTGTGTTATTTTATTCTGCATACACAGGAAAACTACTGTTTGCATGACGGCTAAACCTTCCACATTGCCTTGATTTTAGTAACTTATAGATATTCTTCTGTAAATTGCTTTTGTCAGATCCTTTTTTCCAGTTAGGCCCCCTGAAGAGAAAATGTGGAGCTTGTACCAGGTCACTCAGGAATAGTGGAACAGTAGCTGGGAGGGCAAGGAACAAGCTCCATGTATTAACAGCCTTTCACTGCACCAAACTGAGGCACTCCAGGCTCTGCCACTCCAGGCTGGGCTGCCCTTTCAGGGACCTGATAGAGAAGGAGTTGGTGGCCAGCCCCACCTCCCAAAAAGAGGGAAGTCCCCAGATACTGCTACAACGTATCTTTACATATGCTTTATGCACATATCATGAAATCTTATCTTCAATCGAGATAACATCAAAATTACCAGTGGTCTCAAGTAAAATCATGGCTCACTGAAGTGATGAAATAAAAGCTGAGAATTCAGTTGTAAACCTCTGCTTCAAGAAACTAAGACAATTTCCCTACACCATCACAGCATTTCTCACATTAAGCTAAGGAACTGCTCCCCTCTCAGCTGGTTACCTCCAAGCAGGGAGGTTTCTGAGCATCCCTGGAGCTTGGAGAAATTCATGGGAGACCTGTGGCTGTTAAAGTTGTGGCCTGAACTGGCACTAGAATCTCCTGCCCATCCCAGGGAACCAAAAATGCACATTCTGCTGTCCATCCCTCTTCAGTCTCTCATCCAGTCTCCCATTCCTGCATCTTAGCTAGCTGACAGCAGGAGAGGCAGCTACTGTGCAGTGTGGAAAGGATGTCTCTTCCAAAATACTTGACTTTAAAGAAGTATTAGAGAAATGATTCAGCTGAAAAATATCACAAACATCTTATCTGAGAATTTAGCATACTGCTTCAGACAGCAAACATGAATGTATCCCTTCTATTATGACCACCATTAGAGACTCACAGCTTTCTAAGTCCATCACTTAGTTGCTGATAACCACCGACAGAAAGCAATCAAGTGCATCTTGACTGAAATATGAACCAGTCTGTACTATACACTCAGTTCATTTGCTGCAGCTCATAAAAGCTTACTATACAGTGGGCTGTGCAGCCAAACAGAGAAGGTATGACTCACTCCTGTAGCTGCATAAGCTACCCAGGTCTCTCTTCTGTTTGTGCAGATGTGTGGTAGAAGTGGATGAGTGGGTGAAGGTAGGGAACACTGAATAGCCCTCCCACTTACAGACTTTGTTCCTATCACAAAAGCCCCTCTCTACCAGGATTTAGATCTTAAACATCTACCTGAACCATGAGTCCTGGCTAAAAGCAGACAGCAATGCTCAGGAGAAAAACATTCAGAGCAAGATTACTGCATCCTGTTCTCACTCTGAAGAACGTTTATGTCACAAAGGATGCTGAACTGCATCTGAGATGTCAGTGGGAGGAATAGAACTTCTCACATCACTGTCAGGTCCCCGCTGCCCCCAAAGAATTTCAAAGGTTAAGCGATATCAAAAGAAACCAAAACAAGAGCATTTGCAGTCTCAGTCACAAGGCATTGCTTTATCTAAGCATGCTAGTTTCACTCAACAGATGATATTCCAGAAAGAGAAACATGACAGAGCAGAGCAAAGCAGTAGAACTGAATCCCAAAAACATACTACTTCTTACAATCTCAGAAACAGCAGCATGCTAAGATCATTTGAAAAGTTTCCTTTATCTTCTCATTCCCACTACCTTCAATAAAATTTGTCTTAGTTTACTTTATAATTATAATGACAACTTTTCCTTGAAGGGTGGTTGTTTGGGTGTCACAACATCAGAAATAAAGTCATCTGGTGCACCTGTTAGAGGTTAAAAGCAGAACTAAAGATGTCCTTTTAGTCACATTTACCTCATTTCTCCACAGATCTTTCCTCTCTCATCCTTGGTACAAGGATTCAGTCTTGATTTTAACTCACAAAGGCAAGAAACTCACAAATTAAATCAGCAGTGCTCTGTCCAGGCAGTGCCTGAATGTTTGGAAACTTCCTCACCTCTAGAGAACATCTAGCATCCCTAGCACATTATCTCAAAAGTTTTTATAGCTCATCTGTAACACATTTGACACTTAGCATTTGCTGTGCTTCAAGCTTTGAAAGTATAAAGCACAATCTCAGGAACAGCATCTTCAAAAAACAACTAAGACCAAATAGCTTGAAAAAAAGAGAGAAGAGCACCAGCCAGTCTCTGAAGCTGAGCTGCCTGCTGCAAGAATTGGATGGAGACAGAGCTCTGCAAAACAATTAAAAGGAATGCGTTCACAATCTATAAATTCACAAAGTCAAATTTTGAGTCCCTGTGATGTGCAAAATACTTGCTAAATAATGCAGCATTCAGTATCTCAGCACTCCCTGGTACAGTGTACACACAGAGGACTGAGACAGGATGGTCCCATGGCTAAAATAAAGTCAATAACCAACCCTAGGAGAGAAGCACATCTACATTTATGGTAAGGTTATAGTGATTGGCTGTAGGAGCCACCAGGCATCCAGCCAATTTGCTTTTCCAGTCTAAGGAAATGCTCAGTTTGTTTGAATTTTGCCCCTGCTGTGAAGAATGCATTGACGTCATCGAACTGAGTCTGTTGAACAAAAGCATGGATCCAGGTTCGTGTCAGGAAGTTGAATTATGAGAAAGAGGACGTACGTCTGTTTCAGCTTTCTTTAAGAGGGATAGGGACTATGTCCAGTTCTCCTTTATCACCTCCTGCAGAGAAGAACTGCTAAAGGGGAAAAGTGACTTGCTACAAGCTTCAGTTTCCACTCTGTTTTGTTCTAGTTGTGTTGTGGGGTTTTTGTTTGTTTCCACTCTGTTTTCTTGCTACTGTGGGGTTTTTTTAGATAAACACAAGCATCTATGCCTCCACATGCAGGTGTATCAGACTTCTATTATTTCTAAAAGAAACATGCTGCATGTCAGAACTTCCTGATGTCATTTGATGTAACACCATGCAGCACCCTCACGAAAAAACCCTATGGGTCTTCATAAACCTCTCTGCTCATACCCTGCTTTCCCACTTCTGTGCTGTCATATCAGCTTCTCCACACACAGAACAGGGTGTTTGGGCCACCGTCATCTGACCAAGAACATTTCATTATACCAAAAACTCAGGTGATTCTAAGTATTATGAAAACAGAGAGAAGGGTAACCTCTGACCGCCAGAATCTGGCCACACTACACTGCAAGAAAGCAGCCACCGTAAAGTAGTTACAGATCTTTTCTGGTCTACAAGACCACAGAGCAAAGTAAAACCATCATAAAATTCTACTGAGTGAGAGCTAACTATTTAAGGACTAACGCCCATCCAAAAACTTCCCAATAGTGTAGGCTGATGCTTGTGATGAAAGTCACATAAGAGAAGAGGTAAGAATCAAGGATAAAGGAGATGCAATAAAGCTGCACAAATAATGGATTGTTCACTCTAGGACTTGAACAAAAAGTTAGAATTGGTTGTTCTGAACATACATGATGGAGGGGAGAAGGAAAACAGAAAAGCAAAATAAACCAAAAGGCAGACAGAAAGTGAAACAAACAAATAAAAACAAAACAAAAACCTTGGGTCCGAATTGAGTGTTTGAGCTTTATCCCCCTTCCTTTTGAATTTCAGAGTATTTACAAAACATGAATCACATAACAAAATGTACCATTTTAAGTATCTCTAAAACATATGTTCTGCATTATCTCCTATTTTCCTCCCTTTCCAGCCAAATACAAACCTTGTGTACCCTAATCCACATTTTAAGGCAAACTTACTACCTACTAAAAGAGAGGGGAATAAGTCAATATATACAAGAAAAGCAAATGCAGAGTGAACAGGAAAGCAAGTGTAGCGGGGAGTTTTTGGCAGCTCGCACATTTATTATATTAAGGTATCTTAGTGTAAGTCTTCTGTTCAACAATAATCTCCTAATCTGTATTTTAGGTCAAAGGAAATTTATGTTTGATGGAACTACTTTGGTTAAGTTATGTAAATGCCCAATCTTAGTACAAAAGAACTGCTGAAAACTTACCAATATGCAAAAACAAATCTAAACAAAATATTTCAAAAAAAAAAAAAACATTTTAAAAATAAGTCACACTTTCACAGAGAAACAAGTAGTAGACAGCAAGTCTGGAGGGAGAAGAAAATGTTTGATGCCAGTTAAGGCATGCATACAGATCCCAACTCAACAACTCTAAAAGCCAGAATACTGTGATCATGTGTGTCCAGAATTATTCCTTGGCTATTTTTGCAGCTATCTTGAACAGAATTTCCTATGACCAGTGTGCATATGTGGACATAGAACAATAACAAGATTTTTAAAAGCCCAAAACAAAAACCAACCAACCAACCAACAACAACAAAAACCCCAAAAACAAATCACCAAAGGAAAACAGAAATCTTGCACTTTTAAAAAGTGTGTGTTAACTGTTCCTTGGGTTGGATCTCACCCCAGGCTGATCCTTCTCCACGAGTTAGGAGAGGCTCAAGGCCATCTGCTGGCAAGAGAAATACCACAGCGTCTTCACTGCTTAGCATGCCTCTGCTGACACATGAATTAAGTTTTAGATAAAAGCTGAGTAAAGAAAAGTCAACGCTACAATTTTTACCAGACAAAAACCCCTGCTGCAATCCAAGGAACAAAGAAGAGAGGAAAACACTGGCCTTCTAGTGCTCACTGATACCAGCTCAGGATAGTCAAAAAACAAACAATACTCCAAACACTTCTCTCTTTCTTCATTATACATATAAAACCCCCAAATAACTACAGTTCTTAACTACATAAGGTAGCACTGCAAGCCACATGCACACCGATGTTTTGACATGAATGTGGTAGCTTCTCAAATGTCTCTCAAAGCTCCCTACCAAGACAAAAATACTCCACTTGCAGAACAGCTACGGGCACAGAGTCATCACACCCCCGGGGCGGCTGGGAGGAGTGCAAACCACAAGCACCTGAGAGACATAAGCTACATCAGTGGAACATACTGGATAATTAGGGCAAGAGACGCACCGAGGTGTTACCCAACACTGAGCAATGCCTGCTGAGGGCCCAGTCACATACAGTTTTCATTTTAGGGCAAAACACAATCTCCTGAGTGATGAATTTGGAAACAATTTTACCAAGCTTTTTGCTGCAGCAACCATCCGGTTGCAGCGGACAACGTTGCTTGCAGTCCCCACTTCCGCTAAAAGTAGCAGCTTCAAGTACACACTGATTTGGGTTTGCCCAGCAAGAACTACAGACATGTAACCAAGGCACTACATCCAAGAGAGATGCCTCTCCTTCCTTATATTCCATACTGCCACTGGGAAGGCAACAAGTTGCTTGTTCAAAGATACTCCAAAGGCATCATCTCTAAAAATGTGTCAGAAGTACATTTCAGTTTATCCGGAAGTGGTTAAAAAGCTTGAAATATTTAAAACAGTAGCTTTTTTTTTTGTGTGTGTGTGATGTTATGAACCCAGCTTATCTGTATGGCAGCTAAGAGCCATACCAGTAGAAAAGCTGAAGAGTTTCTGAAAATCTGAGTCATAAACCACTGAAAAATGGTGTTTAAAACGAAAATGCCAGCTCAGTTGTAATCATGTCTTCCCAAGGCAATGGCATCATGTCAAAACCTGAAAGACCAAAACACGTATCAATAACTAACACCATCACACTATTTCTAACTCTGCAAAGGAGGCCAGACTACCAATATTTCAAAACAGTTAAAGCTTACAGGGAAAACACAAATGACTAGAAATAGCTACAAAGTGTTACAGGCTTGAGCAATCCTTTCAACACGATAACAAAGGGCAGTATCTTCTGCTGCAGGGAGTTCAGCCTTTTCTGAGTGACTGCACCACTACTACTGATTAGGGACTCCCTGCCCCCAGCCTGTCCTTATCAATCCTGCCAAAGCGAAGTTTCTGTCCTCGGTGGGGAGGAAATTGCTCCTCCCAGCAGCTAGGACAGGAAGTAATTCCCTCATTCCCACTCCAAAGTTCGCTGGCTTCGTGATCTCGGCGTCGTGCTTGGCATTCACAAGGTCCAGAGTGGGTGTCCCCGGAGGAACAACCGCGGTCACCGCGGAGACCGCTGAGCCCAGGACAGCCAAGAGGAGCTGCTGCGCCCTCGCTCCGTGTCACCGCCGGCTGTCCCGGGCCGGGCCGGGCCGGGCCGTGCCGTGGGAGACCCTGTCCGGGGCCGCTTCACCACGTGGGGCACCTGCGGGGAAACGGTGGCGCTGCCCATGGCCCCGCGGCAGCCCCTCCGCGTCGCTCAGCCCCGCGCCCGGGATGGGCAGGGCCGCGTTTGCCACTATGGGAGGAGCCGAGTGGGCAGGGCCGGGTACTGTGCCGGGACGAGTGAACTTCCCTCAGCCGGAAGGTGCGGGACAGCGCCGGGCAGCGGCGAAATGGCCCGGGGGCTCCTTCCTCTGCTCCTCGTAAGTGTCCGCCCGAGCAGGGATGCGGGGCGCTGGCGGGCGGGCTGCTCGGCCGCGGGCGGCGGGACCAGCCCCGGGCGGGGACCGCGGGGCCGGCGGGGACGCGGCGCAGCCGGGCAGCGAGCGCTGCCTGGATGCTGATCGCCGCCGGGCGACAGGCTTCTTACCGAGACTCCAGCTAGTTGGTTTAGGTGATGTTTTAAAGAGAAAAAGCCCACACACACACTTCAAAGTTCAGACACTTTATGATTTTACAGCAGGCTGAAGGGAAGTGATTGTTGTGGAAAAGCGGGAGGAAGAAAAGGCGCGTGGATGCAGGTGGCTGTCAGGGACACCGGGTCGTGTGCTGAAGAGGGGGGACCCAAGGGCAGCTCAGTCCGCAGCCATCCGTGCTGCCCGGAGGCGCTGGCGGGGCAGGCTGAGCGTCCCGCACCTCCAGCGCGGTGCTATCGGCACCTGCCCGGGCTGCAGCCGCTTTAGGGCGAGCTGACTTGCTCTGCGCCTCGGGGGATCCGTAACACGGCGATCTCGTAAAGCAACATAAGAGCAAATGCCCGTGAAGGAGAAGTTTGAACCACTGTGACAGTGACCCAGGAAAAGCTAGAGGAATAGTCCAAGCCTGGCGGCATGGTGTGCAGCATTTACTGGAAGCAGTGGGGCAGGGCTTTCCCGGCTTGCCTGAATCAGCCCCTGCGCACACGGTATGTGTCCCTGCAGCTTCAGAGCTTCGGGCTGGTGTCTCACTCTCATTGGTAAAGTTCCCTTCACGAACACCCATTTTGAAGGGCTGCTGTCAACAGGAAAGGTAAGGGAGGGTGTCAGTGCCCAGCACAGGGGGCTCCGCTGGTGCCAAAAAGCTGTAGTGGCAGCAGGCGCCAGGCCAGGAGACCTAGGGACACATGGATGCTCTGGCTCGGCCTGTGCTCCGGTAGAGCCGCCCTGAGACAGCCCTGCTCCCAGAGCCTAGAGGTGGGATAGTAGGAGTGAGGCAGGTGATAGTGAGCCCTGCTGCACAGCACAGCCACCACCTGCCTGGAAGTGTGGGTGCAGTACACATTGATTCCCCAGCCCCAGTTCTCACCTTTTGCAGAGACAATTCACTGGAGCTGACACTCAAAGTGTCCTCGCAGTGTGGTTACGTTTGTAGCAAACGCAGTTTGCTTCGCGGTTGCCGCATTAAAAAGCAAGTCTTACTGAATAAACCACTCAAATTCTGATGTGATTTATTATATAAGAGGTAGTAAACTATTTAAAGTGTTTCAGAGAGTCCTATCCATGTTCCTCCACAAATCACCAGAGCATATTTAAATACAAAGAATTTTCATCTGCTCACAGAAGTGTGTGTTTGTGTTCCTTTACAGGAGCAGCGAACTACTGGCAGAAATGTCAGTGTGGTTTGCTGTGTTGGAACTATCCAGAATATATATTAAGATTAAAAGTACTTTCTATCTTACCACACTGCTCCAAGAGAATATATAATTCATATTCTTATTTTCCAATTGTTTCCATATATCAATACCCCTTAGAAAGACCATAACACTCCTACATACTTTCTAGTTTTAAAAAATAATTTTTGTGTGTTTGGTTTTTTGTTTGTTTGGTTTGGGGTTTTTGTTTTTTTTTTTTGTTGGTTTTTTTTTTGTAATTAACATGTTGTTCCACTATTTATAAGTCAGTAAACCTGGTCAGAGTTTGGCATATTGTTTTGGTTAACCCAGAACATGAAAGCACTTTGTTGAATGAGACTTCAATTTTGCAAGGAGCTCCGTGCTGCACTGAAGTTGCAGGGATAGTCGTGCAAAAGTATCAACAGTCCATGCAGTTAGAAAACATCTAAGTTCTTATTGTAAAAAAGCCATAAAACTACTCAGAAATGCTCTAAAGGAAAAGGCCATCTGAAGAGAGTTAAGTGCTATCTAAATATTTTATCAGTAATATTTTTTTATCTGGTAAGACTAGAGAGCAGGCAATTTTCTGGAAATTCAGAAGACACACCTTTGAAAACAGGACTCCTACGTTATTGCACTGATCATTTCATGGAAAATTAACATGCATATTTACATGTACATGCATAAACAGCCACAAAATGATGAGATGACCCAAGATTCAAGTGCAAAGTATAAGGGCCCCTATTCTGGAAACGTCTGTGCATGTTTCCACAGCTAACTGCCATTTTCTTTGCAGTAACTCACTGAGCAAAGAGAAAGTCACAATGAGGAAACCATATTGTTTACAGAAGGGAAAGGGGAGGAGTTGCTAAATTTCTATTCTATCCAACTCTTTTTCATCCTTAACCCCAACATGAAAGTGAGGTGAGAGCTGTTAGTGTCGCTCCAACTCTCCCAAACTGTGTTTATTAGATGTTCAAAAGTACAGTACTCCTGAAAAACAGAATTAAAAACCAAACCCCAACAAAATAACCAACCATCCAACTCCCGGGTCCAATGTATTGCTGTAATTTGCACGTGACTCAGATGAGATGTGAAATAGTAATGGATTGCAGTTGGGCAGTGACTACTTTAAGAAGCTGGACAGTAGCTGAGGCTTCTTACTTCCCAGGTACTGGACACGTGCATCTTCCTTGAAATTTAAGAAGCTAGAACGCTTGTAGTTGTGGGGAAATGGCAACTCCCATTGCTGGGCTCCAGAAAATGGAACTGGATTCTTTTTGTCCTTCTCATAAAAGATTTTAGAATGTGAAATACTCTTTTTAGAGGTTATTTTGGTGCTAACTATGAACTTCAGCCTTGGTGAGACTAAAAAAAAAAAGAGTTGGAGGGAAAACAATACTGGATATTTCGGAAGCAGAAAATAGTTGTCATAGTGAAAGAATTGGATTAGAGAATTTTCTTAATATTACTCTTGAGTGACATTATTCTTTAAAAAAGCCATCCTGACAGAGTTAATAAAAGGGAGATTAATTACAGAGAAAAGTGTATTAAAATGGAACTAACTCTAGCAACCCAACTTCCACTAAGCAAAAAAAGCAAGAAAAATCTCCCCACCCCCCTTTTTTAACACTTAGAAAGCCCCTGATGAGCTCATGCACCTTGCTCCATGTAACGAATGTGGAGTGGAGGAAAAAGGTCACCAAGTACTAAAGGCATCAGCCTTCTCATTCATCAGTATCTATGGATTAGAAATGGGAGAAGTGATTTGCCAAAAAGAAAATGTATTATAACAGGAGAAAGCAGAGACAATTATTTTCTCAGGGTTAACATTGTAAAGTTTTTAAAAGTCCTGTATGCAAATTACACATTCACACACTCTGAAAGATGAGATTACATGCCTGTAAGCTATGTCTGCAGAAGCTTTTCAGTTGAAGCAGGTTGATATGTTATGAAGAGTACTCTAATGAAAGAAAGATTTGGAGGCCTGAAAATTTCATAATGACATGATTATTCAAAGAAACTAAAGTTCTTGTCATTTTGCCTTCAGAATGTAGATGAAAACAGGTTATAAGTCTCCTTAGCAAATACCTATGTTGGTGAAAGCATTTTGGAGGACTCAGTTGCGATGGAGGAGAGGGAGCAGGTAGAAAACTCTCCTTCATTACTTGGGCAATGCAGATGGAGAGAAACCAGAAAACTTGGGCTCATGTGCTAATTTTTATGGATTCTCCTAAGGTTAGATGTCCCTGACTGATGGATCTTCTCCTTGACTGCTTAGTTTAATCTAAGTCTTCAGTTTAAATATGAAAACTACTAGATTTTTTAGGTTAAGATGAGAGACTTAAAAGACAGCCTCTGTTAGTCATTTTAGGCTGAGAACATAACAGCTATTGCTTGAGTGTACAGATCATAAAAAAGCACCTATCATCCCTGCCTGTACAAAAACCCCTAAAGTGCTTCCTTTCTGATATTAGTGTTACTGCTCAGTGACAACAAAAAAAACTAAGAGGAAGCTAAATGACTATTGACTGTTTTATTTTTTTTTATAAGATAAACCAAAATTTTTAGATAGCAAATGCCTTGCCGTTAAGTGAATTCAAGTCATGGAGGAGAAAAAAATTTTGAGGAAATTAGGGTGTTGCTTTAAAAAAAAAAAATCTCCACGATTTTATCAGTATTCCTTCTATAGGAAAGCATTGTAAGACATCTCTGCGAGCAGAACCAATGTAGGTGTTTGGTGCTGCTTAAGTGTCAGATTCTGAGAAGTGACCCCCCAGTTCTTGTAAGTGTACCAGGAAGTTCATCTCCGTGAGCAAGAGCGGAGGGCTTCCATCTGAAAGTGTTATGGTTCTAGAGCCCCTCACCGTACCAGCATAGCTCACTTGTATAAAAGCATAAACAAGAAGCAGAGAAGTTTGTTTGTGTGAGGGAAGATGTGTCTCTGTACACACCGTGTTTGCAGGTGTTTGGTAAACACACAAAAAAATCAGCTGTTTTACTGATACTAGTAATTTAGAAAGATGTTTCCTTCTTTCATTATATCCAACTTTCTGCACAACTCACTGGACATTTTCTTCACACTGCTTTAGGGAAAGCCAAACTAGAGAGGTTTTACATCCGTGACTACATTTTAGTAATTATTAGTAATTATTAGTAAGACAGTTCTCCCAGGAAAAAGGAAAACAAATCACACTAATTTGACACATCCATTTGAAAGCTTCTGTTAAGGCCTTAGATTGACTTTAAACTTTTAACATCATTACACTGGGATTCAGAGAAGAGCTCCCTGAAGCTTTGACAGCAAAGGAAGAGACAGCACTGATCAGAGGAAGTGATGCACTGAGCATTCATACCCACAGTTCCTCAAGTGCTAAACTGCTCTTTTTGGTGTTGAAGCTTTTCCTCCAGGTGCAAAGAAAAGTCTTCTTAATTTCAGCCTAGTAATGAATATTATATGTTAATAATAATTAATGTATTTTTAAACAGATGGCTGCTAAGGAAATAAAATGCTATCCACCCTGCCATCTCTGAATAAACTTGAGCATCAAAAGAAGTGGCTATTTACAGAAGTCAGCAGATAACACTTCCTTCACTTTAAAGCCCAGTTTGATATCCAAATCCATTTTTCATAACGAGTTTTCTACATCTAACTCAAGTTGTGGTCAGCATCTAAGCGGTACATAGCTCCATTATATAGGTATCTCATATTTAGTCATTCAGAGCATATACAGAGTTCCCCAGAAACTGTTGTTGAGAGGAAGGCAAACTGTAGCTCGTTTTTCCACCTTACTCCAGAAAAGAAAAAAAAAAAAAAGGAAAATAAAAAGAGAAAATGGAATAGTTTGACTTCTGGTCCACAGTGCTTTATTGTTATCATGAAAAGAGGCAGGCAGGAACAGCTAGTAAAGCTCCCATTGACTAGTAACAGAAAATAACTAACAAAACCAAACAAAAATTCCCTAAGTACTTTGCAACTTAACTTGATAGTGCATTCAAAGAAATTCAGAGACCTGGATTAGTTGTATATTAATTTGAAAGGAGTGTGCCTGTAGTGGTAGGGTTCATGGCTTTAAGTCTAATATGTGTTCTCATTGTCCATTAAATCTTCTAAAGTAATGAACAGTTTTAATAAGCAGGTAAATATCAATATGTTTAGCAATGGAGTAACACTACTGATGTGACTGCTAGTATTAAAACACACCTACAGTCCTTGACAGGTTTTTGTCTAATTTACTGTTCTTCTCTCTTAGGTGTCTGTCTTAATTACTGAAGCACAGTGCAAAAACTATACTGAAGCTCTAATGCACAGAGTGTACAATAGGAGGATCATTGCCAGGAGGGAAATTACGTGTAAACAGGATGAATACAATTTAGGTGGTCAGTGTTGTAAGAAATGTAAAAGTGGTGAGTATCATTGTAAAACTGTATTGAGAAGTCATTAACAGTGGAAACCACAGCATACACAATTTCTTTGTGCTGGGATAAGTGGCATGAGGTGGTTTCCTAGATGCAGTGCTTCATTCTAGCTGTATCTTTGTTACAGGACATCAGCCACTTTAAAAGTATTTTTTGAGCTCGATGTACCAATAACTTCTCCCTACAGATAGTAGTTCTCACATAGCATGCTTATTACAAAAGAGTCAAGCATTACATACATGTATTTGAAAGAGGTTAAAAAAGTGAAAACACATGTTCTTGCCTTCAAGATTCTATATATTCATGGGTGTTCCGATTTTGCATGTATAGTTTTGTTTGGTGTGTACTCCTCCAGTCTTAAATTGGATGAAAAGGGGTGGTAAACAGATCTTATGTACACTACATTCCTGAAATGCATATACATATGCATAAAAATATAGGTTCCATATTTGGAATCAAAAGTATTAGGGATTAAAAATAAATTCTGATGCAAGTCTTAGAGCTGGTGGCTTCTGTCCAAATTCTTGTTTTCCTTTCTCCACAGGTTTTGTTAGAAATACCAGTATTGCCTGTCCAACAGATATTAGCAAACACTGTGTTGCATGTGAAAGTGGAAAGGAGTTCATAAACTACCCCAATGATTTGAGCAAGTGTAAGAGATGCTCTTCATGCGACAGAGTATTTGGTATGTCTGTAGAAATGGAAACTAATAATTACTATTCTTTGATACAGGATTTCACTGAAAAGTCTCCAACAATCTCTGAATAGTGGGTAGCATACAGATTCAAAACTTCTAATGGTAGAACATGAATTAATTAATGAGAAAGTAATAAGTTTATCCTCCAGTTCTCTTTCACCAAGCACAAAGTAGGAAGAAGAATAGTTGGTCCATTATTTCTCCTTATATCTGCCTTTCCTTAGCCAAAGTCCAAGTCCTTGTGAAGCAGAAGCTACACATACTGGTTAGAATCCAGTAAGAGAAGCTCTTCCTCTTCTTGCTCTCTATGTAAAAAAGGGATGTAAGAAGCAATGATGGCAGAATTTCCAATGGTTTCTTTCGTAGTCTTTCACATAATTAAATATATTATTTAAAATAGCTGGAGATGGTAGTTTGTTGTCTTTTATACATTCAAGATGTTATGGGGGATATAGAGTCAAATTTGAGACTATGAGGCATGCCCTTACTCGGTGCCCCACCTACCCCAGTGTTCTGCATTCAATAGTAGAGGCAAGAAGTGCTATTTAGAGATAACACAAACAAATTTATCTATTTTCTGTGGTCTGTTCCCTGCAAAGTCCATCAGCATCCACAATTGTGGGAAAGGACGTTAGAAGATCCATTCCTGCCTAGTCATTTTAGTGTCTATTTATGAGCCCATTGTGCATGAACCTGCTGGGTAACACCAGCTTCCAGAAATTTACTACCTGTTCATAAATACCTGTCACAGATTTAATTATTTTTCAAATGCATTAGACTTATCTCCCACCATTTCCCTGAGGTGTCCTGTAGATCTAGTATACTAGAATTAAAGGAATGATAGTTTTTCATTCCTCATATCCAAGATCAAGTGTAGTGAGTGAAGAGACAGCTCTTAACTCCAATATTGTTGTACTCAGATCACCTGCTGGAATATCAATCTCCAGTGCTCTCCCCTTCCTGTAAGACTTCAATATGGGTAGAAAATTTTCCTCTCATTTGCTACTATAAATAAACATTTTTGCATGGGTGATGAAGTTGGTAAGAGAAAAACAATTCGGTATTTTGTAAAATGCCACAAAGGACTATTATTTAAACTGAAGGGAGGAAAAGAGTAATGGGATGGTTAGTCACAATATTCCAGGGACAATAATGTAGTTGAAGAGAAGTCAGTAGAAAACCTTAGGCAAGAAGAAAATTACCACTGAAGTTCTATGAGAACCATTGTGGACATAGTCTACCTGGACTTCAGCAAGGCCTGTCTCCCATAGCATACTTCTGGAAAAGCTGGAAGTCCATGGCTTGGACAGGTGCACTCTCTGCTGGGTTAAGAACTGGCTTGATGGCTGGACCCAGAGAGTGGTGGTGAACGGTGCTGCATCCAGTTGGCTGGTCACCAGTGGTGTTCCCCAGTCTACCATTAGCAAATTTGCAGATGACACCAAGTTGGGAGAGAGTGTCAATCTGCTGGAGGATAGGAGGGCTCTGCAGAGGGACCTGGACAGGCTGGATAGATGGGCCCAATCCAACGTGATGAGGTTTATCAAGACCAAGTGCCAGGTCCTGCACTTTGGCCACAACAACCCCATGGAGCACTACAGGCTTGGGACAGAGTGGCTGGAGAGCAGCCAGGTGAAAAGGGACTTGGGGGTTCTGATTGACAGGAAACTGAACATAAGCCAGCAACATGCCCAGATGGCCAAGAAAGCCCATGGGATCCTGGGCTGTATCAAGAAGAGTGTGGCCAGCAGGACCAGGGTAGTGATTCTTCTTCTGTACATGGCACTGGTGAGGCCTCACTTCAAGTACTGTGTCGAGTTCTGAACCCCTCAGTTCAGGAAAGTGGGCACTGGAATGAGCTGCCCAGAGAGGTGGTAGAGTCATTGGAGGCATTTAAGAAGAGACTGAATGTGGCACTGAGTGCCATTGTCTAGTAGACAAGGGTGTTAGGTCTAAGGTTGGACTCAATAATCTCAGAGGTCTTTTCCAAAATAGTTGATTCTGTGTAATTCTGTATTCATTTTTAGGATTGTTCATGTTCGCTATTTCCATGAGTTGCTTCAGCACTGGTTGCTGTAGAGCTTCATCAAATTTTGAAAGATGGCATCGTTTCCCATTATAGCAGGACACTGAATGTAGTAATTCAAAACTTTGTTCAATTTTTATATGCCTAAGAAAATAGCTTTCATAGTAGGTAGATACTACAGTAATTTTTAATGCAGAAATATTTTTTCATAGATGGAGATGGCATCATCATATACACTGAGAACAAGAGAATATTAATTCATTTGTGTTGATATTTAAGCAGAATACTTAACAAGAATATTTCAGCTAAAAAGAATGTGAAATTCTTCATCATTAGAGGTCCTCAAGAAAAGATAAAACTTGTTGTCTGTCACAGAGAGTGAAGAACCCACCTTCAACATTAGGTGGGGAGGTGGGCTACGTGTTTTTCTGAGTTTCCTTCTGGCTTTATACTTCTGAACGGGAAAAAGAAATTGGGATTTGGCAGTGCCGAATGAATCTTCTCCTGGCAAGAACTTTATCGTATGATCAGTTTTCTGAGTTCTCAGCCAGCAGAGGTCTCTCTTGCCAGCTCCATATTTCCAGCGCTCTGGCAGCGTGGCTCCATGTAAAAGCTGTGGATGTGTGCTCTAAAGTTAAGACTCGCCAGTCCCAACAGGGGTAGAGCTAACAGCTCGTAAGTCTAAGGACATGAACTTGTGAGCAGAAGCCTTCTTTTTCAAACTTCCACATTTTGAGAAATTTATTTTAGGTTTAGAGGTTGCAAAGAACTGTACCCCAGAAGAGGACACGAAATGTGCCTGTGCAAAGAACCATTTTTGCAACGTTTCTTCCGTACCATGTGGGCATTGCAATCCATGTACCATGTAAGTTCATGCCTTCATACCTACATATGAAATGGTTAATATCGTATGTTATCACACTTTTTTCCAGCTAGTTACAAGACAGAGACTAAGGTGACCTATACCGTAAGGAAAAGCATACTAGTTTTCCTTTGCGTGTGAGATGACTTAGTTCAGTCAGCTCAATTTGCATCAATGGAGGCTTTCCAAAGGCATGCCGAAAAAACTTATATATCCACCGAGTCTGTATGTACTTTTCAAAAAATGTAATAGAATATCTGAGCTTGTGTCCTCTGCTGGTACATTCAGAAAATAATTGCACACCTTTTCCCACTCCCATGCCTTTCCATGCTATATTCATACCTCTTAAGTTCTAAGCTCCAAGATTTTGATATATGAAATATTTAGCTGATAAAAAAATGTTAGAAGGTTTTGATTTGGTCTTTTGACAGTTTATATAGAGAAAAAAGATCCCTTAATTTTTGTTTGTGTTTTCTGCAGATGTGAAAGTGGCATAATTGAAAGGCAATGTACTTCAACTTCAGACACTGTGTGTGGAGTACAAGGTACTGTTTAAAAAACAAGCAAAGTCTAGCATCTACTGTATTTTGACCGACTATTGCAACTGTAGTTTCTACACACTGGTGTGTAGTGAATTGTGACAGCTAAGGCTGTGATAGCTACTGGGCCCTGTATTGACCTGTGGAGTATGATTTTCTCTTGATCACAGTCCAGTTGTAGAAGCTATTAATCCTTTTCAGGGGCAACTCGTGTTAGGTATTTCTTTAATTAAGAGGCAGCTTTGCCATTAAGTAACAACAGGAAAGCTTTTAAAATCTGACACAGTCTTGTCTAAAATTAAGAGTGTGTTGCTTTATTGCATTTCTTAAGTTGACTTTCATGTGAGCTTTCCAATGTTCCAACAGGAATGCCGCCGTGGGCCATTGCTTTGCTAGTTGTGCTAGTACTAGCAATACCTGGAGCAATACTCTGGTGTAAGTGATTCCCTATTCCTTATTCTTGTTATACTCTCAATAAGGTATTCAGCTGCTTGCTCAGATGTAATTTTATATTCTTGGAATCTAAAGGAGAGATATACTGTCCTGGATTTTAAAAACACTTTTATTTTCGTTTGTTTCAGGGAAGAGAAAGAAGAGGAGTCTTACAACCAAAGAGAACCCAAGTCAAGTAGAGGCTTATTATGTGAGTGTTTTTGTTCAGATCACAAAAATCTCAGCTTTATGCAAGGAACTCTGTTCCTTTTCAATTACATTGGGATTCCCCAAACACGTGTACCTCTCTTCTGTGAGGTTAATGAACTAAATTTCACTACGAGGACTCTTTTGGGAGAAGTAAGAAAAATCCTGTATTAATTCTTCAAGATTTGTTTGCATGCTTCCTAAGTTACATAATCAAGATCAAAACTTCATAAATCATCAGGTCTCCACTGACCCAGGGTATCTGTCCCCATGCATAATTTTAGGCAATAGCAGTTGTGAGGTGATTCCCCAATCTTACTCAAGTCAGAAGAGCTCTGTCTGTCTGATCTGATTCCCTCAAAAATAAAATGGGGGGATCATGGAGAAAACTAAAAGAAAATTAAAGAAGTGTCATGAAATATATTTATCCTCTTATGCCACATTGGTGTTTTACAAAATGTGTTTCTACTCATTTCTCTCTTGCTTCTCTTTTCAGGACAGCATACCTCCCATAGACCCAGGTAAGTGACAATTTGTCAAACAAAGTAGGAAAAAAAGAAAAGAGATGGAGCGATGTAAATCCTACACAAAGGGAAAAAAAAAAAAAAAAAAAAAAGGAGTATTTTGTGTCAACTTTGCTGCTGTCCAGACCTGACATTCTAGCACAACAGCAAACACCAAAGAAATACAAGTTCATATTGTGCTCATTATGGCATTTAGTGGTATCATGAAAGTTTTGCCTCAGCAGGAATTTCTGTTGCATAGGAAGCAATTACTCACTGTCTAGAGGTGAATTTCAGTTCTGCACATGGACATGGATAGAAGCACTAGGAGAAAGCAAGCTGCATTTCTAGAATCATGGGTAATTGTGATCCAGTAGTCCCACACACAACAGTGGGATCACAGAATCACAAACCTACAATATGTTCAAGGGCAAATCCATGGTAGTAGTACACAATAGGAAAAGACCATAAGGTCTAAGATGATATCACAGCAAAAGACCTGTCCTGTTCTAGGACCTCTCCCAAAACTATTTTGAGAAAAACAGGTACATGAGGGGTGACCAGACTTCAGTGTTAGAGAAGGACAGAATAGGTTACAGAGGGAACTGATATTCTAAGTGGTATAAAGCAATATGGTTGCAGCCCTAAATCTTTGAAATACAGAACGTGTGGTAGGAACATGTAAAGGCAAACCTGCTGTGTATTGTACAAAAATTACAAATAAAACTTACTGAATCATGAATACCTGAAACTTAATCTGGTTTGGATAGGAGAAGTATCAACTCTGAGTGCAGGTGATAAAACCCAGTAAGTGCCAAGTGCATTAATTTTGGTTTTGCTCCTAGATGCTGACCTGAGCAATCATATTCCTGATATTGTGAACTTGATGACACTCCCAGAAGTCCTGGCATTTGTTCGTCATCACCATGTACAAGAACCTACCATAGATCAGATTACTCGGGATTATGCTGGTGATACATCTGAACAGAAGATTAAGCTGTTTGGAGCCTGGTATCAACACCATGGGATGAAAGGAGCCTGTGTAACCCTAATAAGCAGTCTGAGACAGTTAAAAAAGTGTGCTGCAGCTGATAAAATTGAGGGAAAACTGAAAACAGCTTTTTCCAGCCGTCAGGAAGGGAGACAGTCTTATAAGGGTGACACTGAGCAAAGCTAAACCTCCACTCAGGAAGGTGGAAACTCTTACAATAGGGCTGAGCTAAGTAAAAAATATTCTGGTAGTTTTGAAAACACAGCACAGAGTCATTTGAAAAGTATTTCTGATTGAATTAATACTTTTCTAATAATGTAAGTAGCAAAGCTTTAAAATGGCATTTTCTTTGGCAGTTCTGATTGACTGAAGAAAGTTACTATAGGAACAAGTAATTATGATTTTTGTAGCAATATCTTTCATTTAAAGAAAGGTTTACCTTTTTTGGTTGTTAAGAACTGGAAGAAGCTTTATGATTGCTTGAGTAAAAGTTACAATATAAGACTGCAGCTATAGGATTCACTACAAGAAGAAAAAAGTAGTCATTATTTGAAGAAAATTGTTTAAATGTATGGTCCTGCATTACTTGATCAGTGTAATGTTTTGCTTACATTAAAACTGTGGGTTCTTGCATTTTTCAAAGTGAAAACTCTGGTGGTACAAGTCCACAAAGTGTACTAGGAACAATACATGGGGAAAAAAACCCCATCCTATTATACACCTGAATTATTTGGAATGTAGATGTTGCTGTGTACATTTTAAGCTGTTGCAAATGGGATTTCTACCTTGCATAAAAGCACCTCCGTTTGTGTGTTGTATATATGTGCAAGTTTTCTATGCAAAATCTCCTGATTCTAAGTAACAGTAATTATTTATGTTGTTCTCTGCAATGTTTGTAAGTCTCGTCTAATGTTAAAACCCTTCAAAGAAATAGGAGCTGAAGCAGCACAACAGAACCGTGATTTTTGGCATGTAATTTGCAGAAGGTGTGAAGCTTTTCTAATGCAGAAACTGATAGACTGAAAACATCTTTGTCATTAAAAAAAAAAAAATCTGCATAATGCATAACTGCTGTCTTTTTTATCGTGCAACATAGAGATGTTGTGCTTAGGTTTTCTTTTACTCAGGTTAGTGAATCACAAAAAAGGAGATCTGTCTAATAAAAAATCCACCTCAACTTTCTTCCATCACAGAGGACTCTGCTCCTAAATTCAAAGAACTGGTGTAGTGCTGGCAGCTTTGCTGTAAGGCCTTTCCCTCACACACCCATTTTGCAGTCTCACAAAATCTTTCAATAGAAGAGGAGATCCTGCTGGAAAGGTTTGATTTTTCCAGGTCACACAATAAGGAAGATGACTTACTTTGACTCTGTGATCAGTTACCTAGAAAAAAATCTCCAGCCAGTATCAATACAGCCAAAACGGGAGAACACTTGCCTGATCTTGCCAACCAGTGTACAGGTGTGTGAGGCAGGGTCCCATGTTTGCTACCTGGTCCCAGGACATGCAAAGGGCAGGGCAGGACTAGCTGCAGGGTGCCAGGGGCTGGCAATCAACCTCTGGCAATGCTGGGTGCCTGCAGCCATGTGGAGTTCCTCCAAAAGGCCACACTGCTGAAACTGAGATACCTGGGAAGGCAGTACGTGGTCCTTGAGAACAGCTAGATATCTGTATGGCATCCAGTAGGAGCCTGAAAGGAAAGGCAGGACTTGGCTTAGCTTTAAACTCTTTCAATGTTTCATAGACTTAACCCATTGGAGGTCTAAAGGACACAGACTCTGTTTGGTTGTGCAGCTCTCAAGCACCACAATTTAGAGCCTCTTGCCTCTAATCTGTCCGCATTTTCTAAGCGTCTAACCCATCAGCTTGCCACTGCTATATTGCCAAAATCCTCACACTATGCTGCTTTTTGAATGAAAACCTTCAGAATGCTGCAGTCAGGCGGTTTAATAACCATGCACCAGGCCCATGCACCCATGGACTGATTAAGACTTCACATTGTACAAATTACTTGTGTCTGTGCTATCTGTGCACAGGTCAGACATGTTGGGACAACGTGTTGCTCCTTGCCATGTTTTGTTCAGGTTCCACGTATACAGGAGAATAAAATATCTACCTTTCATAAAAGCAGCACAGCTGTGGAGTTGGCTGTGCCATCTTTGCTAGGATGTAATTGTGTAAAAGCGCAGGGGCGGGGGAAGGAGGAAGGTGAGGAAGGAAGGCAAGGCAGGTTCTCACAAGCTCTGGTAGACAAGCTGCTCCCTGTACCATGTCCCACCCAGGAAGGGATGAATGTAGCAGGTGCTTGACTTGAACTTTGGCTTCTGCTTTCTCTGTCAAAAGTGAGGTATCTGGCCAGCAGAAATGAAAGTAGTCCACTTCTCAGGGTTTCAGTAGGTCAGTTAGTATAACCCATCTGAACTATGCAGATCTTAAAATGGAGACACCAAACCTCAGAAATCTGTGACAGTGAAATAAAATGAGAGAATTTTTTCTTTCATCACACTGGAATTCCCCAACCTCGGTATAGTGAGGATGGTTTAAAAAAGTCCCTGAGCAATGAGTCACATTGTCTTTAGGAGATGTCTGCTGAATTCAGACTGCCATTAACTCTGGTGGTTAGCATACACTCTAATTTTTTGCCTTAACTGGAACACTGTGCATCAAATAAGAAGTTTGATCCTATTGTGCAGTTTGTTTTCCAAAGGAGTGCATGCCATCTACATTGCGGTCAGCAGTGCAGGGTAGACCTTGATCAAGCCTAAAGTACCTGGACTAGGGACTGAGTGATTTAGTTCCGCTGACCTGCCGCAACACACACTGCTTTCCACTGCCTCCTGTTTCTGACATAATTTTCAAACTAGGGCTGCACAAGTGAAAAAACAAAACCAAATCTCTCCTGTTCTATGGAAATCCAGCATCAGAAAACAAGTGAAAACTGAAACAGAAACTTGCCTAGGGAATGACTTGTCATATTTCGAAAAGTAGATTACAAAGGAGTAGCTCCCTCTTCAGGAAGCCAAGACTTTGCAAAACAATTGCATTTATTATTTAAATAGTAACCCCAAAACAATTGTGATTTAACAATAACTACAGGAGAGTAACAGGAACATAGAAATAAAAGGCCAGAGAGATTATCTTACTTCAGTTACCTGCAAATTGAAAGTGACCAGTCATGTGAGGGATCTGTTCAGAAATTCCATGGGCTATTTTGCTGTGTACACCCACTCCAGCTGCTCACCCATGATGCAAACTGTAGAACAGTTCCTGCGGCCCTGCAAGCAAACCAAACACCTGTGAGATGACACAAACAAGATCAATATTACAGTGTGGCACCAGAAGAACACAGGAATGATTAAAGAAAGCTCAAGTATGCAGGACTGCTACTATATGAAATAAATTATTTTCAAAGTTATTCTGCAGGCTGTCAGGTCTTGAAAAAATGTGTCTGAAAAATGAAGTGCTGAATACAAAGAGTCTAAAATGTTTCTGCACAGATAGCATGACAAGCAAATTAAAGTGTGAGAGAGCTGTAAGTCTTATTTCCTATATGGAGGAAAGGAAAGGAAAACAATACCAAAAAAATAATGAGAAGAATAAAATTGTGCTGGAAAATTTTCTTGTTTTGAAGGAAGATACAGCCCTGTCTTATTGTTTGTCAAGACTTTTATTCTGGACTTGAAAGGGAATCTTATTTTCCTGCCATCCCAATGCTAGCAAGAGCAAAAACACTCACCACATGTATCTAGCCTCTAGTGCAGAGCTGCTGTTGAGAATTATGAGTGATGTGAGAACAATGGCAAAACAATGCACAGTCAGTCTTTTCTGAATAGCTTTTTGGTGGTTTTCATTTGAGTTCCTTTCCAAACTAAAAGTAAGACTTTAAAGGCTTTCAGCATGCTGGAAAACCCTTTCCCATCACTTTACACAGAGGTCTCTCAGTCCCCCAGTAAACCAGCAACTATGGCAAAGTGTTATTTATTATCAGCCTAGCAGGGAATCAACAAAAATGTCTGTGATCGAAGGAATGCTCCAAACAAGGTCCTGAACAAATACAGGAGAGAAGTTAATGATGGAAAACAGTGGCAAGAGGAAGCCAAAGGTGCAGTCCCTGGCGGGACAGCAGTGAGCATCCCACACCCCAGGGGTGTGCAGGACACAGAGGTCACTGACCCTGCCTCCCATACCTCTTCCCACAGTGGTGTCCATACAACTGGCTGTCTACAGGAGAGTATAAATCTACCTCTGTGTGTGTCACTGGGATATAAGCAAGAATTAATGAGACAGAAGTACCTTATTTCATTTCCTGTGTATTCATCCTACAGTCAGTAATGGGATTAATACATTCTCTAGATTATCAGTACCTCTTTCTCAGTCTTTTCCTGGTCCTTCCTTCATACTACATGAAGATCCCTCTCCAGACATCTCTCTGGGATAGCTGAAGCTGCAGGGAACATTTCATGAAACTCCTCAAACTCCTCATGCACAGTGAGGTTCCTGGCATGCCAGTCTCCTTCCCTGCTGGGGCTGGCTGTGCCCTGGCACCTCTGCTCAGCTGGGTGGGGACTATGACTGTCACTGCAGTTCATGGGAAGGATGATCGTGATCTGGGGTATCTCCAAGGGTCTTGAGGTTCAGTCTGTCTCTAAGACATGAGGACAACAGCTATTCCTGGACTTGGGGGGCAAGGGGCCAACTAAATTTATATCAGAGTGTCCTCTCGTTTATAAAAGAGCGGGTAGTGGTCAGTAAATAATTAAATATTTTTAAACCTCTCAAGCAAATCTCTTCAGACTTAAATTCCTTTAAACTTGTTTAAACCTTAAACCACGCTGGATGGCTCCTGTTTTTCAGGAGCAGGGTGTAGCAGGCAGAGCCTACCTGGCCATTCGCAGGGCTCACTCAGAGCTGCGGGCTGCCTTTGCCTGTCGCCGCTGGCAGGTGGCAGCCTGTCCCCGCGCAGTCCCACGCGTGTCCCCTCCTGCCGTCCTCAGGCGCACTCCGGGCTGGTTTAACAAGGACGGACCGGCTGTGGGAGCTCCCTCCCCGTCCCCGCCTCCCCCGACTGCTTCCCAGGCCCTCGGGCTGGCTGGCTCTCGGGGCATGAATTATTCTCATGGCGAAATGAGCTCGCACACGAAGCGAGCCGCAGACTGGCCTGACAAGCCTTACTCTGACAGAGCTGAGTCTGTCGTCCTGCTGAACCAGTGCCAGCTCTAATTTTACATGCAAACCCTCAAGTCGTGTTCCACAAGACATAAAATGACACCTACAATGTCATAAACCACTGTGTGACAGCTTTTGTAACACTTGTCAGATTTGAGGATGAGCAGAGCCAGACTCCCTTCAACTAGTCCTAGGATTGGGCAGCTCAAGAGAGTCCCACACTTCAGTGCCAAACTCCACTGCTGCACAGCCAATCACATGGCATCACTAGTTTTAAATTCAATACCACATGGAAAAACTGTGTCATAACAACACATCTGGGCTGCAAACTGAACTCTCTGAAAACTGGAATTGGCTCTTTGACTAAAGTATGTGCAACAGTACCTGTGCCAACATGAACATGCATAGCAATAAAGTCTTAATAAGTATTCACAAAATCCCTAATTCAGTTGAGATGTAGGCATTAATTTTGATTCTTACTTCTGCAACTGCCAAATTATCAATCAAAGGTAGGCATTAGCAGTGGCTGTGAAAGTCTAGGAAAGATAGGATGGCTGTCCTGAAATTTCAATCTCTTAAGGGTAGTCTTTGTGTCACCATAATCAAGTGAAAAAGCAACTGGTGAAGCTGGGGAAGGAGAAGGAGTGGGTGGTAACAGCTTAGAGGTTTCCTGTAGAAACTGGCTTATGAATAACACCCTTAATTTCTACAACATGCTATTGTAAATGGTCTTGTCTTCTTTCTCCTCCAGATTCATAAGTTAGCCTATCATTTTAAATAGCTATACATTAAATGCAGTTTTGACTTCTGTTTTAGCTACAGAAATGTTGAGAATAGCAACCTCAGGAAGTTTGCTGCCAAGATTTTTTTTAATCTTACAAAATCTATGGCTGCTACTCCCATCAGAAAAACTGGAACAACTATGAGTGCTTGAAAATATACAATCCTGTACCATGAGACATCAGAGGCTGCAAAGTACTCTAGGTATTGTGCTTTTTTTTGTTAGCTCTATTTATATAACTTTAACAAACAGCAAATTTTCAACTGACAGTGCAAGGTACACAGCTCCTTTACTATGTCTCTCCTGTGAAAGCACCTCATTGTGGGAGCTTTATTCATATCTCCCTACAGCACTCAAAAGCCTTTCTCCAATATCACACACACTGGTGTAGGGAACTTCCAAAGAGCAACCCATAAAGATGCTATAAGAGAAGCAGTGAGTAATGTTACAAGCTGCAATCTAAGCAGCAATGATAGGTTACCTGGACAGGTACTCACAGGCACCTTCAGGGAGACTGGGGGAAGAAGTTTGGTAAACAGTTACACTAAAAGTTGCTTCCAAGGATTCCTGAGCTGTGGCACCACTGCAAAATACTTGAGGCCCAATGCCTATGGACTGACCCAGGGAGTAAACATCGTAGGGAACAGCAACAAGATGCATAGACAATTCATGGGGTTCTATGTCCTGTTATCACTGCTTGCCTTTACAGCTGTAAGACGCTATTAACCTGCCATCAGTCCAACTTTTTAAGCTTTTTATCTGTAAATGAAAATAGAGGAGTAAATCCAGGAGTTGGAATTTGGGAGCCAGGCACAAGATAAAAGATCTGTTCTGTGCAAGGGCTGAAGTCGAGTCTTTCAGAGACCAGCTTCCCTCTCCCTCCTCCAAGTGCATTTCTACATACATCACAATAAAAATGCACAGATCTTCCAGGAAATGCTGTTTCTTACATCCCCTAACTCATCCAAGTATAAAGCAACCACCAACAGAACATGCAAAAGGATTTCTCGAAAAGAAATACTGTTTTCCTACTTTCTTCTCTCAGCTCTGGACCTATTTCAAAGAAAGATAGTCAGGTATTGACTTTGTTTCTGAAATAGAGGAAATTGTTCTTCCAATTGTAACTGAAAATATTGTTGTTCAAATTAAATCAATACATTATGTTTGGAGAGTAGCCAGCTTCAGAAAATTTTAGCAAAGCAAGTGTCAAGAGCTGCAAGTAGTTCAAAATAGAACTTCAGATGAAATCCTGTTCTACATGGATTCAAGCTAGTTATTGGGATTGAAGAGGCAAACTATTACCACTAGAAAGCAGGGAAAATTTTTTGTTTTCTAGGAAGCATTCCACCTGACAATCTAATAAATCATCAGCTTGTAATCTCTATTTAACAAATCTGGGCGGACTTACAGACAACCTTAGTATAGATTAAGTGTATAGGGGCATCCATGACAGAGTCAAAAAGCAAAGCAGACTTTTAAAATCTAAAAATACTAGAACAGCCTTCTTGGAGCTAAAGGCATAACTTAAAATGCAATGATGCCTACCTTTTTGCTGTCTTGCCACACTATCAAACACAGAAATGCAAATTCCTCCTTCTTCCGCTCTAACCCCATACTGATTGTTGCAGTAGATGTTAACATTGACATGAGCTGTGGCAGAACTTGGCTGGAATAATCCTCTCTGCTCCCACCTTCCAGAAGCATAAGTCTGTGCTTTTTGAGGACATCTCTTTCCTCTTTTCTTTGAGGACATCCCACTCTTGTTGACCCTATTACACTTAAATATTCATTGCTGTGTAAGTTTGAACTTGATTCTCTCTGTTCCAGGGTATGCCTAAATGATTAGGTTAGTCATTTTAGTTATCTAGTGGACCACATATCACTCAAAAGGCAGACAAGGACTCACCATTATTGAACCCAGCAAATCCACAGGTGCTCAGCACTAAGAACTCTCACTTGTAGACACTGGCATCTAACTGAGATAATTAGGTATCTAAATTCTTCTGTGGGACTAGTTTGGGTTAGACTGGAGGAGTTTGTAAGAATAAATAACATGCTGTGAAGGCAGTAATACACTATAAAGCTATATACTTAATCACATTACACAGTCCTTTGGGATTTAATTTTTTTTAATTGTTCTTTTTTCCTAATAAGGTATCTGGGACTTTCTTCCTTGAGAGCACAGTACTGTGTATATAATATCAGACAGGAAATGGAGTCTTCCAGCTAAGGTGAAACCCAGGAATTTTAGCAGTTGAACAATGGACTGCAGAGAGAGTTCCTATTTAGATAAGAAAGGGCTGGAAATTCCAGCCACCTTAAAATAGATGAACAAAAGTCCTTCTCCTTTAAAAGCTACTGCTTACTTCCTGAGATTCCTAAGACTAGAAAGGACTTTGAAAGGTCATTTATGCCAGTTCTTTTCCCTGTCAGTCCTTTCCCCTGAGGCAGGATTTATGAAATGTTTTTGCCCTATCTCAGTGATGAAAACTCCAAAATTCTCTAGGTAATTCATATTGATATTTTACAACCTCTACTCTTTAGAAGTTTGTCTTAATATAAAAATGAACTCTTGGTGTGTTTCCAGTCTTCTACATCTTGCTATGCACACTGTGACATGGAGAAAAAAAATGCTCTCTCCCTTTTTAAAACAGCAGCCTTTTATATACTTGAACATCATCATGCTTTTTGCCTTTTTTTTGTTGTTGTTGTTGTTTGGTTTTTTGTTTGGCTCATTTAGTCTACATAGCACCAGTTTGTCCAACCTTTCTTTGAGAGCCACATCTTGTGCACAATGACACATACATAAAAATTAAAAGAACTTTTTTTTTTTGCCTTTTTTTTTGCATGATCACATTAGCTTGATTAAGCATCCTAATTCACTTACCCTTGACTTTCCCTATGGTTATTTATCTCTCAAACTTTCTAATCAGTCTCCCAACTTAAAGTGTATTTTAAATGTATACATTTCTGTGTACATTGCAATCCACAGTTAAACAAGACTCTGCCTCATGAGGCAGTATATATGCTTTGAGGTATATAATGTCAAACCCAGGATTCTTTTTGAAAATCTTATGCTCCATTCTTTTAATCTAATTCTGCTAATTCTGCTGTATTTGTTATCACCTCGGCAAAGGAAGCAGAATTTATGCAGCTAGTGCTTTAGTTCCACAAATACTTGGCAAAAAGATAGCACCTGAAATTAATTTCCTTGGCCCTTAACCAGGCACGTTTTGCAAGTGTGAGGGTATTTTATACATGACCAAGTTTGCTGTCACAACTAGACCTTGGCCTATTCTGGCTCTTTTTTCACATATCCTCTAAATAGTGCTCAATGAGAAGGCCTGTTGAGTTGGGCTCTGTACAAAAATCATTAGGTATTACAATGCTTTGGATTCCATTTCCAGAGAAAATGTTGTTTTAATCAGCATAAACTTTGTATTCGCCTAGTTTAGATATATGATCTGAAAGAGCTCTGTGCATCTATTTCCTTTATTCTGCTGTCATGTTAAGGGTCTGCTGAGGAATTCCCTCTTTCCTGACTCATCCTTTTTGTAACAAGGCCACAAATATAGAGTATATTTCTTTAAACTGGTGCATTTTTCTGTTACTGTGTCAGGTCTTAAATAGATTTTTTAACTTTTTATGGAGTCATTAAATCACTGGAAATTTTAGGATTTCTCTTAAAAACTACAAGAACAAGACTTTAATGTTTTGCAGTAACCAGAGTCCTTTAACCCCTGCCCCCTGCTGTCACAGTTTAGCTGCTTTATCTATTTTCCTAATAATTAGTTACAAGATACAGCTGGACCATTACCAGGAAAATTGTTGTAATTGTGACCTGTCAAAAATTAATTCTTTCCTGGAATTAATCTTTAAAATTTAATTTCAACATGACTCTTACGCTCTTTGTGACTGCAACTGTTTCTGAATCATTGTAGTGGCTTTCTGAATCATTGTAATTAATCAACTCCTTCACTACTGGGACGCTGCAGAAAGTCAAAGAAGGTACCAACTCATTCTTTTAAGACACATCTCTCGGTGTGCCTTACCTTGGCTGCCGTCCCCACAGGGCAGACAGTGCTCCATCCTCCCCCACACGTCATCGCTCTGCAGGCAACAGCACAGCAATAGCAGCTGTAGACAATAACAGAAAATGAGACAGAAGAACAAGTGAAATAAATAGAAATAGCTTCAGATTCAAAATTAAAGTTTCTCTTCAATATCAATAACAAATGCTCAACCTCTTAGGAAAGAACCCTAAGCACTCAAAATCAGGCATTCACTAAGAACAGGTCATAGGATGTGTGTAGATAGGAACTCCATCGAGAACACTACTCAGCACTAGAGGAAATCCTTTTTAAAATACCATATTGCTAAAATAAAAAACTAAATCATATAACTGGATATTAACAATCCTAAATTCATTAAACCAAGCAAGGCAAATAGGTACTTCATCCCTAATTCAAAGGCATTAACTTTATTTATAAATATATAATGGGTTATGAGAACATGTGCAATAATTTAATTGGAAAAAAAAATAATAAAGAATATCGAGAAACAGGCATCATGTGCCCTAAATTTTGCATATCCCTGTGTCCTGTATGCCATTCATTGCTGCTGGGATTCCTTTCCCATCAGGGGTTGTCAGCATCATTGGTGTACATATCACACAACTAAGAGCCTACAGATGTGATTATTTTGTGGCCCATAACTTCCCTGAAGAAGATCAGTTGCCAGATGGCAGTGGCAAACCAGTTTATAACAAATATAAGTTTGGATTTCAAGTAATTTTTGGAGCTTGAACCTAGGCAGAGATCTATTTTGCCATTTGGAGCTACATCCTTAGAGCTGCTATGTGACTTACCAGCTTGGAGGGAAGCTCTGTGAGATCCAAGCTGGGCACTGGCTCCTTTGGCACCTTTCCCTACACAAGCAGTCAGACTTGCTGCATTCTGATGAAGTGAGAAGAAAAAGAAATACAGAAAATGTTTAACAGAAAGCCCATTTGAATATAAATAAAGTAAACAGCATGTGCCACAGCAACAGATAAATGTTTGGAAGAACACACTGCTAGAGGGCTGCCAGCGGTCACATAGCTAAAACACTTCCAGGATCTGGGACATCAGTCACAATGTTTACCATAAGCCAAAGCACAGGCAGATTCAGCAAACCAGTCAAGCACCGAACATGACCAACATCTAAAAAGTCATTGCGAGGCCTCACTGGTGTGTTGCAGTTTGAGATATGTTAGTGTCTGACAGAAGTTCATCTCATCACCCTCTCTGCACACTCACTAACCCGCCAAAGCTCTGCATTTTTAGTGGCATCTGAGCATCCAAGTTGAAATACACAGAGCTCTACTTGTATTTGCACTGTAATTGCAGACATATAGATATGTCATATTTTGTCCTTTACATGCAATCACTTTAGTGGCCACAGTGGTACAGATGTTCAGAATATAAGCAACAGATGTCAAAATTCAATTTCATCTTCTAAAAATCTATTTTTCCTTTTCCATCTGCATATCTGTTACTTTTAATTATCCCAGATAACAAAAAGCTAGCAGCACCTTCAGAATGAAAGCAACAGAGACAGTGGTGCATCACAGATGCAAACACCTTCACTGGTACCACAACATCAACCCAAGACCTTCCTGCCTCCCCCTAGGATTAGCAGCACTGGTGACAGCCAGGCAGAAGGTTTCTCTCTGAATATTCTAAATTGTATTATCATAGAGTAGATATAGGATAGACTGTAGGAAGACAGTCCAAATAATTAGGAAGAACTGTAAACATATGATAGGAACCCAACTAGTAATGACAGCTGATTGCATACAGAATACAAGCAGGAACCTAACATGAAGCAGGAAAGGACCTGGCAGGAAACCAAGCTAAGAAGACGACAGATACAGGAGAGGGGAGTCCAAACAGGTTCCCAAAAGAGGTCTAAATTTTCACGGGAACACAAACTGCTATCCCTTAGAGTTTGGAAGTGCTGACTAAATTGAAATGGGAATTTGTGAAGGTGCCACAACCTCACCCCGCTCCAGAACCCCAGATTCACTGATGGACACCACCCAACTTTGCCTTGAAATTAGAGCTAGACCACAGCAATTTTACCTCCAGGAAAGTCTCCTGTATATCTACACTACTACCTTCCCCCAAGGAGACTATAAGCATTGCCTTGACCATCGTGGTCTTTCGCTCCTTACAGCTAAAGTGACAGATTTTGGGATCTCGAGGCCTTGTTCATCAGTGCACTGGGCAAGTACCCAGAGCAGTACTGTAGCTGCAGATACCATTAGGCTTATTCTGCAGTAAGGTGTACTTTTGAGCATACTAATCATGGCAGCACTGTGGTCACCAGTCTCATTAGACTTTGGTATGTCCTAGGCAGGCTCCATGTTGAGTGCCAAGAGGGTGGAGTAGTTACTCCAGCAAGGGAAATTAGAGACAAGCAGGTCATCTGGAGAGCAAAGCAGGTCCAGGATGAGTACCTGGCACCTTTGAGATATGGCAGAAAATTGCAGATATTGCTGAATGCTCCATGTGCTGGTGGTACCTGATTCATGGTAATATGAAGACTGCATCAGAAGAAAATCATAGGTAAGTAATTAATTTACTTATGATGAAAGAAAAGTAACTGTAAATTAAAGGAAGAAAAAAAGGGATGCTACCAAAAGCACAAAACAAAACAGGTCTTATGGCTGCCTGTATTTTGTTTGACAATTTTCCTGACTTGACATGACCAACTTTGATATAAAGTGTTTCCCATGCAATTGTTGTAGGTAACACAGCTAAATACAGCTAATTTTAGATATGTAGCTAAGTCAAAGTAAGTGCTTCCTTTCTTAGAATTGACACTAAATCAAACCTAATCCTATTGGAAGAGTCCCTTGGCAATTGGTAGATTGAATCTTCCTCACACTTAGATGGCTGATGTAACTCATTCATTTCTACCAGCATAAGTAAGAGTGGAATTGCAACAGGATGATCTCTCCTTACCACAGGACTCAGACTAGATCTTCCAGACACCTCCTCTGGAAGGGTGCCTGTCACATTGCGCAATGGCTGCAGAAACTTTCAGTTCCATCCACGTATGGAAAGAATAAAAATAGAGAACTGAAGAAGAGCCTGGTTTTGAAATGTGTAGGAAAAAGCCCAAACCAAGGGCTATGATGTGTTGCATTATGGTAAATCACAGTAAAAGGACTTACTATTCTCTAATATACAAAAAGAAAGGAAAAGGAACTATAATACATACAAGTTCAGTACTTTATGAGATGTGGATTCGAAATGATTCAAGGACCCAAATTCAAATACATTTGGGTTTTGCTTTTATTAACTGCATAAATGTCAAAAAAAGTCAATATCAAAGTTTTGGCATTTTCAAGTAAAAAAAGAAGGAAAAAACATATAGGTTTTACTGTCTTTCAGAAAGCAAGACTGTTACAACAGCTGCATCCATATCACTTCAAGTGCAAGATAAAACTTTGGGGTAAGAAAGAGTGTGACAGCAGCTCCACATAGGCTACATCGGCACATAGACTTCATTATTAAACAAAGGTGTCAATAGCCAAACTGCAAGAACAGCCACATATCTTTCTTCCTATCCATCACCTACCTATTCTTAAACCTCAGGCTCTCTTTTCTTGGGTGTACTTAAATTCCTGTCATGGCCTCTAGCAGTCTCTGTGTTGAGGAGAGAAACATAGCAAAATACCTAAACTTTTTTGGTCAGTGCTATGAAGGAGTCATCAATTCACCTATACCTTAAAGCCCACAAAGTACCTGTGTCTTTTCCTTAAGGTGCAGTTGTCTAGGCCTCAGTTTCCTTGCCATGCCTCGCTTGGGGTAGTGGGATCAATGGTGTTGTACATCATTATGTAGGACAGCAATGCCCTGCTGGTTTCCTTAGCCCCTTAGCCCAGCCACGTATGCAGCTTTCCTTTGTCACACAACTGCACATGGAACAGCACAGCCTATTTCTGAAAGAACAGTGGGTCTGCTGCTGTTGCACAAAAACGGATTTGTTGCACAGAGACTGGGTGTACAATGCACAGATTGTCAGTGTGATGTTCCTTGAAAGCAGTGGACCTACTGTTCAGGCATGGTGCACCCACTCAGCAAAGTATGTGCACACCTGGGGAGGACACCAACAAGGAACAGGTTGCCACTGCCAGAATATTTCCTGCAAGCTACTGCCAGCCACATTCTTCCTCAGGGGTAACCTGAGAGCACACAGGGACTGAGCCAAAGAATTGTTCTGGCAACAGAAATAGCTTGAACCTGGCCACCTCGAGCTCCTTAGCCTCTCCTGTCTGATATATGCCCTTCATTTTCTAGCTTGGAAACCACCACATGCAGTTCAGGATGGCAGGCAAAGAGACAGTTCCCAGCTTTGTTCCCACAGCCTGTTAACATAAACCTAGGGCGCATAGGAAGAAGAATGTTGGATGCTTTGCCTGGTATTGAGGGCAATCTGCTTCTCACCTGGCAGTGGTGCATCCTTACCAAGGATCTCTTCTGCACAGAAACTTTCCACTGATCATGCAAGACTGCCCCTGGAAGAAAAGAAATTTTATCAGTCTTTCCACGAGATTCTTAATTTTCTCTCCTCTGTCACAGGTACGTTCTAGGACAGTGACAGAAAAGCTGTGGGCTTTTCTACCAAACCCACAGCTTTTCTGTCCTAGTTAGCAGAAGGGATCAGAAGTCCTGCCTTTCAGGACACATTGCTTCCAACACTTGATTCCTCTCATAGCATTCACCCTTACGAAGGGAAACAGCCCATGTTTCAAGCATCTTTATGGCACATTTTTAGATATTCACTGTTCCACTGTGACAGCCTAGTGTGACTGTCTGCTCTCTTCCCCCAGGGAAAGGCAGTGACTCTCTGTGCCTGGCAAATTTACCATAGCATATACCACAATGCATCTCCCAAAAAAACACTATAAAGAGAGCTTACACTCAGTACTGTTGTCCAGAGTGAGTTTTCTGGAAAAGAAACAATAGGTTATTTCCACAGTGTCATAACCACCGTTTTTTTCCTGCCTTTTCAGTGCAAACCTCTTAAAGCTGCTTTACTAAGTGGGAGCAACAAAGCTAACTAACACCAGTGAGAGGAAATAAAGATGTATCCAGGATATGTCTGTGAAGCAGCTGAAGTTTATGGCATCAAGTGATATAGGGACAGAAAAGTATGCTGGAAACAGAGATGGGGAAAAAAATTAGTGGAGTGAACAGCAAAAGAAGATGACTGATTTTGTCATGTGTCGGTAGTGAACAGAGATGCAGAAATAGATATGCACTGCAAGAAGGAGGATCAGCTATATCCCTTGACTGAGGCAATTCTAGAGTATGTAGACCTCTCTGCCATCCTGACAAAAAGCTCTGGGATGTTATGTGTTCTATCTGTGCCAACAAGATGCAGAGAGTTCACCCACTTAGCAGCAGCATCACACATGTTTATTCTGCTTCCACCATTATTTCATGACAGGAGGAGATATGGATCTCAGCCCAAGCTCCTCCATTGCTCATCTGACTCATCAGCCCATCTTCCACTTCCTTAAAAAGATGTGAAAAGGATATTCCACCTCTGCCCCTTAAAACCCAAACATCTGGTCAGTCTAACCAGAGCAAGCTCAGTCCCTCCATCTTCCCACTCCACCACTTCTCACTTCCTCTCTGGAACAGTGTTATATAATTGTCTTTGTTCCACAGAGCTGCTGGTACAAACTCTTCCGCCCCCAGATAGTCCACTTGATATGTCCAAAAAGGAAAGATCTCACATGGAATCAGTGTATGAACATTTCATGTGCTGCTGCTTCCTCCTAACTTGGTATGGCATACTGGCTGCAGTTTCTAGGAGTGTTTACATGGAAGTGGTTTGGTTTTGTCTGACTGCTTACTTGTCATTTGCTTACACTGTTGTTTGTTTCCTCCACTCTAAATTCTCATTCTAAGCAAAAATTTTATTGCAATAGTGTGCAGATCCTTTTCTGAAAGCTATAAAACCACACACATGCTGCATTCCCTTCCTCTCTAGTCTGGACTCTCAAAGTCAGGTGCAAATCCCAACATTAGCACACTACGGTGCAGTGTCAGCACTACAGGAAGTTTTTATTTTGGCTTGCTTTTGGTTGAGAGTTTTTTTCTTTGTTTGTTTGTTTAAATTGGCCTTGCTTACAGACATTCAAAATCAGGGAACAGTTGCTTTATTTCCTCCTATCACATGCTAAGCAAGACTTCTTTCATTTTCTTGCAGGGCATGCCATCTCCCTGCCCCAGAAGCTGCTGGAGACTCTGGCATGGCATAACTTTCCTTGCCCTTTGTCCTGGTGTTGTCCTCCCACCAGAAACTGGGGTACCGACACCTCCCCCAAACCACAGAGAGAAGCTGCATGCCTGAAAGCACAGCTTTACACCTCACAGACACAGAGGGACTGTGGCTGCCAGTGGGGCAGTGGACCTACACTGCACATAGAATGTAGAAGAACAAAACTATGTAGACATCACTGAAAAAAAAATAAAATTTGGCAATTAAAGAAGTGACTATTGACATGCAAATTTTAATCACATTTGTAGTTTGAGCTCATGGTGAAATCACTAAGATTTTCCCAGCAATCAAGAGCAGAAATAAGCCCAAAACCAAGTCAAAGTTTTCAAGATTCAGAAAAATCTAAATTGCAGACTGACCAAATGGGAGGAGTTGCACTGAATTCAATACATCCACACTGATGCATGAGAAAACTTGCTGCCCATATTGCCTAAATCTGTGGGATGGCACTTATCTAAATTATTCAAATCTAAATGTCAATTTGTTCTCTGACCACTGTTGAGAATATTCTAGTTCTCAACACCACTTCTCAACAGGTCAGACTTAGTGGTCCCTATAAAAGCTGCAACAAGCAGTCACAGGAGCTTGGACTTTCACAATGTAGAGATGTTTTCCAACCTCAGAGACTCAAGAACAAATTTTGGTAAAACACTGAAGTCAAAATTTTTTTCTGATTAATATGGCAATTCATCTTCTGTGCTATTTTTTTTCTCTCATAAGAGAGAACTCTCATAAGAATTAAAAGCAGCCCCTGAGCTGGGAAAATTAAACCAACCAAACAACAAAAAGCCCAGACATAATCCTTAAAAAATTAGTCCCATTTGAAATTCTGTGTCTGCTTACTACTAATAGGAAAACTAGTAGAACATTTGTTCAAAAGTCAGGAAACAGCAGGAGCTACTCAGGAATTTTGCCATAGCAAATTAATAGATTCAAATGGAAACATGACTGGAAAGTAAGTTTTTTATCTCAAATAAAATCACCTGACTAGGAAGTCTCATCAGAAACAAAAGTGTTCTACACTCTGAAGCAGCCAGCCAGGCAAGCCTGATCTTGCATATGCTGAACTCAATGGGAGCAGTTCCAGTAGGTTCCCTGGAAGTATATCAAATCTACCTTGACTAATTATAAATAAAAATAAAGCCTTTTTGGAAAAGAATACGATGCATTAAATTTCAC
Source organism: Hafferia zeledoni (assembly GCA_035583235.1). NCBI lineage: Eukaryota > Metazoa > Chordata > Aves > Passeriformes > Thamnophilidae > Hafferia > Hafferia zeledoni. Next base: position 18,830,387 of record JAWWEV010000169.1, read on the forward strand.
AAATTTTCACAAAACCTTCAAAAGCCTGGAGAAAGGAAATTTTTACCTTCCCTTACCAAAATAAAAAAAAATTCCCAAATTTGCATCTGTGAGGATTCCCTTGGTGCTGACTGCTTGGAGCACAGCCAAAGGGTAGGGAAGTCCATTTGCACAAAAGACAGTAGAGTGAAATGCCCAAGTTTACTTGGAACCATAAATCAGTCACCACTTACATAAACATCCAATTTTACTGAGTTACAGCCAAGTCTCCTTGAGCTCCCAGAAGAACATGAATAGGGCTTACACAGCCCACAGCAAACTGAGCCTTAGGTTTTGTACTGCACACCTGAGAGGCGCAGCCCAGAACTTCACCTTTAGACCTTCCTGAATCTGTTGTGCAGTCAAGCTCATTTAAGTGACTGCAAATGCTCAGGCAGGTGACAGGGTGCCCATACTTGGCAAAGTCCATAACTTGCATACTTTTCTTTTTAAAATTTTGTCTCAGCAAGTAAAGAGACACAAATATTTTTCTTCAAAGATGCCCTTAATGCCGTCTAACTTAGCTGACAACAACATCAGTGATGTTACATAAGGGTGGTAAATCTGCCTATTTACCAACAGAAAATTCATTAGTTGTAAGTTATTGTTCTGACCACCAAATTACGAAACTTCTGCTCAATTTCTATTCAGCCTCTTTGAAGAAGATGTGCCTGTGGTCTTGGCAGGTTATTGCTCTGTGTGCTATTCCGGGGCTGTAGAGCTCTCCATGGATCTGTTTTACATATCAATGCACATTCACAGGACAAGCAACTATAGACCATAGGCAGAGAAGTAATCAGATAATACAAAGTCACTCAAAAAATTTGTGGAATAGCAAACAGTTTCTACATATCACATTGCCTTTTCAATTACTGCCAGCAGAAGACTTGTAAACAGTGTTTCAGTTTTACTAATCTCATGCAAATTAAGTAACCTGGAGAATCGGAACCAGTTATGGAGAGAAGCCAGTAGAGTCCTATGGATTCAGAGTTGTCCCAAGGGCTAGGCTAGAGTTATAAAAAAGAATGAAGTCTGGATTTTTCCACTTACACAAATTAAATCTAGCCAAACACTAGCAACAGACTCTTTATTCTCAAAAGAAGATGTCAAGAGATAAGAAAGAACAGACATTCAAAATGGCCATGCTTATGCTGCTCATGAAGGACCCAATCCTGTGGCTCCATTCCCAAGGGCTTCTGTGGATGAAGAAATTCCATGAAGTGACCTTTAGCTTTTGATTTCTGGAAATAGATAGAGGAAAAGGTCAGTAGATTCTTACAACATCAACTTTCCTCCTCTTTGTAGCAACAAAGTTTTGTGTTCCTTCCCTCCTGCAGATGGGAACTCCACAGGTCTTGGAGACCTCCCCAGAAGCAGAAAGAATACCCTGGGGCATTTGTGTAGCTGGGGCATCTTCTCCTGCAGCCCATAGCAGTGACCCATTCAAGAGGTTTATGACAAGGACTACTTAGTGTCATAGGCAGGCAGCTCACAGAGGCCGCTGTCTGCTTTGGTGGAGAAAGCTATCCAAGGCAGTCTCTGTGTGGAGCAGAGAACTCCCTGTCATCATTTTCTCTGCTCCACTCTGCCTCCTTTTCCTGCCATCACAGGGCAGCAAAACTGCCACTTTCAACACGAAGTTCTTTAGGATCACTGCAACAGTACATGGAAGTCTGTCTGTCTTTCATGTTGTTGCCTCATTTTCCCAATAGCTTTACATGCTCTGGTCAACCTCAAGCAAATCTGACAACCGGATACCAGCCACAGAAAAAGCATTTTCCAGGTTGCACAAAAAGAGATGATGAGGAGGCAGACTTTATGTGAAGAAAGGGCTATACTGGTGATGCCACTTAGATTAAACACTGGAGAATCCAGGCACAAGTCATGACTCCTCAATACCAGCATGCCATTAACTCTGCTGCTTGAGCAACACCTTGTCTGTCATGCCCGCAGGAACATGCAGTCCTTTAGATATTTATCTGGGGGAGGTGAGCATGTCATCAGCACAGGAAGTCAAAATCAGTTCTTAAATGCACAGTGTTTTCACACCTGGAGAAACTTACTGTCCCTAAGACTATTATGCCACCATCAGATTTGTTTGAAGGCAGCCAAAGGCTGGGTGGGAAGCTGGTGGTGAAAGGAAGCAAGTAGATAGCTGACAACTGTATTAGTCACTAACATAATTATGTTTAGACAAAGATTACCAAAATATAACAAAAGTAATGGATAAAAAAATAAAGCTACTTCTAGAAATGTTTGCTTATGAAGCAGCTTCTATAAACACAGAACTTTCTCAAATGTAAATATAATAGAGATCATACAATTTTCAGGGTAGTAAAAGTTTTCTGTGCAAGAAGATTATTCAAGGGTTCTCTGTTTTCAATATGACAGCTTTAGGGAAAGACTTAGAGAAAGGCTGTAGAAAATCTCTATTTATCAGGGTCCTGTTGCATGCTACTGGAGCTTTCACTGCCATTTAGATTATGATTACTGCTTTTGCTAAGACACAAGACAGACACAGCCCCAGCAGTAGCTTACTGAGCAGCAGTTTATGATGTGGGTGCAGTATATACTAGGACACCCAGAGTCCTTATTAGCCCTCTGGGGACACTTTTCTCTGGTCACATTGCTTAGATTCATCTGCTCTTGTCTTGGGCGAGTCTCGTCATGAATAGGTGCTGTACTAAGCAAGTCTGCAAAAAGATACTTGTGGAATCTCCTTTCCCCTTTGCATCTGACACCCCTACTCCTTGGATCCTATCTTATCAGTCCATCCTGCTGACACCAGAGATGCAGGCCAAGAGTCACAGTACCACAATAGCTACAATGAAACCATGCACATTCCAGAAAAGCTACATTCACTTTCCCCCATTACGAGATCAGCACTGCTCTGAACTGTTCAGTAAGTGCCAGCCACCTCAAAAGATGGCCCAAACAGGGAACTGCAGCACTTTGAACAAATCAGTAGAATGAAGAGCCAACGGGGAGAAAATGATAGGTTTTATTTTCTCATTTCAGGAGTACTGACATTCTCAGACAAAGCTGGATGACCACCAATGGCTAATCTACAGCCACAGACTCCAGGCACAGAGAACTGATTGGAAGCCACTTTTATTGGACCATGATGAGGGTTGAGTATTCTGTGGCTGCCATGAAACAGAACCCCATGACAAATGCTCTGAGGTCTTGCACATCATATGGAAGCAGCACCAGGCAAGACAATGCTGAAGGCTGATGCAGTGCAGTGGTAAGACCACCCCTAGAGCAGTGACCTCTCCACCTCTCCAAGACATGTATTTATCTCTGGTCCAAGCATCAGCCCCTCTAGCACACACATAACAGGATAACATATAACAGGACCCATGAACTGGTGGACCAAGAGCAGGCTGTAAAATCATACTTTGTGTCTGATCATGAGCCAGACTCCATGTGATTTAATCCAGTGCTGTCACTCTGCAATCTCTCTGTATTGCACTCTGCCTAACACTGAAGGAGTCCGAAAGACAACAACGTATTTCTCTTTACAAAGAGGCTGCAGAAGCTTAGCCAGGCCAAGATCCATGCTGCAAGGGTTGCTGCAGCATTCCTTGGTAATTCTTGGTATGAGACTAAGGGAGAACTCTACTTTCACAATGACAAATTACAAATAATGACTAGCTCTGACATTGCTTAGAAAAGCTACTTCCCAAGGTGGTAAATGACCTGAGAAACAGAAAGCTAAACCACCAAGAAAACTGGTCCAAAATCCCCACAAGGGAAGAGACTGTATATCAGAAAATCTGTGATACAACACATTCCTAACTCATGACAGCACAAAATCATCACTTTCATACAAACTTACTTACCAGAGTCGTACCCAGCTACAACCCCCCTTAGACTGTCTCAAACTTTTCAATTGACAGATCTGCCATGCAGACATTTTAAATGCTCCTAAAAGCTCATCTCACCAATTTCTGGACTTCCATATGGTATGCAGATCCTATCACATCTTTTTCTACCCACCTTTTCTCAACTTTGGCAAGACAATCAACCATTCAGTGAGTGTTCTGTTTGTCACTCCAGGAACTGAGTTCCAGATCAGATCAGATCAGGGTATTCTATTTTGGTTCAACCTGCATTAACAGGCAGGAATTCCAAAAAGGAATGCCTGGGTTTGCCAGGAATATTGCCACAGGAATCAGAACAGTCACTATCCTTCTACTGTGACACTTCTACGCTTCAAACATAGGTTTCACAGCCATGGAGCCTCTCACACAGGATGTTTTTGCTTGATTACCTCTCTTGGTCAAGTAGAAGGGCTTGTTCCTCTACATCAACCAGTTTTGGAGAAGTATTTGTATTGTCTAAGTTCTTTGATGCAACACAACAAAGCAGAGGAAAACCTTCCTCTTGGTTCAAACCTTCTGAGTCACTTTAAACCTATACTAAAGGCTAAGGATAAAATGCAGGTAAAAGACCATTTGTTCATCACAACCAAGATAGACAGAAATGTAAAGATTTTACAAAAATTACTGAGGAAATAATAAAATTCTTGTCCTGATATCCAGAGGATTTGTTTTTCAAATGGGTTTAAAGTATACTAGCCTTGACTGAGACCAGATATGACCAATTTGGTCAGAATGATCATTAGTTTAGGATAACTGTCCCCCAAAATCTTTAAAACCTGCTATACCACACTCTGTGTTTCATGGCATTAACTCCACACCATGCTTTTCACAGACTGGTGGAAAACACACAAGCTCTCAGGACAAAGAGATATATTTCAGAGACAGAGAAGGTTAAAGAAGTGGGGAAAAGAAAAATTAAATGTTTTCTCTTCCCTCCCCCTCACCCAATCTGGCTCTTGACTCCTCAGCACCCAAATCAAGCATAGGGAACCATCTCCCAGTCCCTTGCCCTTACGAATCAGAAAGGACTAAGCATGCTTAGCCATGAGAGACCTTCAGAAAATTTTGATCTTCTATTTTAAGAAGCTACTGCTGATTTACTTGTGACGTTTTTCTTCAGAAAAGCAACATGTTTGTTACAGATTAAAGGTCAGTATCCTCTGTTTATATTTGAGGCTTATGCACAAGGGCAAGAGACTACCTAATGTAAACTTAGCCCTTTTGTTTTTCTGTTATGGGACTTAATCCACTGTCATTAACTATTCTCAATTTTGTCCTCCTAATCTTGAGGAAAGATTGACACTGACGTATTTGACGCAGATTTTATGCAGTGACATGAGAGACTGGCTTACATTTTTCACTTATTATGGTTCATACCAAAGTTTTCCTTTGCAGTGTTGCACAGTTTGGCAAAACATCATATATCCCATGTAAAACTGTGTGCAAAGTTACAGGATTTCGGAGGTAATTTCTGGCCATACTCTTGCTCTCCTTAGTTAATAATATGTCATGCACCTTTGCATAGATACATGTATATTCTATGGATATATTTGCTGAAGTACAATTGCTTTTGGTGTGTAGTTGGCAGAGACAAACTGTTGAAGTTTGGCCTCAATGTAATTTGTAAAAGCTTCATGTCAGACTGTAACTATGACAGTAAATGGTTAACTCCACAGTCCCTTTTTGGTACCAAAGGGTAGAAGTCCTAATAATTTTCTTAAAAAAAATCTGAAGACATTTCCAGCTTTCAGCAGAGACTGTTTATGGTATTTGAATACAAGAAAGGTCAAACAGACTACACTTGGCACTGCCAAGAACTGAAAATATTTTTGAGGAAAACCAAGAAAGGTCACTTAAAAAAAAAAAAGCAGCTAAAAGATTCCCGTTTCTTTACCACATTGGTAACAAAATGAGGTTTCAAAAGCAGTCACAAGAGAGAACAGGGAATTTCTCAAGATTTCAGGATTCGTTGTCTAAGTCCCTGTTCATATTTAAAAGTAAATACAAATTATGTAATAAAAGGGAGACAACTATGTTATATATCACTAGCCAGCAGTGCATTTTGAGCTTAGTAAGAGATTATAAATGCGGAGACACAGAACAACAAACCTGCAAAATCCAGCCAGCAGAGAAAGTAACTTAAATTTGCCAAAGACCATTGTTTCAATCTTTCCAAGTTATATCAAATCTGTCTTCTGAGATCACATTAGCATTCATGTTTACACAGTTCGGCTGTCATCCAACCTACTTGACCTTTCCTTCTCTGAAGTGGAACTACTAAGTTTCCTGGTTTACTAGTTATTCTATTTATAGTTTATGCATGCTTTTCTTTTACGTAGAGGTACAGAAGGAGCAGTTCACCAGCAACTGAACAGAATGAGTGGCCAGAGGATAAAAGGGGGGAAGGAAACGTGTGGACAAAGTAGGGAGGGGGAGTTCAAGCACTGCTCAGGTTAACAGTGAGTTGCTGACAGGGCAGAAAGATGCTTCACACAGCATTTGACAGATCTGTGCTGCTGGCCTTAACCAGCATCTGCTTCTGGGTTTTTCCCAGGACTGTACAGAACTGAGAAGCAGGAGAACCCTGTTAACACTCCATGTGTTAGGGAAGAATCACTAATCCAGATGGATCCTAATGGATATCTCTGAACTGCTCTTTCTGATGATGACGACTGAAAACCCACCAGAGAATCATCTTCCAGTCTTATATGATCATTAATGCTTGTATGTCTTCCTAACACATTACATTACACTAATACCTAACCAAACCTTAGTTTATTGCAGTTGAAACTCACTATTTCTACCCTACTTACAGTAGGTACAGAGGAAAATAAAAGCTCCTGCTTTTGTGTTTGAAACAGCCCTTTATGGATTTGAAGACAAGTATGTCTCCCCTTAGTCTTCCTTTTTGATGACGCAACTCAAGTGCCATTGTCAAAGACAATGATGCAGCATGGCCACTCTGTGTATCACAAGCCTTTTATATTTTGTTCACATAGGCACTCTTAAAACAACTGCTTGCAGCACATATTAAACCCATGAAGTGGTTAAGTAGCAACCAATTAATCCAAGGCACTTTTTTCTCCCTTAGTGTCTTTATCCTTACAGAATCACCTATAAAATCCTTTTAAAATGTATTAGAATTACAGCTTCCACACATATTTATAATACTATTTAATGTAGAAAGAAACCTTTCAGGGACTAGTGCAGAATAAAGAAGGTGGCACTTGGCATCAGCAAGCTTTTTGAAAAGATTCACAAGTTTTCCCAATGAGAAAGGAGAATTAGTCTGTCTAATAACCAAGCTGCATGGAGCTATGCAAATTGCCCTCCAGGGCAGAGATAAGTTCTGGAACACCTCACTGGTGGAACGGAAAGTATGAATGCCTCAAATGCTGACACACAGAACATGTAGGAGTGCAAAACAATTATGTTTCACTCAGTGAAAGTCCACAAGCATACTTCAGTTTCAACCACCTGACATCACCTAGTAAAAACAAGTCTAAGCTGAGCAGGTCTTCCGGCTGTGACATGGCTGGAGGGAAGCGTGGGTACACAACTGTTCTCTTTACCAAAATTTCCATTCCTCTATTCAACTTCAATGGGAATCCCTTATAAAACAAGAGGAATGCTCCTACACTATTTCCCATGTGTTAGGGCACGCAGGTTGGCAGAATGCTCAGAGCTCTTGGATTTAATTTAGTCAAACTGTCTCTTCTCAGTTAAAGAGGGAGAACCTAACATGTAAGGAAAACTTACAGCTTTTCTGTACATGTTTCTTGCAATAGAGATTCATAGCAAAAAAAAAAAAACAACACTTCAAATACAGTTATAATGAAAAATGTAGAAAATTGCAAAGGAAATATCAACATTTTGAAACTATGATTTTAATTTAGACTCCTTTGAGAAACAATCCTATTCTTCATATATTTCATACCTGTTTGATTCTGTTTTCATTTTACATGGTGAAAAACAAACACCGGAAATAAAGCATGTGATCTACCACAAAGTAAATAATCTGGTGAATGTCCTTCCTGGGAGAATAAGAAGGGTTACAACCTACTTCAGTAGTCCAATTCCCATTTACAGTCATGATAATTTTTCTTCTTATATTACAAAATCAATTATTTCTCACCACTGAACATCAGTACTACTACTGAAACAAAAATGCAGTGAAGCATTCAGCTAAGCTTACCAAAGGCCAGCTTCCTCTAAAGAGTAAAATGAACTGGCTGATCCTGCTT
>JAWWEV010000169.1:18838635-18916058 GCA_035583235.1 Hafferia zeledoni
ATGCAGTGAAGCATTCAGCTAAGCTTACCAAAGGCCAGCTTCCTCTAAAGAGTAAAATGAACTGGCTGATCCTGCTTCCATCCATTCATGCACACTTTTTGCTCTTGCTCTTCCCAGGAGCCTGGTTAAACAGATGCACACTGTAACCCTTGGTTGGAGTTCTCTTACCTCTTTGCCAGTGCTTATTGAGTGACAAAATATCCCTTCTGTCCCCATCCATGACATTATTCTTACCGGTGTTGCAATCACCTTACTTCTCAGGTCATATATGCCATTTCACTGCCATCATGTACCAAAGTAAGATTCCCTTCCTGAAAAAGCAACACTGGCTTTTTCTGCAATATTAAAGTGTTATTTCAAGATGGTAGGTGAACATTCCACATTCCAGTTATTTTGTGAGACACTAATTCACAGCTACAGACAATCTCATGCAGACACAAAAACGATCAAAGTCCAGGTCAAGTGACAGTTCTGCTCTTGTTACACAACTTGAGGCCACCTCTAGGGACATTTAATTTTCCCCAAAAAGATATATTATTATTGCCATGGGGTCTTGTTTGGCCCCCATTTATGTCATCTACTGTTAAAGTGATCTACTGTTAAAGTGACATAAAAGATTTCAGGATAATTCCTACAAATTTCTTTTAAATGTTTCGGCTTTCCCAGCCATACAAATAAGTGCTTTGCAGCATAAATAAGGGGCTTAGTGCAAACAAACTCTATCCAGAGAGGCAATGTGGAAATGAAGAGTCAGTCTCAAGATCACCCAAAGTGTTTGACTGCTCTGGGCCTGGCCAGCTCAGAGAGAATACAGACATGGGCAGAAAGTCTTTGACCACTTGAACTAACCCATTTGAAGGAAGATGCCCATAGGAACTACCTAAGGAATGGAGAAATTCTGTTTCTCTGAGTAACTGCTTTGAAGAGAAAGGTAGAAGAGGAATTAAAGGGATTAAGGGAAAAAACCCCAACCAACCAACAAACCAACCAACCCTCCCTCCTCTCCCCCCCAATATGGTATGACACTAGTTTCTTGGATGAAACTTGTAAGGAATGTACCTGTTTTAGCTGCAAAGTTTGAGAGAAAAAGAATAGAGAAAGACCTAAAGGCTTAATGTTAGGCAGAAAATTGTTAGACACAAAATCTGACACCTGAGAAGTTATTTCAGCTCCCAAAAGTAGGTGTCAGGTGCACTGATAGTGAACACTCCACTGAAGAAATGCTAAAGTGCCAATACTTAACATGAGGAAACATCACATTAATAACTTTACAAAAATACACATTTATCCTGACTCCAAAAGATAACTCTCCTCTGTACATTACACTTACTCATCTCTCACCAAAAATGAAACTTTAGTAGTTTAACAAAGGCTTAAACACAACTAAATGAGATCCCAAAGAAAAAGGCATGTTCTTAGAAGAAACATCTGGAAAGATAAAGGGCTTTTTACCTTGTTTGGTTCTGGGAAATACAATCTTTCAGGCCTAGCTTCTTTCCATAAGTACACAAAAGTCTTAGTGGAGGAGTAGTTTTCACAAGAAGTACTGATTTAATTATATTTGTTGAAGAAAACAAATGTACATATTCCAATACGTGAGTAACATGGAAAATCTGTGAGAGATAAACGTATTCTAGGGAAATTTTTCTTCATTATCAGATTTAGTTAATCTTAGAGATAAAGGGTGTTTGGTTTAGTACAGTAAAAACTGAAAGCAAATTAATCTCATTTTCTAAATCTCAATACCTCCCAAATTGCAGCTTTTCAGGTCAGATCTGGCAACATTCAATAAAAGATGGAGAAAACAGCTGGGAGCAGCCTGAATCTTTCAAGACTACAAATGAAACAAATACATACAAATTTCTCTGACATCATAGTTTTTGTTTCTCAAATGAAGTTGAATTTGACCTTTACTTACAGCTGCCCCAAATGTTGTTTATATTAGGCTAATCACTCTGCAACTATTTGCTGGGATTAGATCCCATTTACTTTGACTTTCTCATAAAAGACCCCTAACATTTTGGTTATTTCTCCTGACACAGAGCACCAGGAGATGTCCACTGCTGTCAGTGGAACTGACTGACACATCAAAGCAGCACCCAGTCTACTTTTCTGGTCATATCAATGAACACTACTGTAGAAAAAAAGCCTTATTCTACTCTCAGCTTGCTCAATAAAAAAGGGCACCATGAGTTTTCAGCACTCTGAACAATTTTCAAATGTGCCCATAAAATGATACTAATGTAGATACTGATTATTTTCTCAAAATACCTCTCTAGCTCTCCCTTGTCACTCCTCACTTTACCCTGTAACTAGTTTGAGAAGGAGCATAACTATTCAAAAGACCTCTTCACACTTGAAACTTGTCACCTTTACTGCAAACAGTAAAGTGGCATATATTCAAATGAGTAGGAGAAATTTGGGAATGAAGCAACTGTTCTAACAAGTTGGAAACTATGGGTTATCCAACTGTATAAGAAAAGAACAAAATGTCCGAAACTTTGACAACTTTTTGAAGCTTTGAACTACGCAGTTGGAGTTCATATGTGGCTTTGGCTGCAACTTCCTCAAGTATTTGCTGTGTTTTGGGCAAAGCTTCATCATAGAAATAGGAACATCTATGATATTTAATAAGTTAAAATGTTTAGTCACCACCTGGGTCATTGTTTCATGCAGGACTTGATCAAAATAATTGTGCTAATTTACAATACATATACTTTATAATTCAAATAAAGACATCCAATTGTCAGTAAATATTGTCTTTATAGGAAAACACAGTAAAGTTTAGCTTTTCCAGTATTTACATAACATCAAGGTTACTTATTGTTACTGGCCTGCCTGAAACCATTAATATAATAAGTCTTGTCGAACTTAAAAATCACTTGTTAGTCTTGAATACGGTCATAGTCCTTGCAACAACAATATCACCAGGGAACAACGTAAAAAGAAAATCAGCTCTGCAAGCCCATAAGAAAATGGATACAAGATTCTGCTTTGTTACATTGTAGGCAACTTTGTTAATCAGACAACATTGTAGACTGGCACAACACATTTCTGAGAAAGAGTGGCATGCCGCATCAACGTTTTGTCAAGAGGAAAAGGAAGAAAGAATGCTGCTAAAACACATCTGAGACCATGAGCCTAAATCCAAAACTGTAAGTCTTGCGTATATCCTACGTGTCATCTGCCCTGGAATTTCCTCATGAAACAGAATAAGGCAGCAGACCTCTGACAAAGCATACTTTTGTGATCATGTCTAGAATGCAGTCTGGAGTTCAAATAAAGACATCAACTGTGTAATCTGCAACTGAGAGACTCTTAGATGGAATACTTTTGATGTTGCTAAGTAGGAAAAAAACGGAACATGATAAAAATCTAAGAATAAATCTGTGCTAGCAGTACTTACACTAGTTTTTCTCAAGACTTACACCTGTCCATCCTGATGGACATTCATGCATCCTGCAGTCTTTATGTCCACAAAGTAACTTAGTTTAAGGGTAGGAGAGGTTCTACAGGGAGCAACAGACATGAATAATATTTAATTAAGCATATGAATACAATGACTTCAGAAAGAAATTGGTAATATCCAGGAGGATCTTCTACTAAACTATTCTTGTAGAGTTGATTATTTTGAAGTAAATTGCTACTCCAGAAACAAGAGGGGGAAAAGCTTGCTGCCTTCAATACACCTTGCCTTTTCTCACAAGGGAATATACTAACAAAACATTGTTCACCCTTTATTTCAAGACACACAAATTGAATAGCCTTTTGAATAGCACCCAAAATAGAAAAGTTTCATAGTAGTAGAGCATTGAGAACATCTGTTATACTTCTCTAAGAGCCAAGAATAAAGACATTTAAAATGCAGGACCCAATCTGTATGACAAAATGCCAAATGTAGTCATAGTACAAATCAGTAATACTCTCCTGTCTTTTAGGCCCTGCCTAATACACCTCTAAATCAAGCTTATGTGGGTTACTTTAATATGTTCATGAAAAGCAGAAAGGTCTAGCATGACATTTAACTCATGCTTTTTTTTTCCCCTAGAAGCAGAAGTAACTCTTCTCTTCCAACCCACCCAGTTTCCACTGAACATTTGTCAGAAGTCAAAGGCCACTGTGAGGTCCCAAAGATTTTGTCCATTATTGTTATGTCCAAATAAGGCAAGAGTCAGCCTGTGAGACCCAGATAAAAGGCAACAGGCACCATGTCCACCCAGGAAAAACTGGCACCCAGCTGCTGAAATATTGCTTCATTACCTTAGGGATAAGTGATGCTGAGAAACCTCAGCAGTGCCTGGCTTGAACTAATGTGCTTGTTCCCATGTGTGAACTGAGAAAAGCACATAAACAGTCAGATTGCTCTATTGGAAGTTAACTGCTGCAGGCTCCATTGCCCATGTTGGAATGGGCTTAAAATAGTCTGAACCAGTGCCTGTCCTCTCTCATGTTCCTCCCAGATGGCTTCCAGAATGGAAAGGCCAAAGGAGGTGGCAAGGAGATGGACCAGAAAGATGAACTGCTTGAATAATCCACAAGGCATCTTAGAAGCTCTGGCCTGACAGTTTCCCCTGACACTTTTACAAAGAAAGAAAGATAACATTGTCTTCATCCAAAATTGACTCTACCTTGATCTCATTCTCAGAACCCACTTTCTTTTATTTTATCCCAATCTTCACTTCACTGCTCCAAGACTTCCTTTTCTTTTCCTCTTCAGCTGAATCTCTTTTTGCTACTGCTAAAAATATGAATTTGAAAACCTCTAGCTTTGTCTGCATAGGAACATTCAAACTGGTCTATCCCACCAAAAAGATCCTGGCTGCCCTGTCATCCAGGAGTTTCCCAGTGTATAAAGATGTGATTAATGTGAGATTTGAAAGTCAAGTAACATTCATAACTACATTTTCAGAACAGTTCTAAAATAGTACCAGAAGTTATTATTATGTTTCCACAGCAAAAAAATTCCCTGATTTCCCATAATTACAGCTAAGCCCCATGCAGAGAGGGTATAATCAAAATAATAAAACTTTTCATTGAGGCATTCTCTCGGTAGGACTAAAATTACAGTTTTAAGCAAGATGCTTGTACTTTCTGAAAATTGAAAGCACCAAATCCTTTAACAGGAATATAGTATGAAAATAAATTAGACATAGTGATATTAAGTCTGTTTTAAATTGGAAATCAGCATTTTGTGTAATGCAGAAAGAAGAGACATTAGTACTCAGCCTATTCTCTCTCAATGTCAGCAAAGACCGTACCTGACTTCAGGCAAAGATAGTACAAGCTCTTCAACAGACAAATCCATTAATAGAAGGCAGCTTTCCTCTTGCCTGTGAAGAAATGAATTTGTGCTTGATCGTACAAACTGGAAAAAAAATGTATTTTGCAATATGTTTGTAGCTCTGCTCATGTCCCCTCATATACAATGAACTCCCTGCCCTTACTTTTTCAAAAGGCCAAATTGCATATGCTAAGAATGGATTTGAAATTAGAGATAGATTCTACTGCATTGTGCCTAGCCAGGGTCATTCTCACCTTTATTCAAATTACTTCAAATTATTCCTGAAAATCCTCAAAATGACTGAAAATTCCCTTGGAGCCCCATTTCAACATTACAAATGCTAATGTCTTCCAAGAGTCTTGACTATAGAGATGACAATGGATCTTGTCATCCCTGCTGACTTGCACAAGTTGGGAGACTTCCTTGTCATTAAGGAGCTACTTCAGCTTCCATACACTGACAATATCTTCCTTCCCCACCACCACCCCCCGCCACAGGCATATACTCACTAGATTAGTCTGCCACTTGCATAGATCCTTCTGCAAGTGAAAATATATTCCTACTATCCATATTCCACAAATATGTGGAGGCTTTTTGTGTTGGTGAAACTGTGAAGTCCGAGAAATGCCAAGGCTGACAGGAAACAAACGTCATAGTAAGAAAAAACTTCAGTTTAAACTGTTCTTCTGGGGGAAAAAAAAAAAAAAAAAAGAAAAAAAAAAAAAAAGGAAAAAGAAAAAAAAAACCAACAACCTTGCATTTTGAAAATCCACACAAGGAGAAGTGAGTTATGAACATTAAGAAAACACAGTCCAGCGTTACAAACTGAGGCAACTCAGTACTCCAGAGTTAACTGAGGCCATAGGGTTGATGTTCATACATGAAGGAAATCGGTTTGATCTGCACTTAGATGTCAGTCAGTCATAGTTCTCTTATATGTTATCCGGACCCTCCAGAAACTCTTGGAGATCCAAGGACTTTGAAAGTTCAAGTGAAAACAGAGTCACTTTAGGTGCACACGGTTAAAAAAGGAATGATCAGCTATCATCCCAACCAAATCCACCAGGGTAACAGATCCTCCCAAACCCTTCCCTTATGCCTGGTACAGCCATCTCCAGGTACCTGAAGTATGACAGGCAACACAGGCTCTCATTACTATCTCTGCAGACGTTACAGTTTCAAACAGCTAATACTGTTTTCTGAGGTCTGCTTGCTTGAAGGCTAGTTCTAAGCCAAAACCCCACCCTAAGCCTTCCTCAGCAGACCCTGAACTCAGTAAAACCTTTACTGGCCATGGAAGCTCTCTCTTGCTACCCTGTCAAAACATTTCATCATGGAACAGCAAGGCCTTTTCTAGACTTTGTTTTGCAGTTGTCTGCAGTACCACATGATGCTAAAGCTACCTTGAGTTTGAGGACTGGAATTAACATTTGAGAAAGTAATGAAAGCCATTTGCTTTCAGAGATCCCAGTTTTACTTTTTTTTCTTCACAGGCATTACAACAACAATCAGTAAAAACTTTGCTTTCCTTGTCCTACTTTCTCAAATGCTGTCCCTGAACTCAGTTTTACATATAAATGGCAGGTATTTCAACATGTCCAAGAAACAAGTATAAGTTATTTGTTACCAGGTGCTCAGGATTCCAGTTTACCTGACAATATCCATCAGAAAACCATCCTTTATGGCCTGGGTTTGTTCAGCCACCTCTCTAATCAAAACTCTAATTTACCTATCCCCATAAACCAGAGGTTAAGCACTTCGGTCATTAGCACACCTAAAGAAAATATTTTCTGAAGTAGCCAGTCAGCTTTGTTTCTTTAATTCTCATGAGGAAACCTTCCTCACCATCTTCAGTTACCTCAAACACTAAGCTTAATCCCAAACAGCAGACTTTCCCTAGCTCTAACACCAGTATCCCAGATGGCCATTGACTTTAGCACAAGCCATTCTTTCCCACTTAGAAGTTCAAAGACTGTCTTTATAGGCAGTAAAGCCTTTCTCCCATGTCAGTAAGACAGCTTTGAGGGGTGGGCTGTACCTGTATGAATTGGGCAGAGTTTTTGAGGGTCATGCAAGTACTATATAGCAGCGGATCTGACTTTCAAGAATGCATTTTGAGAGACAAGGAATGGGACAGTGTGGGGCTGACATTGTGTGTGTGGATCTCTTAAGGTCTGACGAGACCAATGAATGCATCTTTAAGGATCAGAGAGGCACCTGTAGAATGTGAGATGCCTTGTAACCAGTAGAATCTTTCCATGTATGTGAGGTGAACTACTGACCAATAGTGTACTGGCATGTTATATGTAGGAGTAGATAAAAGTGAAGCTGTTACTGAAAATAAAGTCCTTTGTCTTTGGTGAGCCTTCTGATCACACTGCAGCCTGAGTTGTCAGTTGTCTCTGCCTCCTCGACTGCCGCTAAGCTGATCTACCTTACCCCAGTAAAGGGTGACCCCAATAGGACAGGAAATGGGTTACCTCATACAATGATGTCAATGTTAACCTTAGTCTAATGACATAAGAATGATGTCTTGTTCATGGAAAAATGAGAAAGAAATGCTATTCAGAATTTGTAGGACAATAATTTCACTTCCTCATTCAGGTTCACTTTGCTGATTACATTTTTCCCATTATATGTGCTGACCCAAGCTCTTGTAATGCACTTGAAAGAAAATGATTGATAGAAGGAACATGCATGCTAGAAAACTTCTTGTCAAGTCATTAATGAAAAAAAAAATCTAAAACCCCCCCATAATTTCTGATAACGTATATTCTCAACTGTGATCTGTACTACTTTTTCTTTCTTCATCTGTCATAGACCGGTCAGCACAACAATTTTTTTAAAAACTCTCCTGACGTTTTTCAGGAGTTAAACTGTAAAACAAGCCCTTGATATTTTCTGGTCTCATAAAGTCTACCTTCTACTAAGTTAATCCTCAGTAAGTGAACAATTGCATAAAAATAAATTTAAATACTAATGCTATAAAGTATAATATTAGTATATAATATTACTATAATGAAATAATATTTGTATTTATGCAATTACTACAATAATTAATCTTATTGTTTATTCATACATCATTTAATATGTAGAGTAAAATAATAAATCTTATTTTAAAAATAAAATTGACTATGAAATCCATACTATGCTTCATGTAGAAAAGTTGCAAAGATGCCTTTGTTACTTAAGTTTTATAATACTAGCACTTTGAGTTATCTATATTTCCATACCTGAAAAATAAAACCCTAAAAGATCATTTTTGCAACAACTGAAACCAATAACCAATAAAAGAAGAATAGCGTCAAGCAAAGAAGGCAATCAGCAAGAATAGTTTTTGGAGATCAAAAAAAGCTGCTAGGAGTCTCAAAACTATTAAAAAGTAAGTGAAATCTTGGGATTTAGGTTTTCATACTATTTTGATATCAAACTAACTGCTGCTCTGAAGCAGTGTTTATTCCAATTCTTGAAGGACAAGACCTATTTTTAATATCAATCTCACATTACATGTTTGAGTTTTGAAGATGCTATAGGAACAAAAAGCCAACATTATTTCAGGTATTGTGTTCTATTAGGCAATCCATTGTTTTTGGAAAAAAACCCCAGACATTCTCCAACTTTGGCTGGTTTAGCAAAAGACAGTACAACTTCCTACAAAGGCTGTTACTCATTTTTAAAATGGTTAAATTACCCTGTAGCGTTCTTGGCTTCCTTCCTTTCTTCCTTGCTAAAATTAGTTGTTCATACAACAATCCATCAATTCCATCCTTCCTGAACCCAACAGTGAGAGCAGGTTTGGGTTTTAATTCTCCTCTAAACCAACATTTAATGCTTATCCTTTTTGAGTGCCAGCTGTTTTCCAAAATCATAAATGAACCATGCTTTCTAATTCTCCATTTATACCTTAGCTCTAATAAATCATAAGATTTACAAACTCCGCTCTCTTCTGTAGTCTGGCAGTTTACAGATCCACCTCTGAACACCAGGTACTTCTGTCCCATCAAAACTTTCTTTCATACATCAAGCATCTTCTTAGGGATGTTAAGATTACATCTCAAACTCACCCAAAATCTAGAAAGAACTCATAATTCCCTTCCAAATACCTTTCATCTTTTTCACAGGCACAATGCATTGACTTCACTAAAGCATGTGTTACTCTATTTCTGACATTGGCTTGTCCTTAAGTCCTCATATTGATGCTATGCCTAAGTCTTGCCACTTCTTTTCATATAACACTACTAACATATCTTTCCTTAGCTTTTTACGTATCTAAGACTTGCTCTTCAGTTATCTCATCACTGTGATGTCTTTCTCCTGAAGAGGGACATTATTGACCTTTTCATACCTAGACTATATGCTATTCCAAAATCAGTTTCTTTACTCTGTTAGAACTTTCTCAGTCTTCCTTGCATCTTTCTTTGCTGTAGTACATCAAATATGGGTTACTGATCCTCCCCTTCAAGATTTTTCATAACAAAATCTATTATTTTCACCATTTCTCATATAATATCAAAGTCAGATTACAACTTCCACTGCCAGTGATGGTTGTTGCCTAACATCATATTTTACATTTTAAACTTCTGCTTTTGTGTTTGCATCCACTTCACATTTGAAACTTGGAAGTCCTTCTCATTAACATTTGCAAAATAAAAACTACTATTCTTTTTCATGTACCTGCTTACAAACTTACCCTTGTTGTGATACTTACAGAACATTGAAAAAAAATTGGCATACAACAATCACAGTTGCTCTTTGTGATCATTGCTGCCCTATTGCCTCTGCACACAGGTCCTCCAGACACTTGTGTTGTTTTACACTTGAACTGCAACCTTTGTGAAGAAGGAACTTTTTACTCTGTGTTATAGTCAAAACAGAATCTTGTTCTGTAACTACATTTTTCTGGCATCACAATAATACTGGCAGAATATTAAAAAATAAAATGCAAACCAGAAGATTTGTGAGCTGGAAAACAATGAAGTCAGCTGAAGAAATAATGCATAAGATATAGCTCTATTTATTGAGCTTGAACTAAGTAATAGTTAATCTCTTTGAATTGAGACAAACTGGGATTTTTTTTCTGTCTGAAGTTCTCAGAATTCCATGGCCAAGAAGTTGGATGCAATGCAAAAGGAAGACTCATGCTGTGACTGTATTTCTTTAGGAGCTATTCTGTGAGAGCACAGTAAATCCCTGTTTCAAAACTCTTCTTATAAACAGTTATTGATAACAAAGCTGAAGGAACAATATATCTGTATGGAACAGAAGAATTGGGTGATAGTCTCCACACTAAGGGGCATTCAGGTGTATGACTTCAGTTGCAAAGGGAAACATCCTCTCTTTTATACACATCTGAAACCAGATCTAAAAGCAAGGAGAATTTTCTCTTAAATGAAAACAACCTTTGGGGAATAGGGCTTGTTTGGCTCACATTTTTTAGCTGTGACCTTACTTGTGAGACATTGTGGTTTCAGCAACTGCATTATTACTAATCTGTTCTGGAAATTTTCAAAATCTTCTGTCTAAAAGGGTTGTTTCTATTTTTATTTTTTTTTCCAAAACCCCAAGAAAACTCTAAGATAAGAGTGATAATGAAGATCTTCACACACCAGGGACAAATTTTCTGAAACAATAATATCAAGGTAGGAAACAAGTGTGTGTGACAGACACACTTTTAAAAATTAGTATTATGAAGCATTATAGTATGTCTTCAATACTTACATGACACTTAAGGAAGACAACACAATGAAGTGGAAAAGGCATATCTGACAAAACCCAAGAATTATTGACTGCATCACTGCAGCAAGTAGCAAATTAAGCTTGCTTTTTGCTCCATGTAAATTTTAGAAATGAATGTTTAACGTGGGGAGAAAAAAAAAGAAAAAGCATTACTAAACAGAAATATTTGAATTCGTGA
Source organism: Hafferia zeledoni (assembly GCA_035583235.1). Classification (NCBI taxonomy): domain Eukaryota; kingdom Metazoa; phylum Chordata; class Aves; order Passeriformes; family Thamnophilidae; genus Hafferia; species Hafferia zeledoni. The sequence continues at coordinate 18,849,831 of JAWWEV010000169.1, forward strand.
AAGGAAAACCTGCATTTCTTTGTTTAAAAACATGTGTTTCCAAAAGTCAGAATCATCTGATGTACATAAGATCAAAATACGAAAAACAGAATGGAAGGGGTAAAAGCAGCTTTGGTTACATTTTTCCATGTTATTTGTAACAAAGACTGAAAAACAAGAGAAGTCTCTGGAATGCTAAGACCCCTTTTAGGCTGGGGACTGGTGCAATTACAATCACATTTGCTTTGACATGCAACACTTGGCCTGATTTAAACCTAAGATTTTAAATGCCAGGAGACAGAATAGGGTTGCAGCCATGAGATCCATAAGCAATTTTCTGAAGGAATTCTTCCATATTTCTGCCCCTCAAGTTTCACTTCCGTTCTCCAAGGTGCTCTCTGCAGACTTAATTACACAGTGGTAATTAATTGGTGGATGAGAGGCTGGACATGCTGGCAATGTGCACACACAGTCCAGAGAACGAGGCTTCATTCTGTTAAGGAAATCTGTAGGTATGCCCGTGCAGGTCACTTCATACTTCCCTTTTCCTGCCAATTTGGTTTAATTTTTTTGACCAACAGTTTTTCATAGATTCTTCACTGGCACAGAATTTTCATATAATAAAATCTATGGAATGCATTCAACTACCCAAAAGACTGCATAGTGAGCTTTCTAACAGCAGTCAAATGCCTCTGTTAACTTCAAAGCTGACATTTGCAATATAAATCACCTTCCTTTGAAAGAAGCAGCACTTCAGACAGAATGTGGGATCTGGCATTTTCAACTTTTGGACTGCCAAGACTCACCACCATCCATGGCCTCTCGCCGCTCTGTACCATCAGTGAGGGGGAGCACAACTGGGAAGGGCCTGTGTTCTCTCCCATCAGGACCAATGCAGAAGACCTGGAAGAAACCCCACACAGCCTACATCCAGTGGTCAAAAGGAAGCGGACATTGCCTCACAGAAACATGCATAGGGTGAGCTGAAGTGGGACAAGGGAGGAACAGAGGACAGTTTGAACTTGTAATCTCCAGGGATAACTACCTATATATGTGGTGTTCTACTTGACTCATCTTTTTCATGGTCCACTGCATGCCAGTGGCCTAAGACCAGAAAAGCATTGAGATATAGCAAGTACTGGTCACTTCTGCAAGATAAACCCCTGTCTTCTGTAAGTGGAGCCTTTGTTTGAGACAAGTGGGTGGCAATCTTGGAAAAAGCAAAAAGAAAATGTGACAGCATATGTATCAGGATTAAAGTATATGTAAAACAAGATTAAAGCTCAGGCCCTTCGCAGGTCATTCATTCAAACCCATGTTCTCAAGAACTGCACTGATCTTGAGATCTCAGCTTCCCTGAGCTACCAGAAGCTCTCCAAGAGCTGTCTGTGTTAACTGTCTACAGAGGAGCCAAGGCCTTTTTGGCTCCTTGCCCAAGATTAGAACATTCACTCCCACACACTGAAAATGGTCATAGACCTCACACACAATGCTGTCCTCACAGCAAAGGCAATTCAAGCTCCTCTCCCAGAGCCTATTAACACTTCAGTAACCCAATAAACAATAAACCCAGAACCAATTAACACAAAAAAGATAACATTAAAATAAAGCAGAAAATTGATCTTGATTCTAAAACATACCTTCCACAGTGCAGGGCAAGGAAGCAGGTAATGTTTTTGTTGCCAAGATAGCACATTCCATACACTGTACATGCTAAGGTGCTCTGATCACAAAGCACAAACACAAACCATACAGAGCTGTGTTTACCACAGAGGGGCACCAGGTTGTTAAATTCTGCTCATGTGATAGCCATTTCTCACTGTTTTGTACTGTATACTTTATCTTCAAATGCAGGCCAGAAGAATTTTTTGACACAAATGAACTACTGTGAATTTTTTCTTAAAAAAATCTCCTACAGCTTGTGCACTCTAGACCATAGCAGGAAATGTGACATAAAAGCAACACAGTCAGTAAATATTCTAGTCAGGGTAAAACCAAGAAAGAAGAAATTGTTTAGATGTAGTTTTATTAGCTATACCTGCCAAAGTTCCCACATCAGGTTTCATGGGGTTTTGCTCATACTTTCCTGTAAAATGTATTTTCTCCTTTGACTGTAAAGAAGCTACAGTGTCATCAGAGGAAACCAACCAGAGTATTTTCTATGTAGTCAAGCTCACTTTAAAGTCAATTGGAAAAAAAAAATTACTCTGATAGTTTGGCTCAGTAATTTCTCCCATTTAGTTTATAATAAAAACAAGTGATGCAAAGGTACATTGTTCCTTGTGGTTGCTGAGCTGATAAAGCTAGAATCTCTGCTGGGGAATTTGCCAATCTCTATAGGAAATGGCTTTACTTACAACTTGGTTTGTTTATGAATTTTTCAGGTATCAGTGTTAAACATTCCTAAATATGTACTTTGATTTCTTTATACTTTAATATTAACCTTTACCATTGTGAGCTGCATCTCATTTTTGTTTTTAATGTTGTAGTTTTGTGTTTCTGTGCATTGTTCTGCATGAGAACTGAACCCTCTCAAGCAACTGACTGGATCAAAATTCAACCCATGCTATGTGCTTTGCACATAAAGGGACTACTTTATCATCATTAAATGAAAATTATACACTCTGGGTCTAATTCTGATCAGTAAAAAATTTCCAACTGTGAAATCAGGTTCAGACTCGGTTAAATGAAACCAGATCCCTCAGCCACTGGGAGGGGATCATCCCTCCCTACTCACCAGCCACTTAGAAATGGCACCAAGAGAGTCCCCCCTGGGACTGCTGGAGTGTGCTCCTGTCATTGCTCTGATGTGTCTCCAGCACAGGAAAAGAGGAAACACGGTGCCTTATTTTGTTCCTTCATGTCATTGTCCTTCCTTGTATTGTGACTGGACTAACCCACGTGTCATCTAGAGATGGGAGCTACCTCCTCTGCCAGTTGAAATCAGGGTCATGAGGGATTAATTTTCTGCCTGCCATTCGCATGTCAGATGAGGGGAAATAAAAGTTTCAGCTCACCTGCAGGTGAGCAGATGTTTTTGGCTTCACACCACTACAAGTCACATGTGCTGCTAGCTCACAAGTTCATCTGTCCTACGACACCAGCACATACATCAATTGCCAGATTTTCTTGTGGGATCACAAGGGATTTTCTCATAAGGGAGAATTTACAAACTGTAGTGTATACATCCCAGCTGCACAGGCCTCTGGTTACATTTCCATCTGTCAGAACTCTAGAAGTTTCTAATGCATCTGGCAAACAAACAAACAATCAAACTTGCAAATCCATTATAAAAGTGAAAAATGTCCAGGGCTACAAGACCTACTTCTAATGCTTCGATCAAACCAAATCTTCCTAAAAATACAACATTTAGGTTCTGAAACACTGAAAAAAGTACTTTTAAAAGTTTAATAAAATCAAAGTAATTGCCTCTAAGTGAAAACCAAGGACTGATGTATTCTCCTCTGATGTATGTGGTGGATATGATGCTGTGTATTACAATATAGGAGGTGCAGACAGTCTGCTTAACTCAAGAGAATTCTCTTCAAGTTTCCTGCAGAACAGACAGTTTCCTGTTTGTCTGTGAGAAGCTGTCATCCTCTCAGCAGTGTGCCTGACGGACAAACCCTTCCCAAAGAGAAACTGAGCCCCACTAAGACGACAGTGACAGTGAAAGGGTCATTGCATCATTCAGCACTGATTCATCCTAGCCTTGACTAGTATCTGATAAACTATAAATAGCCTACAGTACATTTGAAGGCTTTAATCACTTTCAGACATTATATTTGTTCAAACACAGGGTGACAAAATAAAATAAAACTAAACATTGAAACCCCACTTTCTTTAGGCTTGGAAATGGAGCCTCAGTGCTGCAAACACCACATATCCTTTTTCAGAATTTTGGGGGTTCACAGAAGAACATTTAATTTGGGTTTTGTTCATTATTGGGGAGCAGATGCATCACTATAGTCCAGAACTCTCTCTCTTCATCTTATGACTTCCACTGCTTTTTCTGAACTCTATTCTCACATTTTGTGTTCTCTGCTTAGCTCTTTCCTCTGCTTTTCACTTCGTCCTCTGTGGAAAAATCCAAAACACTTGTTACAAAATTAGCCTGCACAATCCACCTCAATACTAAGTCCTTGACATTTTCCATATTCTTACCAATCAGTATTTTAACCATAGACTATTTTCAACATATCTGACCTCTTTTAGTCCTTTATTCCATCCCTCATTCCTTTTCCTCTATGTACAAGGCACTCCCCAATAGCTAGTTTCTGTCCTCTACCTCTAAGTGTTGTTATCTATTCTCATAATTTTGCCAGACAACTTAGATAATGGAAGTTTTTTGGCAGGTTTCAACCTAAGGTACATAAAACTGAAAAGGGAGTAACATATAATGAAAGAGGGAAACGAGTTAAAAGGCAAGCTCCTAATAAAGCTACCCAAGAATGTGCCACGCTAACGTGCCAATGAGCTGTAATGCAGATTATGGGCATGACTGTTCAATAGAGAGCTATAAAAAGCCTTCTGTAAAATAAGAGCTGCAATCCAACTGTTTACTTTTACCAAGACATGCTTAACTTTTAATCTGAGTCAATCCTCTATTTTTCCCCTTGTGCTTTCCAGAGCTAGCAACCACTTCCCCAACTAACTCCATGCAAACACTCCAGCTCATCAGTCATACAACACTAGATGTCACAGAAATTGTTTGCTTCCGCACTACAAACTGGCAGCTTCAGTAAAGCTAACTTGAAGTGCAGCACTAATTAATGGATTTCTGTTTTTGCAACAAAAAGATGAAACCTTCAGTAAGTAACTCACCAAACGGCTAATTTAAGCTCAAAAACGATGAAGGGGTTACTCTGAAATAAATAATGAAATGTCTGTAACAAAGTGTTCCTTAAAAAGCAAAAAGAATATTACTATATTTGCACCTTCAACACAGCTTTTAATTCCTCTTATTCTCCTGTCTCCTCATGTGCAGCTATGTCCTTTGTCTACCCAAAACCAAGGGAAGAGACTTGGAGACTGGTCTCTCTTTGAGTCTTCAGGTTCAGCCCACAGCTAAATCATAGCAGTTGTTTTTAAGACATTTCCTGCCCCAGCCAGCCAAAAATCCTTCTCATGTTCTCATCATGTTGAGTATTGCAACATCCTTTTCTTGGGAGTTATCAAGCACAGTCTTGTCTTGCTTCAATTCACCTCAAAAGCAGCTGAAAAGATCAACACTCTCACCTATTCTCCATCCTTTCCTTACTTGTCCCCAAAGGAAACTGAAGCTTTTTATCCTACCTTTCAAGGCCTTCCTGATTTCTACCTATCTGTCCATCTGTGTACCTGTCCATGTAGAAAGATTAGCTCTGAGCCCTATTCAGTCTATTCTCCACCGCTGTCCATCTCAGGAAGACATCTCTTGCAAAAACTCATATTTGCAAGGAACACCCATTAAATAGAAGAAAAATAATTTTGCTATCCTTTTCCAAGGATACACAACACTTTTTCCATGGTTCACAGATAAGAAACTCCCTCTCTTACCTCCTTCCCACTGCTTGAACCTTTTTGTTATCCCATGACTTACACCAGTGCATTCACTGTAACAGAGGGGATTGTGAGAAGGGGAAGGAAGGATGTTGTAGGCACCATATATTTACTCCATTCCAGCCGTAACAGAAGCCTTCATCCATCAGTCCAGTTCCTGGACACTACAAGAATAAACAAACAGTAACAGCATGTCCAGCAGACAGGCTTCTAGATCCAGGCTGTGTGTGCTTAGTCCCTCTCCAGCACAGCACAAATTTCACAGCTCCTCTTCTTCCAGCTTCGTTCCCCTGAGGAGGATGCGCCTGGTGTTCCCAACACTCAGCTCCACTGCGCCTCAACACACAGAAGCAGGCAAAGTTGTAAAAAAGCTCCCTGGGGAGCTGGGGACTTGGAGCAGACCCTTACACTGATGCACCCCAGTTTCCAGGAGGGCTCCTCTCTGGCTGAGTGGGTGTCAGGAGCTCCTGTGCTTGTGGTGATGAAGGGAAAGCATGACAGCACCCCCATAAAGTGACTCACAGCTTGCCAGAAAGCACTTTCCTATTGAGATAACTGCACTCACTGTCTTATCCACACTCTGTGACTGATTGCAGGCAAGTTCAAAGAGTCAGCGATCCTACAGCCTATGCTGAGGAAAGGCAACCAGAGCCAACTTCAACGACATCACCAAAGAGGAGGAGGCAGAGTGCTACCCCATCATATTGCAATGGGAGCAGGGAGAAAGGGGTCAGGATTCCTTCCAGGGAGCATCACCTGCCAGGTTTGTAACTCCATGTAAAACAATACAAAAGCTTAAAATAAAAATTCGTATGTCTGCTAGATTAAAGCAACATAGAACACTCTGCTCTTGGGAGGGGGTCCTTCTGGTATTCATTGCTGCTCTTCCAACTGAGAAAAGGTAAAGGTGAGATATAGTGAAAAGAGGCAGCAGAACACTGGAGAAAATTCAGAAGCCAACCACCTACTCCAGGAAGCAGCAGTGCCTGGCACAGAGCAGCACTAATCTGGCTGCTTCAGGCCCATTTGGAAACAGAAAACCGTGTAATCCCAGAGGCTTCCAGGAAATTATAGAATCACCTAGTCCAATCTCCTGCTCACAGCAGGGTTAGCTTCAAATAGCACTGCTAGACCTCAGGGCACTCTTTTCTCTGTGCCAGCCTCAGAGAGCTCATGGGTTTCAGGGCCTGAGCTGAAGTCAAATGTCTGTAGCAATTCAAATGAAACAGAAGGTCCCTTAACACACCACATGAGTGCCCATAGTGCCACAATCCAGGGGACTGGGGATGTCTCCACCATACACACACATTTGTTCCTCTGCATCTTTAGCAAGATGCAGTTCACTATTTGCTGAAAAGCCAAGCAGCCCCTTCATCTGCGTGCAAGAATAAAAGACAAAGTGCCAAGAGTCATTTGCACAATGAAGACATTGTGTCACAGACTTCTTCTGTGCTGCAATATCAAAAACCTCAGTATGGGAAGCATTTGAGTTGGCATTCAAGCACAAATAGCTTTGCTCTATTAGACTGTCTGCCACCAAAACTGACTACATCAGTCAGAATTTGAATACACTCTGACCTAGATTTTCAGAAGCTCATAAAGAAGATGGTCATTCTCATGCACTCTCACTGATTCACTAAGGATTTGCTGCTCTAACTGTTGAAAAATTGAATAAGTATTAAAAATCAACATTTATAGACAGTGTGTTGAGAATTGGACTTTGGGCGAGGATGAAAACAATTGGATTAGGGAGTGTGAGTAGTAGAATTTATTTTCCACAGAAACATCTGAGTATTTATATTTTATATCACTGTTTGAATATCGGCAGGAATGTTATAGGTAGAATGATCCAACAAAGCCAGTTATTTTCCTGGTCCTGCTGCTAAGTTTATTATTAGCCAGTGTCAACTAATGTTTTTGCAATTAATCATCTCACACTTAGTAATGTCATTTTTCCTTGTCATTATTTCTGAGTTTACCTGAAAAGCAGAGTACAATGGATACCTTACAGGAGTCTTCTACTGCTTCTTTCAGAAAGTTATTTGGCAGACCTGGGCCTCATGGTAGGTGTAATCAGAGATCTATTGTTGTCTTACAATGATTTATGTTACAATACATTAGTGTGGAGCCATAAAAGCTCTATTTCTCATACCACGAAGACTGAAAATTATCAAAAGTTTTCTCAAAGAAGCAAATCAGAGTTTTATGGTGGCAAAGAACTCACAATTTTTAGTGGAGAGGGCAAATGAGATGATGGTGCTGTTCTGTTTTATTTAACAGTTTTTAGTATCCTTCAAGTTTTCAAAATACAAGAGGAATGTTTCTAATTAAATTGAGTTGGCAGGGAAGGCATCTCTAACCTCTAAGTGAGAAAAAGCACTATAAGAACTCAAAAATTACTCACAGTTACAGTCTACTTTCATTTTCCCTCTTGTGGGTGTCCATGTCACAACAACAAGTTATCTTAGGCAAATTCACATTAAGTGATTCTAAGCAACTGTTGCAAACCTCCTCCCCAGCCCCACTGGGGATCCAGCAGCTCACCTTAAACTATCTTCCTCCTCTTCCATGAATCACAGGGACAGGCTTGCTATTCCAATCTCCTTTTCTTCTGTACCATGCTTAGTTCTACTCCCTGTTCAAGATTTCCTTCAACTCCACATTCCTCATGACTCAGGTGGTTTTCCAATCAATATAATCCATCAGGATTTTCTTTTTCCTCCTTAAGGAAAACAGTGCCATCTAAAGCTACTCAATCTTCCACCACAGAGGCTTCTTTTCTTTTTTTTTTTTCTTTTCTTTCTCTTGTTTTTGGTCTGAGAGGAGCAGGTATTTTTGTTTCTAAAGAAAATGAAAGACAATGATGAATACACTGTCTTCCTTTAGTCTCACACATAAAACATCTTTAAAACTTGTGGAGTATCATTAGTAGTCTCAGCTCTGTTTCTGACCATGCTTTTTGCAGAAAGCAGTGTCTCAGGATGCTGAACTCTATGTGACTCTTAAGTTCTTTGAAATACAGGCTACTCTTCCAACAGAGTGAAGCCCTACATCTCTTTAATCCAGCCCTGCCCAGCATGTTACTTGGATTTTCTTTGCTCAGTCTCGCCCTCGTTCATGTGATCCACAGTTAGGGATTACCCTGGCCTTCAGAAAGAACAGAGTTCAACAAAGGAGCTTTGTAGACCAAACTCATACAAGCTTTACTGACCTTTTCAGTAAAGAACTAACAATTAGCTTCAATTGAATTATATGTGATATTTTCTATGGGATCTAGCACCTATGGTTATGACTCCTGTCAAGTCGGAAGACATGCAATCAGAACAGATTAAGCAAGCAAGAATGAAATTGCTTTGTATGTGACACAATAATTCATGGGTATAAAAACCCCCACAGCAATTAGGGTGAAAAAACTTCATAGTGTCTGCAAAATAAACACACGGGGATGATTCAGCTGCAAAATGCAGAATGACTAACTGTTTTTAAGAGTGGCAGTCTGCATGGTTTAGCTCTCACTGTTAGCAAACAGAAGCAGCACTTACAGGCTTTGCTTATGGATAATCTGCAAAGACAAAATAAGTCTCAAGTAAAATGAGCACCCAGTAGTAGAAATGTAATTATTTTTGGTGTCTGGTTTATATAAATTCAATCTAAAAATTTTGCACAGCACCTTCAAAATCAACCACATTTTTCATTCCCTCCTGATACCAAATCATTCATCTAAATAAATTAAAGGATTAAAATAGGCAATAAAACATAATAGATTTAGAAAAAATATGCATAAGTAAAACATAGATTACTTGTGTGCATTCCTGGTTGTTACACAACACCAGAAAAATAAGTCAAAGAAATTTAAAGAAGGGGAAACATACTTCTTTTTAGTTGTAATACGAGAACATATCCTCCAGAGATGATGTCATACATCAAATCATCACACAGAAGGCAGGTGATTTTTTTCAGAACAAAGTGAAACTTTTATTTGCTGAAAAGATGCATAGTTGGATTATTAAAAACAATGAGAAAATTTCTAGCATTCTTGCTGGGACTAAAAATAAATTTTTTCAAGTAACACCCCTTTATGACTCCTTTCTCTTTTTCAAAATAAAAATTTAAAATGCCAAGAAAGAGAGCATGTCTAAGAGAAAGATAACTCTAAGTAAAAAATACCAATATTGAACACCGAGCAATTATCCTTACTGCAAAGGCAGAGAGAGTTCACCTTAGCCAACTGGTTATTTCCAGAGATTTTGTTCTACTACCTTCTCAGTGCTGCTTGAGGTCTAACCCAGGATTTCACATGGACAGGAAACTCCCCCTTTGCCACAAAAAAATTCTGCTCTCTTTGTTCTTAAAGAATGTTATTCCCCTTCTGCATTACAAAGTTGAGAAAACCCCAGAAAACATTTCAGAACCTTGTACTTTTGAGTAAGCTTTTTTCCCCCATCCTTCCAGATTCAGATGTTAATTTCGGCTCATGGGAAACATTGCTGAATTCTTCATCAGCACTTCCTTTTTCTCAAAGAGGAGGTTTAATCTTCATATAATCTTCATCTTGACATGTTGCAAGACAAAACCAAGCTTCTACCTGGGGGAAAGGATTAGGGCTCACTCAGTTTTGGTTTTTTACTCCCATTCTTTCTATTCCAGATGCAAAACAACTTACATCAGCCAGGATGACACAACTTGGATCAATGCAATACCTGCAGGCGAGGCAGAACGCTTTCAGAGTATTGCTCAAGCAAAGTAAGGCAGCTTGTTCCAACCAATCTCCAAAAGAGGAAGCATTTCTGGAACCAGTAACACAATGCTCTAGACACTTGGTCAAGCTGAAAGCAAAATGCTAAAGAGAAATTAAATTAATGAAAAAAAAAAGGAAGAAAAAGAAGAAAGCTCAAGTGTTTCCATTTTCAGATATGCTACAGCACTTGTTCTCCCTCTGAAAATGTACTAAGGGATGTAGGAGCAGGAGAAGGGGAGGAAAGTATGGGGAAAGAACTGGAACTACCCTGTGCAAGGAGGCTTTCTGGAGGTGGGGATGTAGAACTACAGAACTGGGGGGAGGGCTGGGCTGGATTAGGTGAGAGATGCAGAGATACTTGAACAATCAGGTGTGGAAGGGAGAGGACAGCATGGACTGCCACAGAGAGACTGGAGGGCAGAATACTCTGTTTGGATCTATGGAACAGTCTCTTGTAAGGGGGGAAAAAGCCATATGACCTGAATCTACACATAGCTTCCTGTTTAGTCTACTCAGTTTTCAAAGTAAATAAAAGAAATTTTTAATTTTTAAGAAAATTCTTCATGTTGATTTCATGTCCACTTAATGTGGAGTACCTTTATTCTCATAAAAGTTACTTAATTTGATAATTAATGTTTCTACTCCCAGAATTCATAATGGTTTACATTACTATAATGCAATCTTGGGTCTTAAGCTCATCTAAACAAGGTAAATTAAAAGACAAGTGATTGACATAGGGGAAAAAGCCCATGGTAATGATATTAGAAACAGTTTTTGGTCAGAGATGATTAAAACCAGAGAAAGTTACCTGTCTATGCAATTAAATCACATTGCTGTGCCTTCACTTAGAACTGCTGCCATTCTATAGTAGAACGTCATTGTCTACAATTATCAGTCCTAAAATACTGTGGGCTCTGAAACTAACTACCTCCTAGGATTCACTCCCTGCTTCCTACCACTCAGTTTTCCTTGTGGTCAGTCTCACACCATTCCCTCTGCCAGCACTGACCAAGAGCTGCTCTTCCTTTTAGCAAAAAGAGGTCGGTCATGGCTGTGGAGTTCACCTTCCTGTGAAGAAGCATAACACTGCTGAGCCATCACTAGGTCTCTTCTGTAGAACTGCTCAGTTGGGATCACAAGCTGGCTCCTGACTTTGTCACTTCAAAGAAAAACAAGGGCTATATTTCAAATCAAAGAAACTGCTTGAGAGTTGTAAATCCTTGTTTCCTGTGTTTTACTGACTTTGTGAGTTACACACTACAACCACAAAAACCACAGAACCTCTGTCAGGTCCTCTTTGACATAGCAGTATCTCCAGCTACCTCCAAGTTTTCTATATTGTCTCAGAAAAGACTCACTCCTTTCCCATGTCCCCAAAGCTCACCTCACACATAGACCCCCCCAAAACATCTGGCTTGTATCTCACTTGGCCTTAAGCTAAGGAATAGAAGTACATGCTGCACTTAATCTGGAGACACATGCTTGTGTAGGACTGTCAGACTGCTTTCACACAGAGTGAACCAGGGTTGCTTCCTCCCTAAACAGGTTTTTTTTTTTTACATCATTTTTAAAAATTATGTAAATGTCTCTTGCCTCTGTCCAGTTAGTCATTTCCATAAAATGTAAGAGCACTGACTGTCTTGGGACCTCTCCTGCTCTGCTCAGTTCTGTTGTGTAACAAGTCCACAAATTACTGGAACACTTGGACATACAGTGCAGTTGCGTAACTGTTGTTTTCTTCTGAAACTGAGCAAAACCCAACACTATCTCCACCACACAAGTTTCAGCTGTCTTGCTTCCTGTCAGCATGTCTTCACCTGGGGGAAAAAATCCTTAGGTTTCTGCTGAGATTGAGCATGCATGCCCATATCCTGCAAGCATGCCCAGCACTGATCCCTGACAGTCCTTTTGGGAGATGTTTGTCTTTAGCTAACTACCAGCCATGACTCTCGTTTGTTGTCATCTCCAGCTTTCTTACATCACAACTTATATACCATAGTTCTATATTTTAAATATGTGGAGAAAGATACAGATATACCAAAGGAAAAAAAAAACAGTAGGGTATTTAATATATATAATATTTGTATGCATATGTTTGTATATAGAAATAAAATTCAGATATATATGCACCCCCACAAGCTACATCACATATTGCTGGACAATCTCTAGAAGTGCCATACATCCATTTCTAATAATCCCATCCTGGAATTCCCACTCAACCAGAATGAAAATGCAGTTATACCCTGAGAACCATTGGCAAAGGCAGTTGGATAAAACACCAGCTACCTTTTTGTGACTTGTGTTCAAACTTTGCCTTGAAACCTAAGTTTTCTTATGCTGCTGTCGGGAATTTTTACATTGAAAGGCAGAAGTACCATGAGTACACAGCTGTACCAGTGTAGTTATTAGACATCCACTACAACACTGGATTTTACACCACTGTTCACATGTATTGCAACAAGGGAAACAAGCTTCTAAATTCCTCTCCTTGCCACAGCCAGCTGGAAGCTTAGTATTTACTATGTCTACATGAAATAATCAAGAGTTGCAATAACAACACTGGGGAGTAAAAAAAAACCCCATTACTTTTTTTTTTTTTTTTGAGTGTTAGTGCTTTGTAGGCAACACACACACAACCATCACCTTTTTAGATATCTAAATTTGACTTGGCAGTAACTGGTCCTTTGAGATATCTGTATTGTGAAAGCTTTGACTAAATTCTTCTAACAAAGAAGCAAATACAGCTTTCACAAAATACACACTACATTTCTTCATCTTTGTTCAAAACTTCACTGTAGCCAACTGGATAAGTAATTTGTCAATGTAGAAGGTCTATACTCTGACTTGAACCTCCTGGGAGACAGTTTTTTTCCTCTGAGGTTATGTAGCCGCTGGCACCTAGAATTTGGTCAGAGTTTCAAAATAACATTATAAATAAATAAGAGTAATCAAATTAGTGCTAACTGCAATTATTAGGATCTATCAGGATTGCTAACTTCTAAGAAACAGTACTGATACTAGTACATAAGCACAAATTTATCCCATTACCCTATGATTGAGAGGTCTAAAAGAAAAGCACTGAAGCAGTAAGCTGAAATTCAATAGACAAAGGAAATAAAACAGAGAGTCAGCCTGTTGTGCTGCTATGGCTGAGTGCATGTGCCTTTCCACAAGTTACATGCTCTGCTCTTTTGTTAGCTGTCCATAGCTTTCAGAGTATAACAGTGCTCTTCTGCTAGCTATGCCAAATGTGGAGGGAAATGAATTCCTTCTTCTGAAAAATGGTTCAGTTACTCAAGATAAAAATCTGAGTCACAAAAAGAGGGAAAAAGGCATACAGTACATTAGCTAAACTACGCAATTAATCTCCAGAAAGAAAAGGAAGCAGAGCAGTAGGCTTAGAGCCCAGGTTTAACAAGAGTAGAAGGGGAGTTTTAGTTAAGAACACAGCATCAGGATTTGTTAGAAAACAGATAAAACAGTAAGCTTCCAGTCATGGTACTTGCAGGAGTGTTGCTACACAGACTAGTTATCTGCCAGCCAGTTGCAAGCTCCAAGCTAGTGACTTTGCTACAGCTTTGTGGTTTAGGAAACAGGCCTGTTACATAATAAAAATCGGATTGTTATAAACTGGAAAAGCAATTCTCCACAGGTAAGTCACGGAGAACATCAGCCAGTGCTGAATCCAGGATAAGCCATGGCTGTGGGATCAGAGGAAAGACACTGGAAAAAATCAAATCCACAGAATAAGTAATTAGATAATCTTTTGCTTTCCACATCATGATAGCAGCAAAACTACTAAGCCATTATTAACTTTCTTGAGGCTCTAACTTTGGGTTAGCCCTATTCATACTGGATTTGTTGCTGACAGGAAACTTTGACACCCTCAAGGGCTGCATCCTGTAGCTCTATATCAGCATGGCCCTGCTGACCCAACAGTCACAGCCCCACTGGAGCTCCTTCCCCTCACGCACCATTGGCCTGCTCAGCTTCCTCACTGGAGGACCAAGCACTTGATTTACACCCAGGGAAGGGACCACACAGAGAAACATTTGAGCTTGCCCCCTGCCCCTGATATACCTGCACAACAGCAAAGTCCAATGTGAGTTCACAGCATTTCAGTGACACTGAGCCAAACTAACTAGGACTAGGATTCAGGAGGGGAAAGTCTTCCTTCCTACTCCTTTGAACTGAGATCAGCTGGGTTTAAGTGGGCTCTAGAGAAGCAGGTGGGAATGTAACAGGAGATTCTCCACCCCTGGAGGAAAGACTTTGAGAGAAAACACCTGAAATGCAAAGCAGCCTGCCTGGCGCTGAGTAGGAAAAAAAAAAAAAAGAGACAGAGTAAGCGCTTGGCTTCTCACACATAGTTTTCCAGGACAGGTTGCGAAGGGTAAGCCTCCATTTGCAGCAGGACTTGTGTATGCAATGTGTTATAGGTCCTCAACTTGCCAAAACATGGCAAACCTGGCAAAGCAGCCAGCAAGACTTGGTCAGTGTCCTTAGGGAAGATTGTCAGCAGCTGCTCAGAAGAATTTTGGGATTCCCAGGGAAAGAGAATACCAGTGGAAAAGATTGCTAGGGTAAAAACAAAGAAAAGGCAGCTGGTAGGCATTTGCTTTTTCTATAAGCTCAGTTGGGTAGGACACCTCTGATCCTGCACGTTTATAAGCTGCAAGTGTGAGAGGAGTATGCTTGTGCAGTATTAAATCATTCCAGCACTCAGCACCCATGTATTTCCCATGTTCATTTGTCCCAATAGCCTGACAAGTTCTGTTGCCTCAGCTATTTAGACTAGCTCTGGAAGTTTTGTAAATAAATCCCTTAAAAGGGCTGTGCAATTACACATAGGTGTTGTTTCTTAGGGGTATAATTTTCCACAGCTGCTGTGAATGACTGAAGAGCTGTGTAAACAGACATCAACACAATTTCGAGCAGTACTTTTCTATATTCTTTTGATAAAGAGGGTACATCATGTTCACCTTAAAAATAGATTTTCTATAACTCATCATAGATTTTGGACTACTTAATCTCCTGAATTGCTTGCTGCTAATTCTGATGGCAAATAAAAGTCCTTACCATCTAAACTCTCCCTGGAAGTATAGGTAGACATCCTTCCACATTGCTTTAAATCACATACCTGTAGTATTAAAGTCTCTCTCAATAGACTGAAATCAAAGCAGTCATGTTTCTGCCTGTCTGGGCTACTAACCATCCAATTAAATTGCTGGCTTTTCCATTTTCCACAAGCAAAACTGCTATCTCAAAACTGAGCATGGAAGAGGTACCCCATGCTACACCTCATGTGCCTGTAGATTTTTTTAAACTTGATCTTATTCCTGGTGGTGCAAAAATATCTTTGCATTTATGCTGACCAAAGGTGGAGTTCCCTCTTTCAGGTCTCTGTGTTTTGCCACTGTGGGAATTTCCAGAAAGAATTCGATAATGGTAAGGAAAAACTGTGTGTGGATGTGGAGTCTGTACCGCTCCAGCAGGAAGAATCTGAGGGCTGAAAGCACCTGTGCTGTGCTGGGAAGGGTATCAGGGCAGCAATCCATCCATACCTGACAGTACTGTGTGCTGCACCAAGGGACAGACATGGAAGTGCTTTCCCTTTCCACGCGTCCCCTGTCCACACGTACAGCCTTGATCATGGCGGTCAGTCCAGAGAGGGGGACGAGGTGATTTGTAAGATTTTCAAATCTTATCTTTAAGAAGAAGAAAGTCTGAAAAGAGGGATTAAAAACTCAGCATTTACCACAGCTGAAGGGCCCTCTGCATTTCTTCTGTTCCCTTTAAAGTCTGGAATGCTTATGTTGGTTGGTTTTGGGGTGGGGAGTTGAGCTTTTCTTCTGTAAGCAACTTCAAATTTCCATAAATCAGAAACACATTTAAGTTCTGGAAAACCATTGTTGGGCCTTTGCTTTTTACAAGAAAAACTTACTGTAAACACAGACTATGCTACAAAGACCTTTCAGGTTGGGTTGTAACAAACAATGAGGACCAATGTCAATATTTGAGCACCCAGCGCCAGGGTCTTTGACGCAATGTAAATGTATATGTGATACTCAGTTTGCACTGATTAGTTTCTCCTCCAAGGAAATCTGTGGATAAATCCAGTGGGGGTTTGTATTTTGAGACAGTCAAAGACAGCTGATTTTTTCAGCTACAGAACCGTAACTGGTTCTCAAAGGGTAGCATGGATGAAGACAGGTAACAGCAGAAACTTAATACTTGCGCATGAAAGCAAGAATAAGTAAAACTGCTGAACTGACTGTTGAGTCCACTAAGATAAAGCCACATCAAAGAGTTATTCACTCCCTCATGTGATATTGAGGGGCAACAGAAGTGTTTTGTTATTACAAATTACTTTAAAAGTAATTTAGAGACAGCATAGCCCAAAGAGATGCTAGGTTTTCATTTAATCCAGATAACACACTAGATTAACCAAATCACTAAATCCATTAATGATACAGATTAATTTTCAAATCATAAAATTCATAGGAAGTCATACTTCTATACTGTAGACTGTGTTGGTTTTCTCCTAGAAAGTACTTGTACTTGCCCAACATGAGGGAGAATCAAACCTTTCCTAGAGCTGAATGGCTAAAAACATCACGTGCTCACTCCAAAGCACCACTTTCCAGTGGTGCTGAGAACACACCCACTAAGTAAAACCCTGCCCCTTAACAGTCGTATATACTGTTATCTCAAAATAGCCAAAGTGAGTATCATTTGAAAGACTCAGCCTAAATTTCAAAAGTGTAGTACTAAATTGCCAGTGAGAATTTGGGAACTTCTGCAATTCATAAGATCTGATTAAGAGTTCAATATTTTATCCTGTGTCTAAGAACTAAGATACACATACAAAGAGAAATAAATAAAATCTTATTTCCTTGAGAATCCTTACATTTTAAAGATATAAAGTGGACAACAGCAGCATTAAAAATTTTCATTTTATAGATTCCAGGGTCTCTACAAACATCCCCTGTTTACTCACAAGTAATCATAATTTAGCTTTTGGTGGATGAGATAGGAAGTCTGTGTGGCACATCATGTCACATTATAATGAGGAAGGAAGCTAGGAGAATTTTGGAACAAAAGAGAGAAAGTTGGGTTTGGTTTTCTTACACAAATGCTTACAAGCAAGTGTCATGCCTTTCCATATTTCTGGTAAAGACTTGTGGTAAAGACCATGGGGAAATGCAAATATAGGAAGTAACATCTGCAAAGTTCTCTTTTAAAATCTCAGCACTACCAATACATAGAACTTGCTGTCCTCTTACACTCAGTGACACAGTACATGCTGAACTTTCAATGAAAACAGGAAAAACCCCAACTTTTATTTGCTTTATCTTCAGTATATATTTTCATCTACATTTTTCTTTTCATTGAATTGCAAAGGCCTGAAGTTACATGTTTATTTGGGTCTTCTTTGGGTCATGAGTTTTTCTCATACACCCACCTAAACTTAGGCTATTTTACACTGTTACAGAAACTGCTTCAAAATACACACAATACGCAAATGGATTCAATGAGAGTTTAGAACTTAAGTTACCTTCAAAAGAATTGAAGAAATAGGGGCAAGGTATGCTATGATTATAGCATGATGATGAAATACAGATGTTTCTAGCATGGGATTCAAAGAAACCATTCATGACATATATATGTCAAATTTTCATTTGACATCTTTTATATATATCAAATATTCATTTGACACCTTTTTCTTCATTTTTAGTATTCCAAATTCTAGCAATAATGAGCCTTTAAACTGAGATTCCAGGTAGAGGTTATATACAGATTTAACCTGAGGGAAATTCTATATTTGAGGAAATGCGTTCTTGGTGTGTGTCTGATGTTATACAACTGATGAGAATGTGAGGGAGAGAGGAGTAGGCAGGATCATCATGTAGTTCATTGCCTTCTTCCATTATCAGTTTGATCATCCTCAGTGCTCTTATGTTACACTGTCAATGCCAAATGATACTGTTATCTCACTCGACTTGAAAAGAGCAAGCCTGGTTTTGCCTGCAGCTGACTAGAACTCTCTCCAGGAGTAAAGCACTTTTTATATCAACCTCTTAAGCTTCATACAAAAGGCAGAATAATCCCCATGGGTTCAGCTACAACTTTTCCTGTGGGTTTTTCTCATAGGCTTCCTGTAGCAACATATCAAAGTACCAGTTAGCCTTAACCTTGCTTATTTAGAGTCAATAATACATGAAACAGACTGTTATAGTGTATAGTTACAATATATAGTATAAGGTATAACTCATTGAAACCACAGATTATCCTCACCAGATGCTCAGTGCTTGCCAAGCTGAATTAAGTGGGATTTCTAGAACTGAAAGGATACCTCAAATTAGCTAAAAAGCTCTAAGAAATCAGAAAATGTATATTGTCTCCTGTTTGGGGAGAAAATAAATACCTCCCTCTCATTCTAGAACACACTAAAAGACTTAAGATTACAATCCTCAGAAATATTGGGAATTCCTGCTTACAGCTGAATAGTTAAATGGCAAAGATTCCAGTTTTGTATTCCTTTAAGCCTGTTTTTGTTCTCGGTATGTGTCATGTTCTTACCATGGAAAAGAAGGGTTGCTCTTCTGTGATACCCAGAGAGCAGAGGGAGTAGTTAAGTACTAAAATTGCAGCAGTTTGTACTGTTTATGAAGATGCTTATGAAAATTATTTCCTGTTACCAAAAAGATACAGTGTTCAAAAGTGCTGCTGCTTTGTAAGATCACATCACTGGAAATACTAAGGGCTCTCTTCTCCTGGACAAACAGCCTCTGTAAGGTCATGCAACCCTCTAGACATAACATAAGGACAAAGACATTTTTGGACAATGATGTGTAAATGTTCTTTGCTCACTTTCTACATTATTTGCACTTTCTCTGTTTCCATCATTATTCTGAGAAGTTTATTAGTAATACAGTGTAGATGACTATGAGCATTAAAATGTTATGTAGTGGACATTAGAAGTCCATGTTGATCTCTGCTAAATGAGACATTGAAGACTTACTTTTTTCTTCATGCTTAATTCTTCCAGTGTGACTTCTGTGAGACTACTTTTTGATCTTTTATATATAACCACTCTTCTAGTAACAAGTAGCCATTTTGTTCTACAGCTCAGGATCCTGAAAGGTTTGAATTTATTCCTCTGAAATCTGATTGAAGGAATCATCTACTTTGTAGAAAACCTATTTACATTCTTCCCCAGGTTTTTGCATGCAAGTAGAAATTAATTGATGTGGTTGTGAAGGACCAATACTTCCTTTTATTAAGGGGCTGTTTAACATTTTGCTCTCACACCATAAATTTAATGAAAATTATCCAAGCTTCTCAAAAACATAATAATAAAATTTCACCATGGCTTTTTAAAAGGCATGCTTCAAGATTATGTTTCTATAACATTGAAAACTATTTTAAAATAACATATGACTGGAGAAAAAGTGAAATTGTTTACTTTGAAATAATATTATGACATATTAATAATAAAAGTCTACAACTCTGAAATTGAAGTGAATGTCAGTCTCTTTTTCCAGGTAACAAGGGAAAGGACAAGAGGAAATGGCCTCAATTTGCAGCAGGGCAGATTTAGATTGGATATTACACAAAATTTCTTCCCCCAAAGGGTTGTCAAGCATTGGAACAGGCTGCCCAGGGAAGTGGCTGACTAACCATCCCTGAAGGTATTTAGAGGATGTGTAAATGTGGCACTCAGGGACATGGTTTAGTGGTAGATTTGGCAGTGTTAGCGTAATGGTTGGACTTGATCTTAGAGGTCTTTTCCAACCTAAACAATTCTATGATTCTAGAATTCACATCAATGACACCTACACAAAAGGAATCATACCTGTTCCTAATATGAATAGAGGAATGAATAAAATGAAAAATAATATGGTTTTAAAAGTATGACCATATTTATTTTCTATTAAAAACAGACAGTACATCAAGGTTGAAAATATAAATATCAAAATTATTGCACAGATAGACAACAACCCTATTTTAGCAACAATATTTTACATCATTGCACAATAGTATGCTCCAGCAGATTAAACTCTACAAAAATACCATGATGTGTAGCTTTTCTGTTTACATCATAAATCATCCTACAACAGTAAGATAATTGTTTTGGCGTATGTATAAAACATCATACAGTAACATGATACATGCTTTATGAAAGCTGGCAAGAAGGAGAAAAGAGAGAATGTCTCTTAATGCTTCCCTTAAGCCTTTGACTCAGATTTAAGCAACAGATATTTACCTTCCCATTTGCAGTCATTTAACACAGGCAGTTCCAAGTAGACATACAAATACAGATATATTAAAAGGATTTGTTATAAATAGCTATTGCTTTAATAGGCAGCTTCAAATATACAATCTTCAGTATATCTTTAAAAAAATAGTGTCCCAGTTCAATCTATAAAAAATAAGAGTTTGTCCACAGTTATACATTCTTAATTAGAATGTGACTCTGTGAATGTCCCGAAGAGTTTGTCCCAGTGGGTGAAATAAGGAGCATAGTTTGATTTGAATTTCAGATGGTGGAGATCATGATGTGGTGCTCCTCCATACAAACCAAAAGGCACAAGTCGGTGAGTTGACCATGGAAGATCATACCCCGAATGGTCCTCCACTGACAAAAAAATGTTTACAAGGAAGAAAATCATTTCTGTCAAAGGATGGCATTTGAGGAGCAGTGGGTTAATAGCAGCAAAAAATCCCAGTGAGAGCAATTCCCATACACTGGAATACTGTGTAGTAAGGGCAAACGTTGACACATGCTTGTGATGCACCTTGTGGAAGGTCTTGTAGAGCCAAGGCACCTTGTGATGAAGCAAATGCCACAGGAAGTACTCAAAATCGAACAGCAGCAGACAAACTGTTACTTGCAGCAGGACCTCAGGCAGCTCTGGAGCTATCACTGGTAGATTCATGGGTCTCCAGCACCAGTGGAGAAACGTCACTGGGAAGATCAAAACAACATGGTGATACACGCTTTGAATAATGCAAGGCACCATCATTCCAAGAGTTGGATAGTTCTGTGGCTGGATTTTGTATTTTCTCAAATTTGGTAGTCGAATGCTTAAAAAGTCCAGTGCAATATATGGCAGACAGAAAGCCATGTATGCTGTAAAAGAAAACAGCACTGGAAAAAACGGTGACTTGATCAATGGCTCCTTTGCTGTGACAAAGTCCCAAAGAGACTGTAGGCACAACCTGTCCCGCCGTCCCTCCATTGTGTAGCTGTAGCGGAGCAGCACTCCCTCTGGCAGGCTGCAGTTCATGCTGATGGCAGTCTGGGAGGTCTGTAAATCCCGCAGCCTTTATCTGCTCAAGGAATAACTCCGCCCATCAGAAATCCTCCTTACATAGTAATACGGCTTTAAAGAGGAAGTCCCTTTCCTGTTATACAAAGGTGATATAATGCATTACAATCTCAGAACAGAATTAACTGACCAAAGTAATCGTAGAGCTCTACAAGAGACTTGCAAAGTAGGAAAAACAAGCAGAAGTGCAGAACTCTAATACTGGAATTCAGAGGAAGAGGGTTGGAACATTTTCCACTCTGCTTATTGCAGACACTTGAAAAATTGCTGTCTCTTATTAATTTTAATCATCATCCTTCATTATCTTTTTGCCTCTATAGATAAGGAAATACAAATTACTTTTTTTAATTTTTTTATGTGACTGCTAGCAAAGATGAGTGGGTACCTAAACACCTGGTCTAACCTGTGCATATGTGCTGGGTGATGGATGTGTTCAAATATGTATTTTCTTAATGATCCCTTGGTTATACAATAGGCTTGGCCAAAACCTTAAGGAGATCTACACTATGCTTCCAATCTGAATGTGGTGGCTGTGACTTATCTCCATCTACTTTTGAGGTCATGTTCTCCTTTATGCGCTTTCACTTGACATGGAAAAAGTCTTGACTGGTTGCAAAATTAAGCCAATAACTTTTGAAGAACAAAATATCTCCCTGTTGCAGAGAAGAATACAAGGTAAAATCTCACTATGCTTCCAGACACTTAGTTACAAGTATTATTGTATTATTATAATATTCACATCTCAACAGCTTTTTGAGCAAGATGCTATGGAAATGATCCTCTACCCAAGTATTAATCCAATGTAAGCAATTAAAAGATGTACCAGTTAGACCTATATCCTTTAAAGAATCTTCCTTTGACTACAGCCAAGCACATCATAGAGAAAAGCTAGCAGGCTTAACTCCAAACATTTCTGACTTGATAAAAATATTTTAGGGGTAGACATGGAAGTTTTGATTTAACCACTAAGACATCACTTATTTTGTGCTATTAGAAAAAGAAAAACAAAGCTTTGAACATTTAGGGAAACAAAGCTTGCCATCAGCTTCCTATGAACTCACTTCTTTTGTAGACATAGCATTTATTCTACTATTGGAAATGAGCTCAACTTCCTGGATGACTTTATTAGCTTGTTCAGATGATTTTAGTACTTTGCTAATCAGAAATCTGATGGGGGAAACGGAAGATAAAATTTCCTAGCTTCTCAATAATTAAGAAGGATTAATTAGCAGTGATCTTTTCTGAATTTACATGAACTTGTAACACTTCAGTTTGCTTTCAGTCACAACTGTTCACAACAGATTCTGTTCAAGATCTTGCTCTCTTCTTAGGCTTCAAGGGGTGTGCTGAAACAGTAACATTATCTGTGCTATTATTCAGGCAATAGAAGTTCTTTGTTGGAGGCAGGTCTGTTCCACTATATTTTGGAAATAAATTCAGATTCTATGCTGTTGTGAGACTGCTCTGTTGAATTCAATTAATTCTGTTAATTGTAGTGAAATTAAAACCCAGTGAGAGACACCAATCTAAAAGATTAGGATCTATATCAAAGAGCTTCATTGCAATCTTCTGACTGTGTTTTATTCTGACCTCCATTTCACAATAAAGGCATGAAAAATGTATCTGTAACACAATCAGCATCTGGGTCTGAGAATAGTCATGTGATTTCTGTGGATTTATATAACTACAATCAGAAATTAAACTCCCAGATTAGATATGATTCTTTATTTTGTTAGAATTATGCAGAGACTAAATTTATTCTATAATGTATTCCAAATCTTCCTAAAGGGAGATTGACAGAAACTGCTCAGCTGTCTTAAAGACACTCCTCTGACTAATCCCTACAGCCATGAGAAGTCTCAAGTTTTAGAACCATTGCTGCCTACAAGCAAAATTTTAAAGAATAGGCGTTTTGCCTGCAGTTTAGGTCATAGAAAAATATTCTGAGGTCCCTTAAGGAAAGAAAACGGAATTCTGCAGTCCTGTTACTAGTATATCCTGTAACATAAAACCCAGGCAAGGCACAAGAGAGCAGCACTTACCTGGGAGACTGGCGCCGCCCTGAGTCGGAACTGCACCGAGCCCGGCGCCGCGGGAATAGGTTTCTCCAGGGAGAACGGGCCCCGCCGCGGGAATGGGCTCCGCACCGGGAAATGAGCCCCGCAGCGGGAATGGGCTCCGCACCGGCAATGGGAATGGGCTTCTCCGAAGGAACGGGCTCCGCCGCAGGAATGGGCTCCGCCGCACAGCTCTCCGCGCTGGGAGCCCGGCCCCGCTCAGCGAGTGGCTGCGCTCGGGAGAATAAATCCTCACGCATTAGAGAGGGCAAACCCTCATCCTCCAAAAACCGTGTCCACGTCCTTTGGCTCAGCCACCAAAATGCACTTACAATATATCTCCGTTCTGCTGCCTCCAGTTTCTTGGTCAGTGCTAGGTATAACATGAAGAAAAGAGTAAGTACACACAAATCCTTTCTGTACCTAATTCAGCAACACAACCCCAGATTTTTTTTCACTCAACTTACAATGTTGCCAAACTTTCCCATGTGTTACAAGAATCTAAATGGTTCTCTCAAAAGCTCGAGACTCCCGCTACATAGTTTAGGTTTAAGGGCACATAGCTTGGAATGAGGCCCCACAAAGGGTCTTAAATAGATTCCACATGAGCACAAGACGCAAGCACCTATCCCAGGCTGCGCTATTAGGTACAAGCTGTAAGGTAAACAGTAAAATACTACCATGCGTAGGAAAATGAGGAAAAGTCAGCAGAAAACTAGGAATCAACATACGGAAATTAATACAGCAACAGAGGGGAAAATTCTTCTTCTTTCCTCCTCTTCTCCCCCTCTGTATGGTAAGATTATTGTTGTAACAGAGGTAAGGCAACATCTCAGTGCATGCTGAGCCTTCTAGTGGGAAAAATGGGGAAGAAGGATGGTGACTTGCTCAGACCAGGGCCAGGGAAGCAGGGCAGTCACCAGACCAGAGGAAAGCACCGACAATGCCCGCTCTCGTTTTAGAAGGAATTGTTACCATGCTGCGCATCCCCGGTCAGCCCGTGGTCCTCCCGTCCTGCCTCCCCCATCCCGGGGCTCGGGACGCTCCGCCCCCGGCGCAGCTCCCGCGGCAGCAGCGCCCCCCCGCGGCCGCCTCCGCCGCTCCCCGGGAACCGCCGGCGGAAACGCTCCCTGGTCACATCTTCAGCCGTACACACTGTACACTGCCCTGCAGCAGGACAAAACGCAGGGAGGGCACGGGTCTCTCACAGGCCTTAGAGGTGTTCGAGTTTGCAGAAGGAGCCTGGCGTAGTTACATCTTTTAAGCTTTTTCATAGGCTGGACTCAATGACCTTAGAGGTCTTTTCCAGGCTTAATGATTCTATGACTCTAACCTACAGTCCCCTTCTGTTTAATTATTCTGTACATTCAAGTGCAAGATCTGGATACAAAGAGACATAAGACTCTCCTCCTCACATTCCAGGTAAGTGGCTTGAACCCTGAGATCATGAACATGCTGAGAATTTGAGAATGAAGAACACACATTCCTCTTCGGTTTTGATTAAAAACTTTAGCCTAAACACAAAATACTTAACAGGACTAACACATTTTCTTTATCAAATTCTTAATCTCCCTCTCCCCAACTAAGCTTAACTCTGTTTTACCACCTCTTCCTATGCTGAGGTATTTCTGTGTTGCTTGAGTTTATGCATATCAACTTTTGTCAGTGTTATCACTAGCCATGAAATCACTAACTAGTGTAAAAATGTTCTGTCTGGAGCCAGTGAATCATTTAGTACACTCCACTAACATATACACACTCTACCATCTTAGGCCTTCGGCATGAAATGAACAGAGTGAATGGACTTTCAGATGACTACAAAAAAATCCAAGCACAACACGAGGACAAAAACATTTGTCTTCATGCCTGTGTTATCCCTTGTATGTCCAATTATTGTATGTCTCTAAGTCAAAGCCCTGGATCGTGTATTATCTTCAGATGCACACAGGTCTGTGAGTCCAACAATGCATCAGCTGAACAGGGACTACTTTCTTCTGGCTTTCTAGTGAAGTTTGATCACATCACTAAATCCTGAGACCATCAGCAGAAGGTGTCCAGTGCCCTCTGTTGAACTAGTGGACTTTTGTATTACCCAAAGCTTATGTTCAGCTAACCTTCCACATCACATATATACACACGTAACACACAGATGGCTACAGAACAGGCACTAAGTATGTAGGATCTGCTTAGAAAAAAAAAATGTACCATTCATCACTGCTGATTCTTACTAGACCAAGCTTCTCCCTCTTCTCCTCTGAGTACAGGGTATCTTATTTTTGCACATTTCTTTCCACTGACACATCTTCAAGTCCCTGTAACTTTAGCAAGCCAAGGAGAGTGGAGCAGCTCAGTTTTCATAACCATCCCTGCTCCGGTGAGGCAGAGAAGCTCTATAATGGCCATTGCATTAAAATTCCATTGTTCTGGCACACAGGGGGTTCATCAGTTGACAAAAGTGGCAAGATGTAGGATTTAATACAGTGCACTGTCTGGACTGCTCAACTATGGTATTCAGAATGTACAGAAAGATACAGACTCAGCATATTTATTACTGAAGGTAACAAAGGCCAAAAGCTGGTTCATGTGTGCCATGGCAAAGATTAGTTCCCTGCCTTACTGTGTGGTTAAGTGCTATTTATGAGATTACCAGACAATCTGTTAAGCAATCCAATTACCCAAGGTTTAAGAATATGATACAAGAAACTTTCTGCCATGTCAGTGTTTTGAAAGAAGCCTCATCTGGAGGCTTAAAAATTACTCTGTCTTGTGTGCAATTATGTACAATTATGTACAATTAGTCTCAGAGAAGTCCTCCAAAACAACAAGAATGGCCTTCTAGGCTTGGGAAAAACTTTCAGGGAAAAAGTAAAATGGAAGCTTACTTGGCTATTTTACTTTTTTATTGTAACTGTTTTATGGATGAATAGCTGTGACTAGACTTAGCTTTCTGGAGTCTGTCTCAAAGATTCATGTGCATTCATGAAACAGGGAGTGAAACACACCACACCACTGTAAACGCCAAGCAGGTCACATATTTATTGAAATATCTCAAGCACAATAAACATGATGCACATGGCTCTTGCCATATCACGTACCCTCAGAACTGCTAAGTTCACAACCTTGGATTCCTACAGAAGCTTCCTTTCAGCACAGCAAGGTGAAGCAATTCTGGCTGATACAAATATAATGCAAACTTAGAGGTTCTGCAAGGAATTATACCCGAACAAATGAACCACTTTTTCCTTAAACAACACCTGACAATTCCCTGAGTCTGAATAGGAATAAAATAAATCCAAATGAACAAGCCCTAATTTATGGCTTAGGTATATTTTTGCAATTTTTTAAAATTATTTTTATACAAAAGTTTGCCTCAGTTTAGAATGCACTATTTCCTATGCCATGTAGAAAGGCTCTTTATCCTGTTGGGATTACTGACAGAAATTTGGGTTGAATCCAACCATGGCACAGAAACTATCATCTTGCACTGAGGCAATTGACTCTGGAGCGTGTTCATTCGGCATGGAACTTTCAGGCATCTGAGAGGAGCCAAAGTCCTCAGCATAGTAAATAGAAAGAGTTCCAAGTCAGAACCCTGAGGCAGATGTGAATCCTCTTCCCCATTAAATGGGTACATAGCCCCAGTTTGAAGTGGAAACTGACACAAATGGAACTGCAATTAATACTGTCAGACTTCTCCAGGCTGTTGTACAGTTCCTGAACACACAGGTGGGGAGCCCCATATAACCAGGTAAGAAGTAAACAGATCTCCAAAGCAGCAGATGATTAAGGGGGCAAGTACACACAAATTAAGTCACTCAAGCTGTAGAATTAATGCTTTGGCTCTTCTCTCACCAGTAGTATGCTGGGAGAGCATGTTTTCAAGTTAGTGGTCAGTGCAAAATGCAAGTACGTTACATCACTCTCCTTGAAAGCCATAACTTGTAGACAAAGTTAACCAAAAGTGGTTTTCTTTGAACCACTACTCTTGTTCCAGGAATCTGTGAGGGCAAATAACAACCTGTACCCGTAGCTGGTATGTGAAACATGAAAGACTTCAGGGACACCATTCAATCAAGAAAATGCAGCAATGAATCAGTCCCAAAATAGGACATTTTAACTGACAGCAGTCATCTCTGGCTTCATGACAGTTCTTCTGGGCAGTATTGAAAGTAATTTGATGTAGGCAGCTTTTATGTCTGGCTAAAACAGTAACACAGCAAAAAGTCACTAAGTGCTTTGTAAAGTGCCAGCACCAAATGGGTCACTGCAGTACAAGGAGTACTCCTGACAGGTACTCAGAAAGGGCAACATACTGAGAAATGGCAGTGTTTTAGGCACAGTGAAATACTTACTGTTTTAATTTTCAAGCACCTGCGGTGCTGAATGGACTAACTTGTCTTTCAGACATGTCACTAAATTTATGTGCACATGACATACTCCTTTTGTGCTAAGTCCTACTGCTGTGTTTTGAGTACCATGCCACTGTGTGCAAAATCAGCAGAATACTATGAGGAGAGAGAAACAATACTGAGAAAAAACAACCAAATATGAATTCAATTCAGAAGACATTGCTGGCATTTTAAAAATGCATCATATTAACAATGCCGCATTATTGCCAGTAAAGAGTATTTTCCAAAAAGAAGACAAATTCTTGGTGAAGTAATACTCTGAAATACCATGTCAGTTTAAAGATACTTCCTAATCATGTTAATTATTTCATTGTACATGCGGTAAGGTGCATCAAGGCCCCAGATGAAATCCAAATGTTCCCATTCTGGAATTTTTTTGTGGTAAACCAAATTTGTGATCTGAGTGAGCAGCATAGCAACGTCCTTTGGGTCTGCCAGCCAGTCCTGTCCACCAGTCCACACCGCAGTTGGTACAGTCATCTCTTTTATTTTGTAGAAAGGGGGAGTAGACTGAGGAGGGGCAAAGTGAAAAAGAAAGTATTAGAAAGAGAAAACCTTCATTATGATTCTACTCTGCAGCATAACATATTAGCAACTGTAAGAATGTGTTAGATTCTCATTTTCTCTTCTGTTCAGCTAGAGATGGAGGTGGAGCCCTGACTCAACCAAAAATGTAACTGCAAGAGTCCTGCAATATTACAGCATGTGTAGTGGTAAAGACAGCGGGGTAGCAGAAGTCTCAGAAAATGCATCCTGCTCAAGGTATTTCTGAACTCTAAGACCAAAATGACTGCTACTCTGAAAGTATGATACTGCAATATTTCACAGTCACTAAAGAGACAAAGGGCAAAATACTTTTGGTATTGTATACTGCAATTTAGAACAAAAAAGCATAAAAGTTAAACAGGCTGAAGATAAGCAATACACATGAAATGACAGTCTACGCCTAATTTTAACAAGTGCAGGGGATCTCATGATCTAGGCTGGCAGGACTTCCCCTCAAGAAAGACTGTGCCTCCACAACTTTGTATCCAAGCACAAGCTCCATACTGACCTAGGACTACAGTCCTGTCTGATTCCCCGTTTTTTGGGTTTGTTCGTTGGGGTTTTTTTTTGGAAAAAAGCAGATCTCCAACCTGGTTACTGGGTAACACTAATGGCTCTTGAGCATGCAGCATAAACACAGCACCCAGAGAAGCGCCCAAGGAATACTTTTTGTAACACTCAAGAATTGTATCTATAAAAGATGCCTACCTGGTTGTAGTGAGCCATATTTGCAGCCTTACTTCCCCAGTCATAAGCTTTGAGTTCTCCAGTTTTCACAGCCTAGAAATAAACAAATACATATACAAAGAACTGCAACATTACCACAAGAATTAAGAAGTGTAGGTCCTCTGGAGAACTGCCAATGGCAACCAACACAAGCAACAACAGAATGTCAAGTATTACCACAAGCAAGTGTCACTGCTTTGCCCAGTGTCACAGCAGTGAGAAACATTAACATTCAATACTATTAGACTTTGTCCCTTAAGATGCCACTCTCTCTCATAGCAGTGGTAGAAAAGACTAATAGAAACAGTTTTACTGTATGCAAAGCCAAGATGTGGCAACTCCATGCTAACTTCTGATACATCTGCCTTGCTGTCTAAGTGTGTATAAACACACGATGGAGCTTTCTCAGAAAGTCTACTCTGCATGATTTACCATCTAGTTTTGAGAAACAGAAGACTATATAACACAGATCTGAAAAAAACCTCAAATCTTCACAAATTGCTTTCCAAGCCAAAAGTAGAGCAGCCTTGTACAGCAGAACACATTGCTGCCGATCAGGTGACCAAGCCCAGCCACAAGATCACAGGTGGCACTGCTTCCATGGCAAATGTCTCTGCCAGCCTGCTGAGCAAGCTTCAGGCACAACAGCATCATAGGCATGAAACTGTGCATTGAGATGAAATTCAAAATATACTAATAAAATATAAAATGAAGCCAAACAGAATAGAATAGAAAACCTACTGCTTTTCACTGGCTAAAAATACAACTTGTCATTTAAACAGGGTTTGCTAAAAGGGAAACAAATACTTGTTACAGCATCTCTCTGAGTAAAGTTATTCTGGTTTACTTTTTGTTGGCCTGAAGTACTTACAGTTAGTATATTTACCATGAAAGCAGCGAGAACCTGCTGCTCTTCTGACAGCAGGTAGTTCTAAACGTTCACTGGGGTTACACTGCATATATAATTATGGTATTTTATTCCATTTAAATATCAGAGACATCAATATTCTACAAAAAAGTTAGTCATGGACATTTCAGATTCCAGAAACTCTACCTGGCTCCAGTGGATCATGTTTTGGACAGATGTTCCTGCAGGGCAATGCGTTGAATACACATCCACTCGGCTCTGCAACAAGATAATTAACAAGGTTTACTTCTCACTGTGCATCAGTTCTACCCATTTGCCCTTCCTGAACAACTAATAGAAACTATTCCATTCCTCTTAAAAGTGTTACAAACAAAAGTTAACTGGAGCCACAGATACAGATAAGATAAAAGGTTCAACCATTTGGGGGATTAACTACAATTAACCGCAGAGCGCTAAAGCACATTAACTAATATTTAAATGAACATTCAGAAAAAACTTCTGCTACTCATATTTAAACTAGCAGCTGTCACACCAAAGTGACTCAGAACTTCATACACTTTTTATTTAGAAGTACAAAATAGCAAGGGGAAACTAAAATCCTGACAGAAGAAAAATATTATCAACCATTAAACCCATGAAAACTGTATGCGTTGGGCAAGGACACATCAAAAAACTACTTTTACCTTTACACATTCACCAAGAGACCAGAAAACTTCAACAGTATTCTTAAAAACAGTTGAAAACTGTATCTTTATTCCTTGCTTCCTTGCAAGGAAGTAAATACTTGTACCATCATATTAATTAAGATCTCTTATCCTCATATTAATTAATATCTCTTATCGTCTTCCTCAACAGATCTAAAATAATGTATTTTGGATTTCCAGTAACATTTTAAAAGGTTAATTCTATCCACCCCAACTGAGGAACTAATCTATACCAAGAAGAGACATTCATCCAAATTCCATATGATGAAGGCAGCATGAGCGGTTTGCTAATTACACTAAAGGTTCATCAGTACAGTGACACAGTCATTACTGTCTTAGAGTTCATCATAACTTAGTTACTTTAAAAAGTCACTAAAACACACCATATTCAAGTTTCTCTCATTAAAGCCACACAGAACAAAGAATAAGTTGCCACAAAGGTCATCAAGAATTCTGTGGGTGCAAACATGGGTAGCAAGCCACTTCAGCACAGAGTTCTGCGGGAGGAATTGTTTCTTTCCAAACATGTCCTACAAAATAAACAGGACAAACATGTAATTGCACAGAATTACCCGTTTTCAGATTTTACATTACAACATTCTTCATGTAATTATTTCCATTTGCACTGGTGATGAGTGTCCTATGAAAATGATTTAACTCCTTATCAGCCTTGTTTACGGTGCCATGGGAATGTTGGTGCTTCTGCTACAAAGCGTGCAGTCCATTACCACTCAAAAACTACACAGGAACCAGGAAAATCTTGCAAGAATTCCAAACCTGACCTCAAATTCAAATAAAATTTAAATTCAGTATTTTACAGGAGTATTGTACAGCTTCTTGTCATCAGAATTGTTTAGGGCAAAAGTATGCTAAAGTTTTGTACTTGCAACTTCCTCTCTTCAAATCATGAGACAAAACCGTGTTGCATGAGCTGTGGTGACCACTTCTCTTGATGGATATTTTTTAAATGTTCAAGGATTTTAAAATGGCCCACCAAGAACTTCCTTAAAAGTGACACAGCTCTTTAAAAACGACTGACCCGTGGGTTTGTCACTGTGAGGTACTCCATGCACTCCAGCTTTTTGCAAGTCACCATGAGAATCAAGTTCCTCAGCACAACATGGACATCTGCACAGGGAGCTGATCAGCCATTAGTCTCACTAGACAAAGTTCATTATGCAAGAAACAGGAGATCACAACTGTTAGTGTCACTTTTATGTTAACTGCCTTTGGAGAAGGGAATTAATAATGCAGACACATTAAATCAGTACAAGGTACATCAAAGGAGGGTTTATCTCACAGAACAAACAGCTCTGTATGGGAAACTCTGTGGGTGGTGGCAAGAAAGCATGGCTAAAAATGACACACAGCAGGGTGTTCACTGTCTGACTTCAGGCACTTACTGCAGCCTGCCTACATTACCCTTGATGTTAATGGGGAAAAGGTAAACCCCTCCAGAGGATGATTCACAGTATCTAAATAAAGCTGCTGCTCTTAATCAGCCTCTGAAGGACCATCTTCCAATATTAGATGGTTAATTGTGAAACAAAGTGTATGACAACTCAGAAGTATTATGTATAAAGGTATCATATGACTCTTCTAAAACAGAGCAACTGTTTAATTAATCGAGATTTCAGTAGCTTAAATTCTAGAAAAATGTTAAAACATAATTTTATTCCATCTATTAAATTGTTAATTGTAAGATACTACTTTAAACAGATGCAAATTGTCTCACTAGACAGTAATAAAGCTAGAGAAGCCACTGCTAACTTCAAAAGCATCATTATGGTAAAACTGACCCAGAATTCTTGTCATATGTTACTCTCTAATGCACAGCTATTAACATTCTTTGCTGTGCTATTTTCAACTAGAAAGAGGCATACCTCATTTGGCTTAAAACTTGGCTTATTTACATGCAAATACAAACCTTGAATAGCAGGTCAGGAAACACTCCCAATTTTACGAGAGGGCTGGTAGCAAACTTGACTGTAGCTACTGGAGCCAAGGCAAAGAACATTTTGATTTTCTTAGCCAACTGTGGCAAAGTTGAAAAAGCAGCGAAAGCTGTAAATAATGTAAGAACAATTAACAAACCTCACTAACACAAGTTAGATGAGAATTCTACCTGGTAACAACTCTACAAAAAAAATCTATGAAAAAGTGTGCAAAAGTAGTTTTAGATTAATAGTTTGATTGTAGCACCTAGGATCAGTTTAGATAATGAAAATTAATCTAGTTACTACAAAACTCAAATGTAGCAATTCAGAAGGACTGTTTTCCTCCAAAAAGCAAATTAATGCTTACTAACTCAACATGTCTAATTCTTTCTATAAGATCGAAAGCACATGAGCCAGGCCTCACATACAGCAAAATATTCTAGAAATGGGAATCTTAATCGTATATGTCTTATGAGTCTAATCTTATTATGCATAGTTTATCAATTTGTTTTAATAGAAGTCATACTGCTGGCTACCCATTACTTCAATTTATCATTTCAACAGCCTTCCACTTTTAAGTAAACACAAAAGTTTCAGTCTCTTCATTTTAATGCTGATGAATATTCCAGGAAGTAGCTAAAAACCAGAAGCAGATTTCAAAAGCCCTACTTTTTAATCATTAAACCACATATGTGGAACTTGATACCATTTCAACCATTCTAACAAATGCATCTCTTCACATACCCATTGTGGTGCCCTGTGAATGGCCAATGTAAAATATTTGTTTCTGGCCAGTTTTTTTCAAAATGAAGTCCACTGAGGCTGGAATGTCATACTTAGCCATTTCATCAAAGCTGCAAAGCAAAGACAGAAAGTCAGCTGTGGAAGTAAAATTATCAGTGAGGAACAGCTGCACAGAGCTTGCTGCACTGTGGATCAGTTGTTTGGACACAAAGAAAAGCTTCCTTTAGATGAAGCAGAACACTGGTGACTGAGTCTTCGCACCAAGCACTGGTGAAAGCAACTAATGTTCTACTGACCACCCAAGAATCTCAGCACACTATACCAACCACAAGACTCCCCTTTACTGCTCCTGCATGTGTGACAGCACATGTAACCAGAAAAAAATATCTTGAACATTCACAGTGGGATTGAAGATACCAAGATAGGCATACCTGAAAACCCAGAATTCTTCTTGCTTCACTGTGAAGTGTGTATGTTTCCTGGACCATGTGTTCCCTCTGCTGTTTCCCAGCCATACATCATAGCCAGCATCTGCTAGCATAAAGCCAAGACTGTTATAATCCAAGTTTGTGATCCAGTTGCTGGCATCTGCAAGCAAACCATGCTGGAGAAACACAGCAGGCCTGGGACCTGGAAAATACAGCATTGGTCAGAGCTTCCTGTTCATTTGGAATTGAAAACCTAAGAGTAATTCAAATGAGCCACTGAAAGTCTGTTTTAGATTTGCACTTTTGAGTATTTAATCTACTTGACTTAATCTAGTAAGAAAAGCACTTTGTAAAATTGTCATAATGCTATGAAATCACATGCTTTTTCACAAAAAGCTACTTTTTATCATTAAGGATTTTAAACTAGCAACTTGTTAGTTTCCTAATTTGATGCTCAAAACAGACAGATGTGCAATATGCAAACATGAGAAAAGCAGGAGCTACAAGAAAAATACAAGTAGCTCTCACAACTGTTTCAAGCTCACGAAGACTCAGCCAAACAGGCCAAACATAGAGACTGTTAAACTACTTAGGACCCTTGTCCTCTCCCTACATGTGGGGAAGGCATTCCCACGTATGTGCTACTGAGATCTCTGTTTTCTAGTTAAGACAGTGCCAAACAAGTGTGCTGAGCTGTGGAAATCTCTGCCGCTGGTAATGATATTATCTCTGTGCAACTCCCTTCCATTACCACAGTTCTGGCAGAACCTGAAGAGCAGCACAGTAGCCAACAAACCAATCTGTGTTTCAAAGGACTTTCTCCCCTTAACTTAAGTCGTTATAAAAACCACATTTAGATCCAAGCAGAATTTAGGATGACTCTCTCTTGACTTCCTCATCCTGAAAAGGGAAATGACACCTTTATGTAGAATATGGATATAAAAATTGAAGGTTCCTCCTTCTACACAAAGAAATTAACATCTAATCCTTTATGAGAAATATGATCTCCAGAAAATAAAAAGACCTGTTTCTGGTTCTCATAGTAGCACAGGTGTTTTAAGGTTTTGCTTCTGTTTTAATAACTGAAATCAAGTAACATGATAAGTTTAATCTCAGTGCCAGAGATTACTCAGGAATTTAAATCCTCCAGTGACACATCACTCTACTACAATAAAGACTCATAGAACATTTCCTCCATTCAGCAGAAACTGCCAAATCACAACTGTTTCAGTCACCTATACCCTCCATTGAAGGTCATGTCCACAAATATTTCCTGCAAGTTCCAAAATCCAAATTAGCAATATTCCCCTTTTCTAGCAATCTTGTGACCAGGAACCTTTTGAGTGCCTGCTATTTCCCTTTTGTTGAAAAAGCCCATGTGGCATCTGTCTAGGCATGCACAGCAAATCTTCAGCACTGCCAAACTGGCACTGGAGACAGTACCATTCAACATAAGGGTTTACTCCGCTGCAGTAATACTTAAGTGTCTCATAAATGAAATTTTTAAACCTAACATTGAATTTCTTTTCACTAATGTTCCCTTTTAGCTTTCACACCTTCTTCCCTTTTACTGAACTCAGATCAACCAGCCTTTGGTTTTTTCAAGTACAGGCTCTCCTCAAACTGCTATTGCCATGTTTCCTAACATCAGAAGGGGAAGACTGTTTAACTGCTTTAATTCTGTTTTCCTATTAAGCTCTAATTCCTGCCAGTTCCTTTTTCACTTTAACAAGCAGTCAGCAGATCTCCACATAAACTGCACAATCATATGACAAACTAACTTGGATAGTAACAATTATTTTCTATCACTTGTGATTCCAAATACCCCAGAGAGGGAATAAAAAAGGTAGGTCCTTAACTATCCTTTCTGCTTCGAACATTTTGTTCTCTTCATTACAAACGCAAGAAGTTGAGGACAGACTAATTTCCATGCCTTTCTGACCCATGCTATGCAGTTGTTTTAGTTATTTTGTTAACATTAAATAACAAAATCATTGATGTTTTGCTTTTAGGTTCTCTGAACATTTTTTTTTTTTCCTGAAGAACCATAGGTTTTGTTCCAAAACATCATGTGATACATAATTTCAAGGGATCCTATCCACATTATGCAGGTATTGCAAAAGAAAAATACGGCATACATATGTTAAGTCAGCAGTAACACCTCATTGGTATCTCACTGAGAAAAGATACCAAGTCTATAAAAACTTAAGATCAACATGAACTTTGAAATCTTCATTCTCCCAGGAGCTCATACTTCCACAAATGTGCTCACTAATCCTTGTTTTTAAAATTAAAGCACTCTGCAAAACGTGAACTTGGGGTCGAGGGTGCGGCAAGGGGAATGTGGAAAATTCCCACAGGTCAGGAAACTTCTGTTTGCTTATGTCATCAATGAAGGATTCAACAAAATCAACAGGCACAAATGCAGCTGTGGGCTTCTCTGAAATGAAATACAGAGACACCTGCCAGGTTTGACAGGCCCATGTACTGATCTTTACACACCCCTTGTGAGAGGCAACGGACAGTGCAAACATTTTAACTCACACAAAACCAACAGATAAGGTCAGGAAGACTGTTGGTTGGCCTTTGGCAGGGGAGAGGGTTTTTCCACCGGTCTCGTTCACACCCAAGGCTATAGGACAATCACTGATTTCTTTCGTAAGCTCCATGATTTTGCCTGTCATCCTAGTTTTTTTCCAGCCCAAAGCATTCCAGGACAGTCCTGAGTTTCTATACAATGGGCTGCTGTTGTATGAATGTCTGCAGGAACTTTTATAAGGGATGGTGTCAAGACTGATACCAAAGTCAGCCACTGCTGTTCACATACACTGTTAATTCCACATGCAGTGTACGAAGATAGCAAGTCAAAGGGTACGTGTCTCTCCTCTTCCACATCCATTTGTCTCATTGAAAGCATTTCATCATTCAGTCCTCGCAAAAACCTTTGCCCATATCACTCCCTTATAAGTCTGAGTTTACATTCCCCCTATTTCTCTCCCCCACCTCCTCACCTGGACACCCCCTGCACCTCTTCCATGGTTGTACACCAGCTTTCACAGTAATCCTTACAGCTTGTACCAGTGCTCTGGTAGCAGAAGCCAATGCCCTCCTCAGTCCCCATCAAGTCACATCGATAAAACAACCTGGTCAGGGGTTACTGTTGTCAGCTACCTGTTATACATCCTAATTTGCAATATATTTTAAATGTATTGTACTCAAGATGTTCTGAAACAATCTCTTTTTTTTTTTTTAACCTGTTTAAGTAGCTGTTTAAAATTTGACAGCCCAGTAGTATGCAGTATTGGTCTGGCTTGTACCTTACTGTAAAGGGAGCTTCAGAGAGGTTAAAATGCAGAAACAAATTCTTATTTTATGCAAAAATCAGGCATTCTAGTGAGAATTCCTGCAGTTTAGTTATACTGCACCAAAAGAGGTACATGACCTGGCCCTGCTTCTGAAAATGATCAGGCACTTTAAACAGACTTATTTGTTAATAAGAAACATTTTTAAAAATGAGGTTTGGAATAATCCAACAGTATTACAACCAATACCTTTTCAAGAGACTTTATTACTTAAAAAAACCCCAACAAATCTCAACCCTTATTTTTCACTTGCCAAAAGAATCAACCAGCCACATTCTCTAACTTTGTAAGTCATGTAGTCTTCAATATTTTTCTGGATTATTACAGATTTATAAATCAATTGAGCTTCTTCACTACTTCCCATTTTTTCAAATAGACAGAGATCTTACCTTTGCTTTCCTCATGGCCTTTTCTTCCATAAGGAATTCTGTTAACAGAAAGGATATATCCATCTTCTGTTGTCACCTCATACTCCTCACTAGGGTATCCCCTGAAGGTGATAATTTCACTCTGAGAAAAGAAAAGAAACCATCTTGGAGCCAGACTATCAGGCTCCTCAGTTCAGGAACACATGCAAAGTACTCTGGGTTTCTTCTAAAGACGCAAACATGAAATTAAAGGAATTGGCAGGGATGTGCAATATCACCTGCCTCTCCAACATGGGCAGGTTTTCTTCAGGCAACTTAACGCAGCACAAAGTCAGGAACTAGTCAGGGCACAGAGCTTATCCCAGGAATCTGGGAGGACTCCCTACCCTGTCCCCAGCCACATGGTGCTTACAGCAAGAAGATGGAAGTGTTGAAAAGGAGACTGTGGTGACAGGACAAAACACCAAGATGCACATCCGGCAGATAAAAATTGAAATTATCTGATCTCAAGAAAACAAGTATCTTCTGGCAACAAACAAATGAGGGCAGAAAAAAAATTGCTGGCACCACTGCAGCATACAGAAGGAGAGAAGGATGTGCTATGTCTTTCTCCTCAAACCTTATGTCTGTCACAGAGCATTTAAGTGACTTTGCTGACAAACCAAACAAGAAAACAACAATAAAAATCTCCACACTCATTTAACCCTACAATTTCATTATTAGGTTTATCTCCCATCTCTTATGTCTTAGACTTTATGTTTTGATGCAACTCCGTTAGGGAAGTGACCTTGCTATTTAATTGGTTTTATTTGTTTTTTTTTGCCTTGAGAAAATGTGAGAAATGCAAGACTTGATCAGAGTTCTACTCTTAGAGTGCTGAGCAAGGAAGAGGAGAAGAATTTAATTAAGCATCTTTTAAATATATTTTTATAATTATCCACAGTGACATTAACATTCAAAAATTATTTTAAGGCTAGCGTCTTTTCAAACGCTGTTAGCCTTAGACTAAATTACTGTTTTCAGTCCTCGAAACTGTATTTGCATGATCCAGGTACTTCTATTCTTACAGACCTTGAGCATTTGTAGCTTTAAGTATCTTCTCGCACATGTGAAAAAAATTGCCCAGTTTAGATATGTCAGAGGAAAGAGCAACTAATACCAGTTACCAACAGCATGACTTGGCTACTGTAGCAGAAGGAGAATGAAGTTTAGAGAGTAAATGCCGAATGAAAAAGCAGTTGTGGCTAAGAACACGCACTGGGAGCTCAAGTGTGCTGTATGAACATCCGCTTTTCTCGCACTTAACAAAGAATGTCCGGGCTCTGGCAAAAAAACGCAAGTCTGGGTTAGACAATTACGTGAGAGAAAGATCTGCCACAAGCAACAGGGGACAAAGAAGGAGCTGGAAGGAGGGGAGAGCGCGGCCGCGCGAGCAGAGGGTGTGAGCGCCGGACTGGGCTGGGCTGGGCTGGGCTGGGCCGGCCGCGCACAGGTGGCCGCAGCACCACGGACCCCCCGCGGCTCCGAGGGGGCCCTGCCCGCTCCCCGCCCCGGCACCGCCCGCGGCCGCGCCACTCACGATGTTCATGTTGGTTTCGGGGTCCACATTCCTCCTCCCTGCGGCGAACGCGCCCGAGCCGGCGATGCTCTGCAACAGCAAAGCGGCGGCTACAACGACCCGCATCCTGGCGCTGCGAGAAGCGGCCGGGACGCCGCGGCGCAGCAGAACCCGGCACGGCCGCGGGCGGGCCCGCTCGAGGATTATGTGCCG
Organism: Hafferia zeledoni; assembly: GCA_035583235.1. Classification (NCBI taxonomy): domain Eukaryota; kingdom Metazoa; phylum Chordata; class Aves; order Passeriformes; family Thamnophilidae; genus Hafferia; species Hafferia zeledoni. The sequence goes on from JAWWEV010000169.1 coordinate 18,889,345, forward strand.
CCCCTCCGTGACAGGGGCGGGGGCAGCGGCCGGGCCGGGCCAGGGTGGGCTGGGCTGTCCCGCCCGCCGCGAGTGCGCTGCGCGGGCAGGGCCGGCGGTGCCGCGCCCGGCGGGAGGGGCTCGGCCTACGCGGTGTGGCCTATGGGCGGCCCGGCCCGCCCGCACCGCCTATCCCGCCGCGGCCGCCGCTGCTGCCTGTACCGGGCCCGGCCTTGAGCCGCCCGAGCTGGGGTGATTCAGCGTTTCTCCAGCAGCTCTGTGTGTGGATCCGCCCCCCACCACCCGGCTCCATTTCCAGAAGCCGCTCAGCCTCCAAAACGGCGCCCGTGCGCTTCTTCCCAGCTCTCCTCGTCCTCTGCATCCGCAGCCTGCGGAGCACTCTCGGTGCCGCCCCGCGGGCTGTGCTGTCTGTTACGCCCCGCACGGTGTGCTGCGTGTGCCGCCCTGCACTGTGTGCCCCGCGGGCGGTGCTGTCTGTGCCGCCCCGCACACTGTGCTGTCTGTGCCACTCCGCGGGCTGTGCTGTCTGTGCCGCCCCGCCCGCCCACAGTGGGCTCTATGCCGTAAGCGGCGGCAGCAGCAGGGACGGGCTGAGCCGTGGGTGCTCCGTGCCCGCAGGGACCGTCCCGGCGATGCCTCCCCCGCGCTGGGCACCTGCGCCGCCGCTGTCGCCCGCCCTTCGCAAGGACGGTACAGTGTTGCCAGCCAGCCATCACTGCCGTGATTACACCAACAGATCGCCCGTCCATCATCTCTGAGCATTGCCTAAACATTGCAAACCTAATACAAATGGGCTTGAGTTACATGCAGGCATGCAGTTACAGCAGAGTTATCATCACTGCTTCCTGCAAATCTGTTTCATCTTCATGCTCTGAGGCAACTAATTGGCAGGCACTGCATTGTATAGCTATAATTTCCCAGAGAAGCGTGTCTGTGGTCAGTGGATATGTGACCGGGCTTGCAAAATCTTGGACCAAATTCAATCCTTTAATATAAATATCCATGTTATTAAGCCCAGGCCCACAGTAATATCCATAGAATAATGCAGAAACCTGATACTAAGCACACAGTGGTAGACCAGAAGGGTGTCAGGAGTCGAAATCTTTCTGTTTATTTAGAAAGCACCAAGATTTTAATCAAAAAATCATGGAAATTTTCATAGCATCCCCTTGTTTTGATATGTGGCTATGTCATGTGCCACCATGTGACCCTTTGCATTCTTGAGTCCCATTTCTTAGGATTGTTTGATTTTAAAGAACTTGGGTAACAAAAATATTGATTGGTGATTCACTTGGGGTTTTTCTCAAACTAATTACAGAGTATTCTCCCCTCCTAGGGGAAAACGCAAATTACAAAATGCCACAACTGCTGCTTTCAAACGTAGTAATTATACACTAATCTAGGCTAAATTGAAACCTGCATAAAATAGGATATTTAAAGTCATCCTGTCATCTGTTACACCATTTTACCCTTTAATGGTATCATTAATTTGCATTATTCTAATAATGAAAATTTCAGGCAATTGTTTGGCTGGGCTAATAATATGAAGGGGGAATTCTTTGTCAGCATGTATCATTTTCATCTCCAAGGAAATGTCCAGATATGAGTTTCCTCTCATAAAATGTGTAGATAATTTTTAAGCCATTTTCTGTTCCTGTACATCTACAGAACACTCAAGTAAGCCAAGGCTTTGTATAAAATATGAATGCAGTTGTTGTTCCCACCCCATTTCTGAACACGTGTTTACCAGGAAGCTTCTGTGTTTGCTTCTGTGCAGTGCTGCTCTCCCTGCTAGCAGTCAGCCCAGTTACAGCTTTCCCTGAAGTGAAAGCAGGAGGGATGTAGGAGGGATTCGGAATTTTCCTGTGTGGTATGCAGCAGCTTACAAAGATGGCTACAGAAAGGCATTGCATAACTGTTCTCTTACTTACACTTCCTCTATTTTAAGCACTTTCCTGCATTTATTTTATTTAATAGGCATTCATGTCAAACCAAAGCATATAGATGCAACTAAATTTATAAAAAATTAGGCAACTGAGGCAAATTTTTGCATTCCAGGAGGAAGATTCCTGCATTTTACCATATGTACCAAACAATATACCAAAGAAAACACACACCTGGGACAGAAGAAGAGACAAGAAACCCATGGATACTTAGCGCCATAATGAATCATTAGCATCCACATTTGATTTTGGCATTGCAGACTTTTTAAACACATTTTTCTACAAATACCAGCAACTTTATTTTCCATAAAATACATGAACTTGTGTAGACACCCTAATCCTTTTTCCTTCTCAATTCACTGCCTCTTTTCATCACTTACCAAATACCTGGTTGCTAGAACCTTGAAGGTTATTCAGTGTAGTAGCTGTACTAACCTTTATCTTGAGCTCTGAAACATCAACTCCTCCTCACACACACAGTCACTTAAATTAGACACAAGAGGTGTGTGTTGATAAGGCGCTCCAGATTCTTGCAGAAACTAGAAGTTCTAAGTAAGACTGATTCGTTAGGATTTTTTAAAAGAAAGGAAAAGAAGAAGAAGGAAAGGGGGGAAAGGAAGGAGAAGAGGGAAAGGCAAAAGACAGCCTTGTCCTGCAGAGTCACTGCCTGCCAGGAATTCACTCCATGCATCTACCTCAAGAGAGCGTTTCTGCAGTGGCTCGTGGGCTGCCCCAGCTTCCCCCCCGAACAGCCCAAGGTCACTGGACCCAGCTCGACAGAGCCATAACCTGGCCAGACCCAGAGGATAGGTGCATCTTTCCACTAGATCCAAAGGTTCCCTCTGCCTTACATACTTGGAAGGGTGGGGATATGGACTGTTCATGACGTGGGAGATAAAGTTTTATAAGCCAGAACCTAAAATTCTCAAAAACATCCAAACGGGCAGTCAGAGACTATATAAATTTATAAATAAAAACATGGAATACCACTAATTCTTGTCTGTAGTTGCAGAGATTGAACATGATGGCAGCAGCAGCAAGTCTGACATGATAATTAGACCTGAGATAAGTGACTTTCTGGCTTGTTAGGACAGAGGGACAACCTGTGCATCCTCCACTAAAAACCTCACAAAATTATAGGAACCAACACTGTCATATATCAGCAGCAAGGAGAAGCCACTTGAGACAGCCTTATATGCATTTTTATTTGCTTATTCCTACAAAACAGGAGGGGAGGGGCACCTGAAATTAATAATTAACCATGTTTTTTAACAAGATGCTCTCATGTTTAAAAATGGAATGGAGGGAGATTCTCTGATGTTTATGGGTAAAGATGAAGCAAATCTTATAAAGACAAGAATTTTTTGTTAGTATAATGAAAATCTTAGTCTAAGACAAGAATTATTATTAGTCTGGATGTAATTATTAAAAAAAAAAAGGCAATAATAATGCAGTTAAAGTACTTACAGAGAAAAGTCCAGGTAATAGTAATATTATTGTTCAAATTGTTATAGACACATGTACATGCATGGACACTTGTTAGTTTCTATTCCTTCCCCTAGAGAAAGCTTCTCTGAGCATTTAAATCAGTAGTTTGAGGCTGCTGAAGGGAGGAACACAAACAGTTATCTGGCAGTGCCATCTTTGTCATGATGTTGATGGCTGCAGTTTCTTCTTCCTCTCACCAGATCCACTTTGAGTCATTTTTCTATTTTTGCTTAACACACTTTTGCACCTTTCCTTTACCTTACTCGTCTGCAGCTTTAGATTACATCTAAATTTATTATAAATAGTGACATTTATGTATGTTAGATACTGTTTCTTGCATCTCTTTATTACTCCTAAGATCAATTTTATAAAGCCAGTCTGCATTTTAAAATTTTTTTTAAACTAAGATTCAATGAGTTGTTTATATCCATAGGTGCTCCAGTCCCCAAGCCATGCCCTTCTGTTACTGTGTGCATATCCCTGAAACACAGCATTGCTGTTGCCAGCCACAGGCCCTAAGCTTTGCACTGAGTTTGCGTGGCCTTGGGACAGAGGCTTGCCAGGTCTGCTCAGTTTGACCTTGTCCTGACCTGCCTGTGCCTTTGTTTTGCTTGGCACAACTGTGACGGCACTTTCTTGAACTGACTGCCTGTATCTAATTTTCTTTATGACAGGTTAACTGGGTTTATGTGGAGAGCAGCAACAAACAGTTCCTGCAGGTGCGATGAGATATTTTGTACTCTTAGACAATGACATAGTGCAGAGAAACACAGGTCTGGTACAACAGCAGAGACCTTGTAATATGAAAACACAGGATGAAGCAGTGCAAACAGGGCTGATAAGAGGTTGTGTGTTTGTTACACAGATGACACAACACCAATAAAATAGAAGCCTAAAGCATGACAGGTGTGCAAAGAAGCAGAGGCAGAGGCAAGAAGGGGAAATGACCCTTCCCTAGCCTATATGTGATAGCCAGGTTAGCCCATACTAGACTGCTGAAATATTCCCCCTATCATAGATGCTTCTGCCTTTGAACAGAGTAAGTGCTGGGAGCACTGGGAGCTCCACAACACAAAGTAATACATGGCACAGAGCCAGGCTGCAAAAGAGCAGCTTATTGACTCAGTAGTTTCAATTCTCCAACTGCAGACTGTTCCGCTTTGGCAGAGTCGGAGAAGAGCTGAAGTTTCACTTTCTGTTTCCCATGATATTGGTCACAGATCACATGAGGGCTGGATTGTATAAAATGGGAAGCATAACAACAGTGAGCAGCACTCCTTTGGCTTTGAGGCTACCTGAAGACAAGTGAGCAGAGAAGGAAAACCATGAGGTAAGATAGCAACCAACTCTCTGAAAGATGCTTTTTCTCTATGCCACAGGAAAATAATGCTTATTATTTACATAAATGTAAGCAGTGAGGGACTTTGAAAACAAAACAAGAGAAAATATTTTACAGAATATTTTCTAGAAGAATCAAAATAAAATAAGGATGCTTTTGAATATTGTCATGTTATTGCTTCTCCAGCAAGGTTCAGTTTCTATAAACAGAACAGAGTAAGAAAAATTGTGTGCATGCAGTTCAGGGATGAAATCCAGGCTGATGCTGAGACAAAAGGATGCAATCTGTATCTGAAACTTGCATTTGTGACATTCATGAATATTGATTTCCCACACATCTCTTTTGATTAATTACTCTCCACTGTTGTTTTCAGCCATGGACATTATCATGATTCTTGGGGGAGGCAATAAAAAATTACAAACATTTCATTTTGAATTGAATAGGACTTCAAGGCTATTCCTGCTGATTTGGGAGCCAATATCTGTTCTGTGGTATTCACCTGTAGCCAAAGCTTTGTAATAAGATACGGTGATAGCGGGAACTTACTCTCACTTCCCCTTCATCCCAGAACTGTAATTACATCACATACAGCTTTGTAATTAGGAACTGTTGTTAATACCAATCAAAACACCAGTTAGGTAGAGGAGATTATTTAAGCAAGACAAAGAAATTTGTAAGACAAACTTATGCAATAAAGACTTTATTGAGCTTCCTCCTTTATTGAATACCTCTGTGTCAGATGGTTTGGGTGAAAATGTGTCCTTCCTTCCCATTGGCCCAGAACCTGTAAGATTGCTTCCCAATTCCTCCTTGGTTTGCCTCCTCATAATTTTGCAGCCTTTCCGTTCACTCCTTTTTTTACCCAAAATACGTGATTTGCAGTTGAGCAGGAGCACACGCTGTGTCACAGAGGCTGTTAGACCCACCAGGTTCTACAGGAGGGACAGCAGAGAAGTCTAAGAAAGAAGGATTTGACTGAGAAACCCAGTAACTAAATTGTATGTGATTCCTTCTTTAAGGGAGAGCACAGTATGTCATCTTCTCTGTGTTGTAAAGGTGTGTCCTTGATAAATGGTGTGATAAAAGCCACTATGTGCACCCACACAGAGGCACATGCTGGCAATGGCAGAAGGGAAAACCCAAATAACACCCTGCCCTGGCCGCTTCAAGGCCTGTCCAAGAGCCATCAGCCCACCCCTGGGCACACAGGAGTGGCAGAGAGGGACAAGGACAGGTAAGGGCTCCTCAGTGCCTCAGACAGGGACATATGACCCCACCCAGCCCATCTAGGACTAATCGACGGGAACCTCAGCCCCATGGGCTGGAGAGACACCAAGCATGATCAGAGGTTTGCAGGAGTGCCTTATAGTCTAAACTGCCTAGAAATATGGGACACATTATGGGATGTGAGGAAAAGCGTTAGGGGACTGCATGAGACTTCTTAGGGGATGTTTGGGGAGGGGACCAAGGGCAGGGAATCAAGGGATCTGGGTGATTTGGGAAGAAAAAACTGTTGAAAAATAGAGAGGGACTGTCATGGTTTCATCTGGGATAAGAGTTAATTTCTTCTCAGTAGCTGGGACAATACTGTGTTTTGGATTCAGTATAAGAATAATGTGGATAACACAGTGACATTTTGTTTGTTGCGAAGTCATGTTTATCCTAATTTGTGGAGTTTTTTGTGTCTCATGCTCTGCCAGGGAAGAGGTGCACAAAAAAGCTGGGAGGGAGCATAGCCAGGACAGGTAACCTGAACTGGCAAAAGGGATATTTCACACCATAGAATGACATGTTCAGTATATCAGCTGAGGCAGTTACCTGGAAGGGGGGCTGATCTGGGTGTGGGAATGGGGTCTGGCATCACGTAGCAGGTGCTGAGCAATTGTATTATGCATCACTTGTTTTTCCTTGACATTTATTTTCCCCTTTTACTATCTTTATTTACTATTATTATTATATTTTATTTTAATTATTAAACTGTTATCTTAAACTACAAGTTTTACTTTTGATTCTCCTTCCCCTTCCATGAGGGTGAGGATAAGTGAGCAGCAGCATGGTGCTTAGTTGCCAGCTGGACGTAAACCACATCAGGGATAAAGGGGTACTCAGTACCAGTTGTATGTAAACACGGTCTGGTCAGTAAGTATGTGTGTGTCTTTAGGGGTGAGGCAGCTGGGGAGAGAGAAGCTCCCTGACCGGCCACTGGACGTCCAGAGCCAGCTTCTGAGGAGCCATAGGGTTAGTGAGTGGGCACGTGGTCTATACCAGCAAGTAAAGTGTGGTTGCATCTTTGTGGGCCTCTACACCCAAATGCCAGCAAATGGAGAGACTGGTTCAATCTGGAAGCCAGCTCCTGGATACAGGAGATGTTAGATGGATAATATAAGAATGGTGCCATGATTTAACAAATGAGGGTTTATAAATGCAGGAAATTCAAAGTCAAATTTGTAATATAAGCCATAAAATGTACAGAGACATAGGAAAGGCACTAAATCACTTTTTTTATACATTAGGAGAATCTTATGTGATTACCTCTTCTGGGTAGGCTTCAGCAATTGTTCCCAGCATAGGAAATATGTTCCTGAGGCTCAGAGGTGTGCCGGATTTACCACAGAGACCAGCCCTCCTCTTTAACATCCAGAACATCAGCTGTGTTGCTATGTAAGAGATGCCCTCATACACTGGTAAGGAGAATTACTAAAGTAACTGTGCAGCACGTTAGGCCTATGGCTCCCCATAGCTTTGGCTCATTTGAAATATTGTGGACTAGGGGCATGAGGTGAATTGCCTGCCTTTAAAGTGTATCATGCCTGGTTTAAAAACAAGAATAGCAAAAAGCAGAGTGTAAGTATGTTTTTCTTTGATTTCTTTTAGCACCATTTCGAAGAATTCCTTGAAGGCTTTTCTGCTGAAGTTAGAATGTCATTTTACATGGACTTTGCTGAAGCAGGATGTAGATCTTGATGACCTAGAGGAAACAATAGTTAATCAGATCAAGTTTTTCACAGAATCCAACCTCATAAACTATAATCTACTATCCTATGTATGTCACTTAAAGAATTCAAATGAGGAAGCCCTGAGAAATCTCCAAAAAGCTGAAGAAGTTGTTCAAAAACATCATCCAGATGAAATTGCCAGGAGAAGTGTTGTTACCTGGGGGAACTATGCCTGGATCTATTACCACATGAATCGATATGAACAAGCTCAAACTTATGCAGGCAAAGTGGAAGACAGCTGCAAAAAACTTTCAAGTACTTCTCATTGGAAGACTCCACTTCCAGAGGTCTATGCTGAGCAAGGATGGGCATTATTAAGTTTTGGGGGAAAATACTTTGAGAGAGCAAAGAATTGCTTTGAAAATGCTCTAAAGAATGAGCCTGCTAACCCAGATTTTAATGCTGGCTATGCAACAGCATTGTATCGTTTGGAAGGTTTAGCTTGCAGACATGGTGGAGAGAGAAGTCCATCAGTTGAGGCCCTGAAGCGGGCAGTGGAACTGAATCCAAAGGATACTTGCCTTATGGCATTACTTGCATTAAAACTTCAGGACTTAGAAAGAGTTGATGAAGGGGAGAGGTACATTAAAGAAGCCATACAGGAAACCCCTGATCTTCCTTATTTCCTGCGGTATGCTGCTAAATTTTACAGAAGGAAAGGAGAAGCATCCAAGGCAGTGAGGATTTTGAAAAAGGCCCTAGAACTGACACCAAATTCTGGCTTTTTGCATCACCAACTAGGAATCTGCTACAGAACACATGTAGTGAACTTGAAAAAGACAAGAAATCCACCTCAAGATTATGTGAAGAATCTCATCCAACTTGCCATTTTTCATTTTAAAATAGTGGCAGACAAAAAGACAAAATTTCTTTCTGCCCATGCTGACCTAGCAAGTGCGTATGCACTAGGTGAAAGGTATGAAGAAGCAGAAAAGATATTTCAGGAACTGCTTCACAGAAATGATCTATCCTCTGGTGAAAAACAAGAACTCTACTTATCGTATGGTAATTTTCAGCGTTTTAATATGAAGTCAGAATCAAAAGCCATTGAGTATTACATAGAAGGGCTGAAAATTGGAAAAGATTCCTACGTAGGGAACAAGTGTTTTGAAGCTGTGCAGTCAATGTTGTTACAAAAAATTACGAGAGGTTTAGAAGATGCAACAGATTTTGGTACACTTGGACTTGTTCATAACCTAAATGGTAGGAAAGAAGAAGCAATTGAGTGGTACGAGAAAGCCATTGCTTTGGATAGCAACAATCAAGAATATCAAAATGCATTATTTGAGTTACAACTTTCTGTCTCAAGCTAAAGTTCACAAAAATCCTTCACAACAAAAAAAAACTCCAAACCCAAGGACATTTCAACAGACTCTCTAAACTTTTTGTTGTCACTCTGGTTGGTTTTTCTTCTAAGGTAGACTTTATGACCAGATGAAACACTGGTGGTATCATGTTCTGGAGATAAAGTAGAAACTGCAGATGATGATTGTTCATTTGTCCATTCACTAACAGAGAGCATGCTTGGATAACTGGATAACATTTAATAATATACATGTATATGTATAATACATAATAGCCATACAGTAATAGCTAATCTTAGACTTCAAGGCTAATGCAGTTATAAAGGTTGTCTTTAAGTGATGATCAGTAGAACACAGAACTTCTAAGCTGAAAATTAGCTATTACCTTCTACTGAGAAAAAGATAAGGCAATCATATTGTAGTATTTTGTCTCTATATTTGAAAGGCATGCTTAAACAGAAATAGAATTTCTGATGCTTTTTCAAATATTTCAAAAATATCTTTTGTAGAAGAAACTTCAGTTGAAGGCTTGTTCAGTTTACTGCCTTGTATGCTGTTAATTATGAAAAATATGAAAAAGGAGCACCATTTAGCTAGTTCACTGTAAAGCTTGCAAAATGTGTATTTTTGTTGTGAACTACTAAAGAGCATTGAATCCATCAACTATTGCTTCTGGTATTTCTCTGCTGACCTGTCTTCATGTTACTAGATTACATAAAAAGGAAACGGCCATTTGAAAAACTAACAGGGATGGAGTTTTGGCACAATATGAAAGACTCAGGAGATAGCCCCATTTATTTTCCCTGGACTCTTGTCAAAGCTGGCTTTGGAGGCCTTGCCCCAAAGAATTAAACTGTGTGCAAAACAGCATCTGTCTAGTTTACCCAAAACCACACTATCAGGAGCCACTACAGCAAACATCTGGAGAGGAAGGCAAAGCAGTCTATGAGCTGCCAAAGAGATGGCTGTGGCCATGCCAGTGGAAACAATCTGGGGATCACAAACACAAGAGATGAACTGAACTGGGCATGGAGGGCTGAGCCCAGCTAGACAAAAGGGTTGCATGAGCACCAGGGAGCAGGGCAGCAGAAAGCAAGGGGCATGTGGAAAAGGGTGGGTGCCCACAGCATGTAGTGAATGGAATAAAGGGATGAAATGACAGAATGGGTGGATGAGGTGCTTCAGATAATCAACTAAAAGTCAGTATTCTTTACAACTGCCCAGCCTAATTCCACAGTAGTGTGCCTTCATATGATAGACTATGGTGCTCAGGGTAAAGTAATTTGTACTTCCAAAATACTTCTGAGTCCTGGCCAGTAGTGTACCATGAAGTAAACTGGTGACAGAGCCCATGTGAGGAAGGAGGTGTATACTTTAGTTTCCAGCCATCCTGCAGTATTGCTGCCTCCACAGTAGCACCCCTGCTCAAACAGAATGAAAGCCTGAAAGAGTGCAAAGCACAATGCCAGATCAGAAAACATCAATGAACCTCTTCCTTCTCAGCTCTCCCTCAGAGAACCTTTCATAATACCAGTGAAAGTGATAAGGAGCTTAACAGTATACATAACACAAACAAATTTTCTTCCTAAGAAAGGAGTGGGGAAAAATCCATCCTTGTTTCCCATCCACCTGCCAGCTTCTCTCTTACAAAGGCAGCCCTGCCTGGGAAAGGAATGGAAAACAGGAAGGACTGGGAGCAGGACTGACAGACCACTCCTGAAAGCCCATAGGAAGAACAGTGGGGTTGAAATCAGGAACTGGGGACTACCTATGGTGATGTGCTTAGCTATGTGGGCAAAAGGGTATGTTAGGCAACCTCACTGCCTTTCTCAATCTTGAGCATTTTGAGCATCATTGCTATCCAAACCCTACTGTGGGCATAGAGAGTGAAAGACAGCAGGGAAGGATTTGAGAAAGAGGTCATGCAAGTTCCTGAAGTCGTGGTGGCACATCCATTCTCCCCCTCCACATGCTGCCACCAGGACCTCTCCTGTAAAAGGAACCTTCCAGAAATAAGGATAAGCTATAAATTATGAGTGCCTGAATTCTTATGAAGAGTCAGAGTGATTCAATCTTCTACACAGTGAAAAAACTGTGAGACATAGTGATGCAAGAAGTGTATTTGTTGTGCCTCACCTCCTTCGGACTCTGAAGGATTGCGCTGGACTGCTGCAGTACCCGGGGATGCTCTGTGCAAACAAGCCTTCTGGATTTTGTGTAGTGTCTTGTAAACGTGGAGAAACGTTATCTCCCACAGGGTGGTGCTGCTGCATTGCCTTGCATGGTGACACGGGGAAGAACCTGAGCTTGAGGCGGACAAAATGAAAGACAGTTTGGAGCATCCAAGTCCACAGTGCAAAACCAGAACCACAAAGAAGCTGAACACCTCTCAATTCGCACCCAAGTATGAATATATCACTGGAGATTATGCTAGCAGTTCAGGGGCAAAATGACTGGCAATAACCCTTCAGGAAGTACTAATTTATGAATCAAAAGAACCTTCTAAATTATATAAAAATTCTACTGAAATACACCAGAATAGTCACTTAGAAGAAAGTGGTTTTTATTGAGGCAATCTCAGTTAGGGACTTTACTATGCTGACTATGAAGTACTGTTACAAGTTAACTTAAACATGTTCTTTATTCTCACATAAATTTGTAACACTTTAAAAAGAAAACAGGGAATTGCTGTGGCAATATAAAATATATTCACCATATAGTAGCACAAACAGCCTTTGTTTTTCAGGAGATAAAGTGTTATCCAAGCTGGTAGGAATGTTTCAGGAATGTTTTTCTGAAAAAAGAGCAATTCTTCAGAAGAAGGTACTTGACTTTTCCAATGTTGTTTTCACACAACCTTTCAACATACAATTTATTAAATGCTCCAGATTATCACTAGAACATAAATAATTTCAAAATAATTATTAATACCCCATTTTAAACTTCATGGCATGGAAACAGATGGGATAAGTTCAGTAGCTGTAAGCAGTATCATGTACTTACGTTGAATTTCCATCCACTACACAGAACAGAGCATTATCCCAGGCAGGATTCATCTGAGGTAGAATCTTTCTGTTCCTGTGTCGGACAGATCTTACCCCAGTCAAGTCCAACCATGCTGTCCTGGGAAGCCAGGCAGTGCTCCATCCAAGCTCATATCCATCAATGCTTGTATCCATCCATCAGGGCTGGCGGGAACACAGAATTACAGGATCATTAAGGTTGGAAAAGACCCCTAAGATCATCGAACATGCAGTGTTAGCTTGGCAAATTGCTCACAGGTGTCTCAACTTACTGCTGCACTGTGCCATGTCAGGAAGTAACATCCTTGAAGGACAGCCTAAATGCTATCATGTCTGAAAAAAATATTGCAATACAATAAATCATTCTTTAAAAGTATTGTAAGCCAGAGACTTCTATAATGCATTGCCTGAAATATTTCACATGGCAGGATAAAGACGAACTGTTCAGCTTGGCTTGTGTGGACTAGGAAGTAGAAGTTTGGCATGATGCTTCACCAGTCTGGATTGTATCCCCATTTCTTCCGCTTGCAGGTCATTTCTTGTTATACTTCCTTCCTTCTGTTTCTTAGTGGGGACATTCATGACAGGGCTGATATTTCACAGTGTGTTTTATGCGCAGAAGGCATCATTCCAGTATATAAGCTTTTCTCCATTGACTTAAGTCAGAGCAGAAACAGTGTTAGAAAACCCTGAAAGAATTATACTATTTTCTACAAAAGGTTTGTGTATAAAACCAGTTGAATATTTGTTGCTAAAGAAGATATTGAAAACAAGAAGTACTGCTTTAAACACATAACAGGAAAGGCCTATGAAAAAATTCTCGAAATAAAAAAATTAAAAATGCTAATAATGTATAGTTTACTATGATAAAAATGTATATAGCATTATTCCAACAGGCTTTTACAATATGCAGATCTGACATGAACAAGTGGTGACATTACGATGCAGTAAACAGAGTAATTAAATTTTTGTAAAGTAAATGACAGTGGTTATTTATAACTTGTTTAAAATAACTTGCATTCTTTGTAGACCATACTACTCCCTACTTCCTTAAAATTAAAATATTGCATTAAGATCTAAAACATTATCGTCATCAGTATTAATTAATAAAACCACTTCATTTTTTCAAAATTTTCCTATTTTCCCTAACTCAGTAGGAAACACTCATGGATAACTTTTGTCCTTTTTTTTTTGTCTTTTTTTTTTTTTTTTTTAAGAATATATGTTTAAAAAATATTAGGGCCTAGGACTAAATTTTCATGCAGAGCTGAAGACACAATTTTTATGTAAAGATGGAGAAAGGTTATATCACTACCTTTACGCAGTTTTTGCACTTCCATCTCTTATTCTGTGATCTGTGCACATAGATCATACTACTGGCTCTGACTACACTTCTGAAGCAGGGCAGTGAGAAATGCTTTATTTAAGCACAAACAACTGAAGCCAAACAATTTTCATATTTTATATTTGAAGTATGTGTGAATAATAAAACTACTTCATACACATGTCATTCACATATATATTAAAAACACACATTATACCCCTATGGCTGTACTGTTGACCTAAATCAATTTGGCAAACATCAATCTACGCTGCTTTCCCTTCCAAGGCACGGAGTGGAAAAGGACACCATGAGCAACCATTGAATACACTACAGATAATTAACAAAACTACTAGGTCAGTGTTAACAAAAATTATTTGGACTCTGATAAATTTGTTAATGAACAGAATGCAGCTTTATACAGCATCAAACCACTGAAATTATTTGTATTGCAGAATGTGAAGTTCCTCCATTGCTGACAATATTTTCACTCTGGAAATGCAGAAACAACCCATTATTTATTAGATCACATCAGTAATTTACCCCAGGAGCTACATTCAGTCCCCGGCTCCTGTGAAGCAGCCAGCTGTAATAAATTCCTCACACAAGTAGCAGGAAACCACCAAGTTGCAGCTGTTGTATTCCGGCCATCAAGGACAAGCAACTTGACAGCTCTTCAGATGGCACAAACAAGTAACTTGCACCACTTGAAGATACAGCTCCTGGGTCCAGAAAGACAGACTTGCCACTGCAATACACAGAACAATCCTCTTTACTCATAGCGTGGAGAGGGAGCAGTCTCTCAGTCATCTGGTTGCATGGACTCTAAAGTTCTCCAACAGCTGCTGATTTTACAAAAGGAAGAGGCTTTGTATTTGAAAACACACAAGCCTCTCCTCTGGTCTCCTGGCCTGCCTTTAAGAGTCTTTCTTCCAACTAATGCAGCTAAAACAGTTATGTCTATTAACAAGCCTAGGCCCCGGCACAAATTTACTCCTCCTCAGATAATAGAGATGCCACAGCACCTCTTCCACCCTCCAAGACAGGGATCAACTCAAAACTCATACCTGAAATATCAATGTTTAGAAATTCAAGCTGTAAAGATATCCAGGAGGAAATGTTTGGTTTGGGGTTTTTTTGGTTTTTTTTTTTTCTGTAGAGGGCTTGGGAAAGTAGGTCTAAAATCATATTTGAAATTAAATTGCAGCATATGTGCAAAGTTCAGGCACATTGTAAAAATTAAAGCTGCTCCAGAGATACTTCCAGCATAAATTACAGTTTCCTGCCAGATTAAAAAAAAAAAAAAAAAAAAAAAGAAAAAAGAAAAAAAGGAAAAAGAAAAAGATGGCTTTGGCATTTGAAACAGTTATTTGCAAAGACTTTAATGCAGAGTGGGGGTTTGGGGTGGTGTGTGTGATTAGTCCATTGAAACATACTAGATCACAACACCAAAAAGCTTGTGCCATTACTAATGTTTTTGAAATAATGTAAATGTTACTGTTCAGTTTTGGTGACTGATTACTCTATAGTTTTCTGTTGATTATAGACAATTATTGATTACCTGTGCACATTGCATTTCAAGTAAATCTGTGAGCACTTGTATCCAAACCCACTATTTTCATGCAAGCTTTCTTCTATTACTGCACTAATTTGGTATTACTGTTGCTATATGTAGATTTTAGTCTACTAAAGCATGACAGAAAAATCTAATTGAGAGATGCCTTGTTTCACAGGAATAGTATCTTCAACAGCGTAACACTACAGAGCCACGTCTGTCTCAGTCATGGCTGTGCTGTACTGAATCTTGATGGCACTTGTCACCTGCCGCTGCAGCTGTTTGCATCCACAGCCAAAAATTCAACATCCTTTTGGTCTAATTCTGCTGTGACAGAATAAGCTATTGCTCCATTTGTCCACATGTGCTGTTTCATGCCTGTATCACTAGTGAGCGACCGCAAATGTGTTCTTTTGATTTTTTTTGCTAGTCTTGCCAAGCACAACAGTGTTGAACTAAATATCATAGAAAATCCACACAGGAGAAATGATGCAGTATAGCTGCCAGTTGTGTCCACAAGCCAACCTGTTGGGGAAAAAAAATAGTGGGTTTTTAAAGGTCCACCAGTATTCTGATAAGTTTCAAATCCTGTGATCAATGGGAGTTTTACAAATTTACCAACTTGTAAATGTATAAGTTGCCACATACAAATACATTCAAACAATACAGGTTTACATCACCATCACTATACTTTTCCCTCCTGGGGCAGGGAGGGATTTGTCCTCAGCAGGCAGTAGGATTTTTATGGGCTTTTGTTTGGAGCCTTAAATCTCAACTCCATGAAAAAAGGCATAACAGTCATCACCACAATACTAAATAAACATCTTCCAATTGCATGGATTTAACTGTCAATCTTTAGACAGACTTACAGAGTCCTGGGATTAAATAGTCTGTGCATGAGAGCCTCATACAGAAACATTTAGTGAGCTATGCCTTGGGCTCATGTTTCCTTAAAATAATTCTGTTTTGTAATAATTTTTGGTATGGAAAATTAAATTAAAAACTTCAGAAGCAGTGATTAATTGTGAATTGGTATGAACAGCAGACAAAATATGCAAGACATGTATATATATATGTATATATACACACACACACACACACATATACATATATATACTTGGCCATTTGAAAAGGATCTCTGACCTTCCACAATATTAAAAACTGTGTCAAGTTCTTTCTGAAGACCAATAGGAGTACAGCTCTCATCCTTACTTCACTGTAATGGAACCAACTGGAAGAATTATGGTTCGGTATTACAGTGATGAGCTGGCAACCAAACAGGAGTGGAGCTGACTCACCCACCTGTTCAAAGCAGTTTGGAGAATAAAAAATCAAGTCCTCCACACCAAATAAAATGCAAAAAACTTGGAATTAAACTCCCTTTAGGCTACATTTTAAAAATCTGATAATTTTACAGTGAAATATTTTGCTCCTTTTACTTGCACAATTTCTAAACTATGTGAAGTGGTGATGTAAGAGCTCTTAGAAGCCCACTTACTACTGGTTTGTTTTTTAAATTATATCTCTCTATATATGTAAAAATCATCCCACCAAGACAGGGATGGGAGATCTAAGGACTCAAAAAGATCTAGCTGTGGTATTTCTCCTCCCAGAGGCTACCTCCACATTTAGTGTGCATTTGCTGTCCTTCCTCTCCTGTTACATCACACTAATAGGTGAATCTGAAGTATTGATAAAATTATAGAAAAATCATTTGGGAACTGACCTGCCACAGGTGGGCTCACTAGATATGGTATGGCATGGAGAAAATACACAACACCCAGTGCTGAGGATAACGAAGACGTTCCCACTACATCTGCAGTCATGACAGGGATCAGCATTACATAAGCTCCATCAAAGTAGCCAAAGGTAAATGAGAAAGGCACAAGCAAGGGGAAATTTTGGAGAACTGGCAGGAAAAGACAACAAAGGCCATCCATTCCCACAGCAAAGAGGTAGCAAAAGTACCGATGCTTCTTTAGACACCTGCAAATTTCAAAACAGAAAAGAAAAATACTATCACTGAACAGATCATCTTGGTTTCTATGCCCTGGCATGCAGTGCTTCAGTCTCTTTTATATAGCTCAGATTTAAGTCCATTTTCTTACACAGTGTTTAAGATTAAAAACTCCACACCAATGAGCCCAGGTAGGGAAAACTGCCCACGTACAGCTGCAGAAACATCTGGCAAGCAGCAGTCCATGCTGCCTGCAGTGTTCCTCAGGACATTCCCAGGGAGGGAAGCCACCCTGCTACCAGGATTTTGCAGTCCTCTGAAGTTTCAATGTTTGAAGCAGTATTTCATTGGGCTTTACATCCCAGCTCAGCAAGGTTCTCCCAGTATTATACATAAAATATTGCAGTATAGCTCTCTTGGTTGTGACTCTTCCAATCAGCCCTTAAACTCGAGTTAGTGTGAGCTAAGCAAGATGGTAACCCCTGTCCCACAAAAGCAATCAATTTTTCCCACAAAATGAATAAGCACAAAGAATGCATCCTTTAGAATCATAATCCTTGTTAATTTAGCTAGACTCTACTGATGTTACAGCTGCCGTACAATGGTGTTTGGAGTGAGCTGAGTTCATGAAGCATGGTGAGTTCTTACATACTGGAAAATGTACAACAATTTTCAGTCAGTCCTTCCGAGGATGTGCCTGACCGTGTTGGGCCAGACTCTTCACCCTTTTCCATAACTTCTGTGCCTCCTAGCAGCACAAAAGAGATGGAAAGTCAGAGGAAGTGGGGTGAAATCCTCTAGGAAATAGATCCAAAGAATCACACTCAGCATACCTCAGGCAGGGGGTTACATTTCCACTGTCAAATGCACAAACACGTAATTTCTTCAGGAAAAAAGATATTAAACCAGCAGAATTGAACAAACTCAGAAGAGATAAAGACATGAAATAGTAAGCATTTCTGAAAGTTAAGGCTGTATGTTAGGGGCTTTTTCTTAAAGTTACACATGCTACAGAAGAAGTCCATAATGGTAACTTTTATATGCATTATACCTCATTTGCATCCAGCCTTCCAGCAGCTAAAGCTTACACGTGCTTAGTTATAAGCCCTTACCTTCTGTCTGTTAGCCATCCAAAGGTGATATTACCAATGATGTCTATGACACCAAGTATGGACATGAGGAAGGCAGCCTGGTGATGACTCACTCCAACACTCAAAGCATAAGGCACTAGGTAGACAAAAAGAGGGCTACAGCCATATGCCATAAATAAAACTGACACAGCCAGCACCATGAAGCCTGGCATCAATAAAAAGTCATATTCCTTCCACGAACAGTAGCAAAAACATTCATGAGACCACACTTTGATTAAAGGTGAACAGATGGACATTTGCTTTAAGTCTTGTTTCTCTGTTTCAGGGACATCATTCTGTTCAAGAAACTCAGGAACAGTTTTACGATCCTCCTTAAGAGAAATGGGCCGCATCAAGGCACCACAGACACAGAGGTTTAAAACAAAACCTCCCAGGATAAGTAAAGCTCCTTGCCAGGAAAATTGCTCAATTAAGAGTTGGACTACAGGGGCCAGGATGAAGGTACCAATTCCACTTCCTGACATGGCTATTCCATACGCCAATGCTTTTCTTTTGTTGAAGTATTTGCCCACCATCGCAATGGCTGGAGAATAACAGAGAGCAAACCCAAGTCCTAGAAGAGAAAGCACATGCAGATGTCTTAATACTAAGCATGACATATGGAAGATCCTAAATTAAACCACATAATGTATTTTTATTAGCACAAATAGACAGAAAGTTTTTCTGATTCTGTATCGTGCAGCCCAGTCAGAGTGTGATGAGAAACTGTGATGACTTCTTTCTTCCAGTGGCAAAGTCACTGCCTTGACAAACTTAACTGATGACCACAATAATAAGGCTCAGAAATAAGTGACAGGGTTCACCTAATAACAGGGACCATCACTAAACATCAGAGAAATTGTGTGTCAGCCTCTCCTGCATGCCCCAGGGTCTGCACCAATGCTGGCACTGGACACACTGTCCTGATGAGGCACCACTGTGTGTTTCGGTCTGTTGCAACCCTGAACATTTTCAGATCTCTGAAACACAGTACAAAGAGTCTGTCTCTGTTACTAATATTCTACAAAAAAACCCTTACTGGTCAGCTAAACAAACTCCATGCAACAGCTGCTTGGAGTCCCGACCATTTAAAATCCCTGCCTACAAGTAAGGCGGGGAGGAAAGCCTTAGAAAACAAAGCCAGATTCAGTTGAGTAAACAAATAAGATTCATCTTTTGGACTGAGAAGAAGATTGTCGTCCTTGCTGCAGAGCCAGAAATCAGAATTTAATCATTAAGTGGTTGCTCTAACACTAAAAGTAAACTTTCTGAATCAGTCATAGAAATGAGTTCCTGACTAGGGCTTTGGAGCGTGTCCTACATTGAGCGTAAAACACCTCACTGCCAATAGAGGAGATAATCACCTGGTGCCATAACCAGCTTGCCATGTCCTCCTCAAAGGCCACACTATGTAGGACAGGCACTAAACCTGCCAGGAGGGAATAAGTGGATTAGAGGGACTCTGGGCAGCGGGTGCCTGGTCTGGCACCACTCAGGAGGCGAAGGGAGAAGCAGGGCACAGAGCTGGCGCTGGGACTGTACAGGCAGCAGAGCCAGAGGAGCAGCCTTTAGCTAAGCATCATCACTTGAGAACTGTGAACATTGTACTTTATTTGGCATACACACCATTTGTTCTTTTAGTGAGTTGGCAGATGGAAATAGATCTCAAAAAAGCCAGTCAATGTTCTGTTAAAAGTGGAAATGCAAAGTTTAGGGCTGAAAACATTTTCATACCTCTTAGAAGGAACTCTGTTACTTATTGACACTCCCTTGTCTCACCTCTGATTCACTCTTTGCAGTTTCAAGTGCTGAAGCTTTCATGGATTTAGACATTCACTCATTATCATCCCACCTCCTCTCTGGGTTGGGGGCTCCTCCTCTAGCCTTTACCAATAGTTCACCTCTCTGTCCACCAGTCCCTACAGACCAGAAGTTCATTGCTTGTAGAATTGTCTCTATAATTCCAGGTACAAACTGCAACTGCTTTTCCATATCAGTATTCGTAGCAGTTCCCACTAAGGAAGCCTCAGAGGCATTAGCATGGTATGTGGCACAGTCCCTCAGGTTACAAGAAACTTTTTACTTCTTATGAACACATTTGTCAAAGATTAACATCGTAATACAGGAGTAACATACACTACATGGATTTTTTTTTTTTTTAAGCAAATAAGCTGTTGGCAGCATGTGAACTGCAGTAATTCCACCAACTCATTACTAAACAGCAGGGGACCAAGTACAAGGTCTTATATCACCGTGGCTACCAGGTCAGTATTAATGAGGAAGGAATGTCAGTGTGACCACAGGCCCCTCTCAAGTTCCTCTGTGCACAAACACAGGCAGATAGGACAGAGCAAAGACATTTGTTATCACCATACCTGAACACAAATGGAAGAGCTGCTACAGCAATTCTGCCAACAAGCAATTTTTTTTTGCTTTTCAAATGTAATGTAAATCAGACAAAAATAAGGTGCCCAGCTGAGGTGTCAAGTATTCACCTAGTGCTTCTCTGTCTCTTACTTACTTTGATGTTTTGATTAAACTTTTTCTTCTAAAAATGCAAATATTTTTGGGGCATTATAGAACTTCTGCTATAACAAACTCTTCCCAAATCACAGGTAACAAAGGAAACCTTTTCATGTATACCACCTGCAACAGCAGTCCTTCTTGACCTCCCATAATTTCAGAGCTTTATCCATAGTCCTTTCTCTAACAGAAGTTAAAGAGTCGCTTTTGCAAGGTGCTGCATTTGGGTTACATGACACTCAGTGTGTGCTGAAGCTCTCACATGGGCAGCCAAAACCTCTCTTTTACAATGAAGGGAAGAGGTCTGAGTATCTCTGTTTGATCACTGCGGTGTCAATGTGACAGGGAGAAGAGATCACCTGTCATTTTTAATATTCCTGTGTTGTGTTCCTGGCAGCAACAAAGAGGCTGAATGCATCCTACCTGTAAGGACTCCTAATGATAGGTAGAGATGCTCCAGAGTGGTGGCAAATGAACTCAAAATTAATCCAGTAGATGCAAGCAGCCCTCCTAGCATGATACCAACTTGGCAGGATACATGATTACTGATTAAACTCCCAACTGGGGCTTCAAAGAAACAAATAAAGCTGGTAGTTAATGGCAGGTCCTCACACACAGTTGATTGCAACAATCATATAGGAAAAGCAAGCAAGAGAAAATTATGATAGCAGCTGTTTTTCCAACATCCCCCCCTATTACAATGGCATGAGCACAAAAAAAAAAAAAAAAGGAAAAAAAAAAGAAAAAACCTTCTAAAAACATTTTCTCTGAAAGTCACAATAAAATTAAAACTAAAATTTACAGTAGTTTCTCAGCAGCCATTTTCATAGACCAAAGTCATTCCAGGACACAATCTGCAGTACTGGGGGTCAAGAGAGGCCACAGCAACAGCCCACACTGGTCATTATTCCAGTCTTACAACACTCCCACCTTCCCCCACATGGAATTTGCACTTCAGCCCTCAGTAACATCAGGTGTCCTTCCACACACCTCCCTGGCCTTGTGGGCTCTGTGTGAGACTCAAACAGGAAAGGCTTCATATCTTTTGGAGTATCTGCAGGGCTGCTACCCCTTCTCCTTCACTTCTCCAACTGATGGCTCCAAGATTACCCTGCCTCTACCATAGGATGCCATCACCAGCCTTCTCTCTCTCTCCCACCTGCAATGCCCTGTCAAGGTTGCCCTTATTTCTCTTTTTACCCAGATATAAAGTGTCACAGATCAGTTGCTATATCTCATTCCAGCTGTGTCCCTCTGCCTTTCTAGCAATTCTCAAGGATTAACCCTCTTCCACATGACTAGGGCCTGCATTTTCACCTAGCTGTATAGTTTGAAAGCAAACCCATGAGAAATTCAGTACAACTGCTACATTGATGCAAGTAATTTTTACTAACACTGAATTTTCTTTTAGGGAAGAAGACTATTTATAAATATACATGTTTGGTAAAAGGAGGATGACTGTGACTTAATCTGGAGGCAAGATGTACATCCTGTGCTAAGTCTCAAATATGATTCCAATCAGAAGGCAAAAGAAACGTGTGCTCAGTTAGAAGTTCTCAAACACATGTCCCACAAGACCTCGACAAAAGTACATTTCTGAAAACTTAGATAATTTCACAAAAAAAAAGTTCTGCTTCTTTCCTTTAGCATGAAGACGCTCCTTTCCTGTACAATTATGCTGAGGGAAGCAGCTTGGATATACCATACCCCAGAGAGCCCACAGTATCATTCCTTCCCAGCTGATGCCACCAGCTTGTGAACGTGCTAAAACCAGATAGAACTGATGAAAAAGCAGCCACATTAGGCTTAAAAGGGTAATACACACCACAGAGCATCGTAGCACAGTCAACAATGGAGTGAATCCACGCAGTTCTGGCATAATCCTGCCCAAAGTATGCCTGGAACTCCACAAAAAATATGGAGATGCACCTAGGACAAAAGACATCAATACCAATCTGTTGAACATGGCATATTTGCTCACAGAAAACACCAGTCTCACTGTTCAAGTATAAAAAGTACCCACTTCAAGGTCCTCTCCAGCTCCCTGGAAAATCAAATTTGTTGTTTGCCTACAGGCCAGTGATATGGAGAAATGTTTGAGCAGTTTCTAAGGGGTATTGGCAAAGAACATCTACCTTAATGCATGAGGGACAAGACATGGAATATGAGAACATCCCTTGCTTTGCACTGGCAAGAACTGAATCACAAATTGGTGTCAAACTATTATCTCAACAGTGGGATTAGACAATTAGGCTAATGTGGAGCCTCAGTCAGACATATTACTCCAGAGAGATTATAAATGTTAGAATACCATGTGGTATTGGGTGTCTGTCTCTAGAGTTTTTATAACTCATAGGATTTTAAACATAAATGAAATCGAAATTTTAATTATCACCCACAATTTATAGCCCATATTATGATGTAGCTTCCCTGGTACATAAAGCCCTAAGCTTCCCAGTTCTTCACTGACCTTCTTGCTCACTATTCCACACATGCACAAACTGGCCAACGCAGTCCCTACAGAGCGAACACCAGCCATAGCTATGCATGGATAGACAAGGGCAAAGCAAGTCCTCACAGAGAACCAAAACACTGCAGGAGCCCATGAACCTTCCAACATTTTAATAAAATGCTTCCAGGAGAGGTTACTTTGCTCTGCTTAACAAGTGTTACGGTCCTACCCATCTCTGCAGGGGAACAGATTAAAAAGCTGCATAGTTTCATCCTCATTTCCAGATCAACAAGAGAAGCCTTTTCACCCTCTCTTTTTCCCTGCAGCAAATCAATGAATGACCACTTTCTACAGCTTTTTTTCCTGCACAAACATCATTCTTCTATGTAGTCTAATGTGTGCCAGCCATTAGATGATTTCTTGGATGTAACGCAATTCATACATGAAAAAGGAATTAAATCCACTCGGAATTATCTGCTGTTATTATGGAATTGGTACATTTGCATACATTAACACTCAGTATCAGTGTTTCTATGCCCCTTTTATGCTGTTGAGTCAAAGACCCTAGGTTTTAGATCCTTAAACCTGGCAGCTTTATTTTCCAAGAAATACAAACTTTAAGTAGGAAATACTGTATTTACATTATACTGACTGTCCAACAAGACACTGATTCAGTGTTTCTCACTTACCAGGGTGTTTATCTCCCTGCTTAATATAGCTTAAATGTCCATGTTCACACACACCAGGCTCCTCTGTCTCAAATCAACATCAAAGTCACTGTGGAAGCAATCTCATCCCAGATTGCATTATGTTTATGAAAAGCAGAAGTCTATTCCTGTTCTTTCTATTTTTGAGAAATATTTGCTGCATATTTCAGATACCAGAAGGATATAGAGAGGGGCCTCTTCTCCAGGGCTCAGACCTTCTCAGACAGGACAGCACCTGAAATGCTTGCAGCAGGAGAAGGGGGTATTTACATGTTTTTCAGATTGAAGACTCAGAGTCAAGGTGATTCACTGGGACTAGCACAAATGAGCACAGCTGTGGGGTCAGAGGCACACAGTGACCCCTGAAGAGACCCTACGTGATTCCTCCCTCCACAAACAAACCACCAGAGCCTGAAATAGTGCTACCTGCTCCAGGCCTTGATTCTGTAAGAAATCAAGCAGAGGGTGCTGAAAGCTAGAGCAGCTGTCAGAGGAGGCGAGACTAAAACCAGAGGGGTCGTAATCTCTCATCCATCCCCACAGCTTTAGGGGGTTTCAGAAAGCCTTTAGAAGTGTAGCAAGAGTTTTTACCTAATCGGAATAACCCTGGAAGCTGTGGGACATCAGGAAAAAAAAATGCCACAAACAAGTCAGCAAGACAAGTAGCAGTTGCCTTTACCTTGTCACAGCCCTGGTACAGATAGTGACAAGGAAGCAGCCAGCAACGATCATCCATCCCCAGCCTCCGTCAGGAGGGCCAATGTGCCGGGCCCGCTGGGATGAGGCCATGGTGGTTCCTCCCTCCTCCTTGCCTCAGTGGCAGGGGCTGATTCCAGCGAGCATGCCGAGTGTGGGCCGGGGCTGCTCGGCACATGGGTCACTGGCCATCTGAGGAGAGAGAGAGAAAACAGGCAGAGAGGGTGTCAGGGCATGCACTGTAACCTCAGCATGGCTGAGCAGGACACAGTGCTTCGGCTCCACTGCAGAAAAGTGAGAGTTTTCTTTCCAATGCGGTTTATGAAAACTTGTTGGAAATAAGAGGGCCATCAGAATTCGGCCTCGTGTCTGGTATCAAGCTTGTCATGGTAATGTGCCCAGTAGTTACATCTTAGCACACAATACCCTCTTCCCCCCTGTATGTCACAGCACATACATGTAAGTCACACACTTTACCTGTGCCAGTCACCCATCTACCTTCAGCAGACTCCCCCATTCATTCCAGTCCCTGGCCTGAACTGTATTTTCAATTGCAGTCTCCACTCAAACTACCTATTCTTCCTTGTACACAATTCTGTGCAAAATTTTTGTTTGAGAGAATACAGTTCTCACCTTTTTTACGAAAAGGAAGTATTCACTGCAAAATCAGAGTACATCTGGTGATAAAACAAACTCCTTGTTCTCACAAGCTAAACCCCAGATGATGGCCAGAATCTGCAGGACAAAGCAACTTCATTTTCTGAGCATGGACAATTCAACAAAGGTTAGTTCTAGCCCGTTCTCTTCTTCTATCCACTTATATCAAAGTGACGTCTGCATCCAGGCCACAAGGCAGTCTCTAAATGCATGCTGGGTGCTGCAGGACACTGCAGGAGACCAAATGACACTCGCTGGACCCTAGGGGAGTAACAGCCCTGTGCACTGGGGGAGCTTTGCTAATGCTTTGGATGTCACCAGTAGCATGGGACCAGCAGTCTTTAGTCCTTTCAGTGACTGTATGGCAGGGCTTGATTGAGGGGCCTGAGACACTCGAATTCACTCAGTACAGGAACACGCAGTGCTGGCTCTCAGTAGTGGATTTCAGACCATGTTTTTGCCATCATCAGCAAGCCCTTAGTCCCTGGGTGAATCAAAGATTCATAAGATATTCAGCTATCTGGGATGCCTTTCAGTTTTGCTTGCAGAGAAAGTTCAAATAGCTCATACATCACCTAACTATGACAGATACTAAATATGTAATATTCCCACTGACAAGAACAACAGGTTCCCAGGAAATGTGTCCTGTTACAGCATGTCAGAGGGCTGCACAGCCACTCAAAAGGGCAATTCAAGAAAGGATCTATATGGCTAATAATGTTCATTCTTGGTCCTTGAAGCTGCTCAGACAGGTGATGGTCAAGGCTTAGCTCTGGAAAGCCCAGAGCTCCCTGACCCAAAACAACAAGGCACCCCAGAGCCAACCCTAAATATCACCACAGCTGAACCTTTGAGAAATATTTATCAGCGGCCTACCTGAGATACCAGGAGTTGCACCTCGAGACCATTACAAAATTATTCTAAGAAAACATATACCCATTGCCAAATTTAAAGGTGAGCAAAGTAGGAGAAAACAAGTATGAAAAAATAAACAAAACCCACAACATGTTGAAAGCTTAGTTGAATTCCTACTAGGCTGTAAATAATACCCTGTACCAACACTCTACAAGAGAATCAGTGGATTCTTTTTTTTAAAAAAAATCTTCAGTAGTGTTTTGATTGAAAAAGGATAAGAAATGCTATCCTAATCTACCTGCTTGGCCGTCAAAGCCCAAGAATTGCAGCTGATCATGCAGGGTAT
The DNA here is from genome assembly GCA_035583235.1 of Hafferia zeledoni. Taxonomy (NCBI): domain Eukaryota; kingdom Metazoa; phylum Chordata; class Aves; order Passeriformes; family Thamnophilidae; genus Hafferia; species Hafferia zeledoni. The sequence goes on from JAWWEV010000169.1 coordinate 18,915,637, forward strand.
GATCAAGCCCTATGTGCTAACACACCTCAGCCCATAAATGTTAAAAACTGAAAAACCTAGTGCAACTTTCAAAGACGGGGTTAGGTCCCAAAGGCAGGGGCTGTGCTGTCATATGAGGCATCTCAATTGTCACAGGAAATGAGCAAAAAAGAAAACTGTTTGTAATCTTGCAACAAAATGTGTGTTGTCAACATTTTTGAGCAGTGACTTAAGCTAAACATGTTTGAAACAATATGCTTGAAAAATATCAGTGAATAAAAATATCCACAAAAGGTGCCAAAACTGTATTGTACTGCCATCCAGTTACACAAGCTACACAAGCTAACATTAAATATCTGTTCAAGGTCTTTGTGTACTCCTCAAGTACCATTTACTTTTCCCTCTGTGTTAGTCAGCCTGCATCACACATTTTACATTAGGCC
>JAWWEV010000169.1:18916158-18927309 GCA_035583235.1 Hafferia zeledoni
TCTTTGTGTACTCCTCAAGTACCATTTACTTTTCCCTCTGTGTTAGTCAGCCTGCATCACACATTTTACATTAGGCCTATTTTCTCTCTTCATTTAATAAGCTTTGTTATTATTTATTTATAATTAAATAATTCTATAAAGCTTTCTGACAATTCAGAGCCCAAGGAAATGACTACTACAAGCATTAGAACATGTATAGTGCTGTTTTATTATTCCCTTCTCCTCTGCTGTCACAAATATCTGTTTCATCGTAAGGGAAATTGTGTTATAAAGCCTTTGCAATGTCTGTGTTATTCTCTGTGTTTATATGGAGTCTAGCACAATAGTGATTTTAACTGCAGCATTAAGTACTATGACAATACAATCCACACCTGAACTAGAAGAGAGCTCAGATATGATAAAATAAAAATTCTAATGACCTGCTCTTCGTCTCCCTTCTGTGGCTCTTTGGAGAAACATACAGTGCTCTGCTCTGCCTGGTTATGGAAACCATTCTCTCTGTATGAAGAGCAGGCCACATCTCAGAGGGGACACATGAAACATCTAGTTTAGATTACATATCACTGGTCACAAAGATCAAACAAAAATTCATGGCAGGGATTACAAGAGTCTTTGTAAGAAAAACACCTAGTATCTCATGGATAGAGTTTGAAGAGTCCCAGCTGGACACAGTCTTTACAAGTTCATTCCTACAGCTGATTAGAAAAATCCCACAACACAAATTAAACCCAAATGAGTTTATAATTTCAAACTTCATCTTCAAGGTATTCAATTACTAGGACTTACGTACATAAAAGATCAACGAAAGCTCTGGAATGGAGACCAGGACGATTTGCCATTTCTGACATAACTTTTTAATACACAGCAAAAAATGCCACTGCAGCTGACAGAGCTTTTTCAGAAGCCTCTGCAGGTGCACACATGACCAGCAGGACATCACTACCCTCTTCACAAGCATTGAACTTTACATTTTAAGCAAAATACCACGGGTTTTTACCTCACCTATTTGCTTCAGGACAAACATACAACAGTGCCAGTGTTTACCTACACCCTCCTTTCCTCCTCAGTATACTCTGAACCAAACTTCTGACACAAACACAAACAAATTGAGGAAAAAAGAGACAACAAACGGCTAATGGAGGAAAATGAGACAGCATTTTGGTAGACAAGTATAGCAGTATTCACAAAATCTGAGGGAGACTGAAAATGTCTGCAGTCAAAAGGTAGAGGATGCCAGAACACAGAAGACACATCCACAGACTTGTCACTTGACACACACGTTGTGTATTTGCCTTCCAGCACCCACTGCTAATTTGTAAGCAGGCCATATTTCTCAAGTGTTGATTCCATCCAGGTGACAAACAATTTGGCAGGGTTTATGTTACATTTCAAGTAAGATGATATGAACTAATTGACTGATTCTTTATTTTTAACTGATAGGGTCAATTATACATCCCCTTCCATAGAGCTTCAAGCAACAACTGCCTTATGAAAAATGTGCAAATCTTGGATCAACAAATTATCTGATGGCTAAGGCAGTAGTTACCAGATACTTTATGTTGGATCAATGAATGATCAGATCACCAAGAAGTACAATTTGATGCAAACCACCACCACATCCCTGTCTACTTACATGGAAAACAAAATTCAACACTTTTATGAGTGTCTAACCTAGCCATCAAAAAAAAAAAAAAAGCTGCTATCTAATCTAGCATGAAGCCAGAGTGGTACAAAGAGATTATACCTTGATTTGGCAATGAAGTCTGCCACTAATTTATCCTGCCAAATTCACCTGAATAAGCAGAGCCGGTACCAGTGCTTTGCACCATGTGGCCACCACATTTGGCATCTAATACTAAGGGCCTCAAAAGTGGATTTAGTGCATTATTGCAAGTTTCATATGTTACATTCAAATACCTTGATGATTGAATAGCCCAAAAGAATCCATGACAGCTACCTGAATTAACAGGGCATTCATAAAGTTCAAATTATTTAGCTCAAGGGTTTCCTGGCAATCACAAGTATTGTAGTTAGGTGGAGTTTGCATCAGCATGTGATACACCACAGAGGGGTCCTGAGCAATTCCGACATACCTCTGCAGCACTTTTGCAGAGTCTTGGCAAGGCTATGCTTCTTATTTTGGATCTGAGCATATCTTTCATTGCCTCTTCCAGGGGAATGAAGGGTTTTTTCAAGTTCTGATTATTAAGGCTGGAGGAGGAACTTCCAGGAATGCCAGAAGGGATAACAGTAACCATTCAAAAAGCAGAAATATACACAAAAATTTTCACAGTTGTCAAAAATATCCACATACAGAGCCCTAATTAATTTTAATCCACAAACAGCAGTAGCTGGGTGCCATGGCCTCAGACCAGATCTCTGGCCCAACTTCCAAGGAAAGCTTCACATCGAGGCTGAAACCCTGGTTCACATTTTAGCTGTACATTAACGTACTTGGGAAGAATTTGATGACATATCAGCCTAAGCAAACATAGATTAGCTATTTGGTTACATGGTTACTTGCTGTTATTTTCCCAGAACCCTGCCTGCCAACATACACACAAACACCAAACATTTAATGAGGTTACAAGCAGCTGAAAACAATGATATTATAAGAAATGCTTGGCCAATACAGAAATGGGCCACCCAGCCTCCCTGAAAGCACCTATTATGTCAACCTTACAATTTCATTCTGAGGTTAGAAAACTTCATTTGCTTACACCCTGGTGCTGTTTTCTAATTAACTGTATCATAGATAGACCAGACAGTGGACTCTGCAAATGAAGTTGAACAGGCAGAAAGTTTGTCGGAGCAATCATGTCCTCCCCCTTCCCAAACCTCAGTTTGCTCTCATGTTGCATTTTTTTCTTAACCTTCCTGGTAAAGGGAAAGACTGTTTTTGCATGTGTGCTCCACCTTCAGCACTGTAAGACCTAATCCCCTCTGGCAGTGCCGGTTGCTATTATAGCACATCTCAGATATGCATGAAATGTTCCTGCTGCTTGAGATAGCTAAAGGAAAGAAGGGTTAAAAGATGATCTCGTGAAAGAGATCTGACTTTGCAACCTTTGCTTGATAATTTTCACTAAAGCATTAAGTAAATGTGCTGTGTTGTGAGTTCAAAAGAGATGTAAGTGGAGTGAAAATGGCAACAAATTCTGCTGATCCCTAACAAAGCCTTAGCTACCCAATGTGCCCTGACACCTCACTAAATATTGACTCTGTTTCCCCAGGTTAATATATTAGGTTTAATCTGGCAGGATAAATAGCATATCAGTTACTTCAGCAGCTGTATTTGAGAACCTTGGAAAGAAAACAAGTGCTCCTGAGAGCATCTCCCTTACTCGGTCTGCTCAGTGAGCAGAAAGGAGCAGGTAAGTTTACGAAAAAGGCATGACTATAACCTTGTACCTCATCACGAGGCCTCTTTCGCCAGGGAAAGGAGCACAAAAATCCATGGCAGCCTAGCAACTGGCCAGCACAGCAACAGGAGCCACTGACCTTTTAAACACGGCTCGCAGCCAGCAAAGCACTCCCTGCCCCCTCTGCCTACCCCTTCTTCCACCGTAAAGGTTTTCTTCTTTAAAGAAATTGATACCAAAATTATATCACAACAGTGCGAAGCTGCAAAGCATTTGTATGACAAAGGACAGAGGAACAGCAGGTATAGTCAAGTTCGCCTGCCTGGGGACCAGGGGTTGTTTTTTTCCTACCTTGTTCAGCTGCTCCATTTACAGCGTTGATGTACCTGAGCAGCTCCATCACCTCAAGAAATACCACCCCACCTGCCAGACAGTTTGGATGCTTTTTGAAAATGCTTCATTTGTAAAGGGATAAAGCTTCAGCCAGAGGAACCAGCAGAAGGTCAGGTTTGTATCGCAGCTGCCCCACAGCAACAGCACACAGATCCCAGACCACACTGGGGGGCTCACCCCACTACTTTCTGTTTCTTTACACTATCCTGGCTACACAAAATCAAATGGCTGTGTGGTAAGATGCCTTTGCAATTTCTGTCAGAACTGCATGGAAGGATTTTGGGCAGTTTATCCCAAAGGAGCTGGCCCAAATATGTATAGCAGCATAAATAAGCACAGAATCCAATGCTTACTTTTACCTGATATAGAAATGCATATGACAGAAGAACAAGAAGGATACTTACCTAGAATTTTCTTACTGGATAGTGAGATACATACATATACTGTATGTGCCATTTGCTACCTTCCCAGTGAAGATGGGTTGGATGAGGCCTGAGAAACGGCCTGAGAAACTCATGTGTCCAGAATGCCAGGACACACTCCCAGAACAGGAATATTTTTGTAGGAAAATACCTTTCCAGAGAAAGTTTGACTTTAACTTACTTAACTCAGTCTGAAAATGTGAGGTTTTGCTTGACATTCTGAAAGGTTTTTAAACTAACAAGCATAGTACTCACCATTTCATTTTTCACTGTGATGAAAATAACAGAGAGCCAGAAAATTTTGAGTACATGGCTGTTACCAAAATCCGAGCTGGGACTGTCAGTGTGCACAACCTTAGCAAGGTAATGGTCACACATGTTCCATCAAACACGTATTTTCTCCCTGAAAGGATAACTCCAATAATTGAATAACTAATAGCAAACAGCCATGCTCCTGGGGCAGGATAATGGTACCATCACTGTCTCCATTTCAACATCTTTGTTCCCCTTCCAGCAAATAAGTGAGGATAGCCAAAAATGCTTACAAAAAATATCAGAAAAACTTTTCAGGAGGAAACAATCATTCCCTGCTGTCCAGTAACTTAATGACACAAGGCAAGATTTTAAAATTTGAGTTGAGGAGCTGCTGCTGACATTATCTTATGATGTCAATATAAAGATGTATCTGATGATACATTCAGAACTTCCTGATGTTTGCTATTTTTCTAGTATCTCTCAATTTTTCAGTAGTTCTACATTTTCCTAATTTTAAACAGGTGGTGGGTAGGCAATGGCTGTGGGAGGGTTTTTTGTTTGTTTCTTTATAATTACATTACTTTTATCTTTCATTTCATAACATACCTTTAATGATGATTAAACACTTCATCAAAAACTTCTCATTTACTGTTGAGCTTAAATATGTGATGATACAATCATTTTTCCAAGTCATTCCTATCTGTTTGAGGACCTGTGCACTTCTCTGGATCAGGTACATATTAGTATCCCAACATATCCTTAAAAAAATGTTAACATCTGACCATAATTGCTTGGAAATTCTGAGAAAGCCTTTTATTCAAAGTGTCTTCAGCTGACACTTTTCCCACATCTGTTATATTTTTTTTCTATCTTCAGCAGTATCTTGCCCTGGGAAAGTATGCACTGCAAAGCTGCCATAGAACATGTGAGAATGGGACTTTTTTTCTCAGATCATTACGCAGTCAGTCTATGGAAATCACTACTTTCCACTTCTTTTCCTGATTCTGCACCCCAGATTCTACTTTGGTGATAAGGATCCAAAAATCAACCTCTTAGATTAGCTGGAGATCACCTGGTGAAGGACATAGAAAGCAAATGGTCTTCTGATGCCTCCAGAGAAAATCAGGATGTTACCAAGCACACCAGGAGTGCTCAGGTGCCAACAGTGCAGCTGAACCTGGATTAAACTGAGGGGCTGACGACTATGGAGACATCTCCCTGCACATACCTGGAAGTGCCAAAGGCCATCCAAAAGCTGTGGGTGCTGCCAGTTTGTGTCTCATCTCTGATAAGAAATGAAAGCTGATGGACACCAGTTCCAGCAAACATCCTCGGTGGGGAGTCCCAGCCTGGGGAAGCATTGGCAACCATTCCATGGTGTCGTGGGAGAGGTGCCCCCCAGTGCCCAGGCACTTGCTCAGCACAGGAAATCCAAGGAATCAGGAGGCAATGGGAGGCAAGCCACCTAGAAATCTCAGTGATGTACTTATACAACATGTACCTGTACTTGGAGCTCTTTCACAGTTCCCATCTTTTCAGCCCTTCTGTTTATGGACAAGCCTTGTTCAGGCTATGCAAAACTAATTTGATTCATAGTGTTCTTGATGTTCCTGGCTGGGGTTTAGTAGGATAAGGAATTGCACTTAGACAAAGACATATTTTCCCCATGTTCTTGAAGAGTTCAGAGCCCAAGTTGCATTATTGAGTTTTTAACAATTCACCCAGTAAAATATTCTTCATAGTTCTTTTCAATAGGCGAATCTTACCCAAGTGCTTTCTAAAGGGAAAGGAGGTGACTGCTTTAGGAAACAAAATCTGTACCTCCAGAACAAGCTATCCAGAAGATTGCCTCTATTTATCTGATGATTTAGGGCTGTTGTTAGCATCAGTTCATCATCTTCTTCAGTATGCAGTATTTGTTTGCAAAAACTAATCAGGCAAGAAAAGGCAAGGCAGGATATTTCCTTTTGTTCACACAAGCCTATGTTCTGAAACAAAGCTATTAGGATACATAATGCCAGGCATGCTCTTCCAATGGACAATATGCACCATATGACAGAAAACTGTCTCTGTGACTATTATTTTTCTTGGAAGGTTTTCAGGTGAAACCTTGAACTCTGTAAAACTAAGAGAGGTCTATTATCATGTCAAAGCCACAATTAATTTTCGTTTTAATAATGTTAATATATAATTATTGTATATACAATGATGCATTAATATAATCGCCTGCAGGAATGGAAGAGAAATCTCTAAATACTGGAAAGACAACTGTTTAAGACAAAAAACAGGATGTCTGCCATTTTCTGAAACAAACTTCCAAAAGCAACTACTGATGAATGTTGCTTTATAGGGTTAGATATTTCTGAGAAGTCATTGCACAAATCACATTTACTTCATTAAGAAAGCATAATAAAACAGGTTATAATACAGCCATAGGTATGTTCCAACAAACACATCTCTGCACAAGTAGGCTCACATATGTGTCCCTGCACATAACCTTTAGAAAATAACAAAAGGGAAGCTACTAAGCTGGGAAGGAAACATTAAATACTAAAATGAAAGACAAGGAAACAGATGGAAGTCAAGAGGAAAAAGTCTTACCATGCCATACAAAATGAATCTCTGACCAGGAAGAATGCATTTACAGCATGCACATCATGAAAACATGCATCTACTCACAACTAATAGTTTGTCTTGGTGAAATCACACACTGAAAGTTAACAATCAATCAGCGCATCTTGGGCAGATCAGCACATTCTTCATGCTCAGTCTTCCATTCAGCCTCACCAAGCCATCCATGTTTCAACTACATCCTAACTTATTTTAGTTTTTAGGAAAGCTTTACAGCTTTGAGAAAAGTGCCTCAGGTTCCCTTTGCTGAGTGAATATTGGTGCAGCTGCTTGATTACATCATTTTCAGAAATGATCAGCAGGAACTTTCCATGATACTTAAGGGTGTACTCCTGCTAGTTAGCATTCCAGCCCAGAAATACAGTTTCTCAATTTTATGTTAAAGAACATTTTTCTCTGTAGATAATTTTTTTGTTTTGGTAAGTGAAATGTGGGGAAAAAAAATCTCTAGTGTTCCCACATAGATCCTCAGCTTGTATCCTCTCAGCTGCACAGACACACAGAATATTATGGGAAGTGTTCAAACACGCCTATGATGGAAATGTAATTGGAGAGAACACTTGAAAAAATCCCTGGCCGCAAGAAGCACAGGATTAAACTCACAAAAAGTATGAGACCAAGGGCTTTGCAGCAAAGGACCCAAGGGTGCCTCTGCCTCACCTGTAAGTAGTGAGGGCAGAAATTTTACAGAAGAGAAAGTCAAGTTACTTTAGGAGTAATGAGACAGCATGTAGAAAAACAGGAAACCACTTTCCCCAGATTGTATCACATTTGTCTTTTCTCTTCAACATCTACACTGCGAGAGCAGATAGCTGTAAAAGAGGAAAAGAGCCCATGTGGAGCCACAAGACAAGATGTTAGAGAGTCATATTGTTAAATGCTAGAGAGTAATGATAAGAGACCTCATAACAGGTGAAATTTTAAAGTACTTCAAAAGGGAAGAAAGGAAAGAGGCTGATGCTACCTAAGAAAAATAACCAAGAAATTTATGTAAGAACTGGTTATAAAAGCATTGATAAAAATGCTCAGTTTTTTCTTCCTATTAAAACCCAGTACTAATTACAGCAGCTGAGCATTTACAACCACAGAACCAGCACAGCCTGCCAAATCTCCCATAAAACACCCAAACACTCCTATCAGAAACTCTCAAATGGAAACACTTCAGAAGCCAGCTGCACTGGGTCTCCTTTTGCAGGTGACTCTGCAGACCATTTGCTGGCCATGCTGGCCATTTATCACAGCATCTTGAACCACTGCATTAGAAAGTTTATAAAAACAAAAACCTGGCTAAGAAATCAAAGAACAGATTGTAGAACTAAGTATAGGTTTTTAACCTGGTACCATGCTCCCAAAGGAGTTATAAGAAAGTTTTTTTTAAAAAAAAGCTAGTCCTGGCTTATTGCTCTCAGCTCCCTTGTTCACATTACTGGTCAAGGAGCTGCTGTGAAGAAATGCATTTGCTGTTTACATTGGACAGTCGTACATGTATTGTTTAGTCAAAGTTTCACTACATGTCAGCTTGGGAATGAAACACCAAAGGACTTTAAAGGAGGACTCAATAGTTATCCTCTTATCCTGTTACTCCAGTCAACCTTGTAACTGTCTCTTAACTACATCTCATTATCAACAATCCCTTTAGTGGGATCAGTTTCACTTTAAACAGCTTATTACATGGATGACAAAAGGACCAAAAATAACTCAATAATTATCAGAGAACAAAAATGATTTCTAAAAACAATGTTCATATATTGATACACAGAGAATTATATTCCTTCAAAATCTCTCTGTGAAATTTTTTTCTGTAAACATGAACAGACTCTAGTGATTTTTTTCAAGAACATCTTCTATTTACAATGCAAAGTCACACCATCTAGGGAATAAACTATAACTATTATGATGGCATTATTTAAATTGCATCTTCTGAATTACCTGAAAAAGTAACTTGGAGTATCCCAAAGAAGAGTTGTTACAGAGAACTGCTAGTTCACTCAGTTCATCAACACTGTAATAGCAAAGGGATAACCTTGCTCTCACATTAAAACTGATTATAAAAAAAAAAACACCGAGGTCAAGTTAGTTTCTCAGCTAAGAGATCTCTCACTGAACTAAGTTAACATTTCTAATTAAATATCACCTGTGTTTCTTGGTACCCTGAGAAACACTGGAAAGCTGTCAGTAGCAATGCCTGCCTATGAACTTACCTAAACAAAACTCTGTTGCACACTTAAATCCTGAATCATTAGACCATTTTTCTTCTTGAGCAGGCATTTCACATTAGGACAGGTGGATTTAGATAAACTTTAAATTATTACAAAGTTTCAAATTCACCTGCAGCAAATAAAGAATCCCACCCAGCTTTTAATCAGTCTTGAAGTGCCAGCTCATTTCCTTTTCCTCCTCCACAGCCACCCTAAAACACACTCCACTTGCTTCACACATTGCCCTGCCTGTCACTCCCTCCCTTCACATCCTCTGCTTTTTTCCCAATTTTTTCCCCAAACAGATTTTATTTGGTGCATTGGTGCCAACCACATAGTCCTTCCTGGTCAGGAGGCATTGATACACTGACATCATTTACATGCTTCCTATATTCTCTAGGAGCAATAAAATTAATATTTTTTGTTTTATTTCCAAGGAGTAGCTTCATGTACTAAGTTTTCACAACTGTCACCCAAGATTTACTTTCTCATTCAGACAAAAGTAAAAATTGCCTACTAAAGGAGTCTTCTGCAAAATATCTCCGTTGATGTGCCCGAGATGCCCATGCAAGAACTCTCATCTGAAATACTCTGTTATCCCATTCTTTCTGGCAAACAAGCAGAGCCTGGAAACTCCATAAGTGCCATTTCGCCATTAGTCATGTGTGGGCTGACTCTGTGTATCATGCACCATAAGCAAAAAGGCAGAATCACATCATATGGGTTGTGACCCCTCAGAGATTACTCTCCACTCCATTAACTTCAGTAAAAATAGACCAGCTGTGCAGGATAATTCTATTTATTCTTTCCAACTTGGGATTCCATCAGGCTAAATTAAATGGACACTGATGGAAAGAACTCTGACAATAAAAAAAGAGATGAAACACTGACTCCATGAGGAGCAGAGGATGGTGGATCAGGCAGGCGAATGAGTCACAGTTCATTGACATTTCCCAATCTCTCTTGCACTGCTTTGCTCTACTGCCCTGCATACTCTCCATCTGGATCCCCAAACTAACCAAAGGGTAACTGTTCAAAGCTTTGGATCTGTGCTGTGCATCACTGAGCTTCTGTGGGTACAGAAATAACAGTGTTTGCTTCTACAGGACACGCTCTGTCTGGGATTCACAGGGAGGTCTCTGCTACAATGAGTTTTTGCCCACTTTTAATACGAAACATCAGATGCACAGAGAAATAGTCTGAACCACTTCAGATGAGGAAAACAGAAAATATTAATTCTATATTTAATAACGAAAACAGCTTTTATAAAAAAAAGCTTCAGCTGCTATTGGAACACAGTATTGATATTGCTCAAGCGAAGAAACTACCTGGTCTTTGTATTTCAAGAGGGAAAGTGCTGCTCCTCTCAGCTGGCTCCTCTTGCTCAGCTGATTTCCATTTTAATCTTTTCTCTGTCCATGAGAGAACTTTTTCAGTCCCTTCAAAAAGTGCACTCTGGCTTGCTGCTGCTGGTATCATGCTATAGCTACTACAAGGATCATTTAACATAAGTAAATAAAGAAACATTACTACAGAAGTTTAGAAAGACAAAAAGTCAACAGGCAGAGGGCACTTTATGAAGAAGCTTCCCAAATACCTCTGGTCTTCAGCTGTGACAAGTAGTGTTGGCTTGTAAGATTAAGCAGGTCAGATAGTATAGCTTTCAAGTTTTTACAGAATAAAGTGTAATTTAAGGGCATGTTTGAATGAAAGCAGGGTTGCCAACATATACAATCAATAGAAGACAACTCTCCAAGAACGTGTGGCAGCACAGGAGAATAGTTAGGTGAGAGTAGATAGACAGTGGCTTATTATCCAAACTGACAGGATTACATCTGAAAGGCTGCAATATTAAAAAGAAAAAGTAAGGGGGGGGGGGGGGAAGGAGAG
>JAWWEV010000169.1:18927319-18969555 GCA_035583235.1 Hafferia zeledoni
CCCCCCCCCCCCCCCCCCCCCCCCCCCCCCCCCAGCAGAGACCGAATCCAAACTACCAGAAATGTTTGTTCATTTAAAACAATAAAATGTTGCTGCTAATGAGAAGTGTAACAACCTTAGCACATGCAAATAGCAATAGCACATCAAATTGATTCTTTAACAGCCAACTCAAAACAGCCCCCATATGAAGCAAAGGGAAGCCTCTATTCCTACCAAGTTCAGTGCTACAACACGTTAAAACCAGCTATTGCTATTTATTGAACACTGACACTGAGGCACACCTATACAGGCAAGGCTGAGTGCGATGCCCCTGGCCCAGCAAATTTCAAACTCAGCAGCCGAGAGACTGGATGCAGCATTTCAGTGACACATGCCTTGAACATGGAACCATTTTGGTTTTGACTCTCTTGATATCAGCTCTTCCTTTCCCTGTTCTTTTAGTGACTTTTACGGAGAAATAAAGGTGATGAGCTTGAAGGGCTTATTACAGGGGCCTCAGAATAGACACAAAGTCAAAAAATTACCAATCCAAGTACTCTGGTACCTTGGGGAATGCACAGGAGTAATGCAAATATGGGATCCATAGTCCATTGCAGTATCAGCAAATGAAGACAGAGCAGAGAGGAGCCAGGACAGTGACCACAGACAAGCAGCAGTAGGCTATACTACACCTCAACTGTGCACCAGCCAGCAGGTTGCCTGAACAAGCTCTGAACACTCCTCTGTCAAAGGAGGTATGGATATAATTTTGATGGTATCACCAAGTGGCAAGACCAGAAGAGACATTTCTCCTAAAAAGGACAGGTCAGCTCTCAATCTAGCAGAAGTAAAATTTGTAATTCCCAGACACTCAGAGATTGCACAAAAATCTTGCAAGTTGGAAAGAAAAGGGTGACAAATTGGTTCTCCATAAATTACCTGTTAAGTTAAAAGAATAATAATTTGCATTATAAATAAATATCCAGATACGTTTAGGGCTGCCCATTATCATTATTTCTGATCACTTATGACTATCCTCTGTCAGCAACTAATGCATTTACCATTCAGAAAGCATTCAGGGACAATATTCCCCAGAAACTGAATAGATTCTAGTGACAATTAAAACAGTTCAAGAAAATAATTTTTAATAGTAAAAGGAGCCCAGATTATCTCAGTTGTCTTGTATTTACATTAATTTTGAATCCTATTCACTTAACTAGCAATACCCAACTTGCATGTTGATGCAAAATATGTCTGTTTCCCAATCCATCTAAGTGTGGGTGTACGTCCCCTACATAGATCACACATAAAAAGCACATAAAATAAAAAATACAGTTGCTTCATTCTTCTCTGTTATGTAGATGATACTCTGAGACAGCATTCACACCAAAGCCCAGAAAATCATCTTACAATACAACACCAGAAATGGAAAAAAAAGACAAACAATGCTTCCATGAAAACAGGTAACATTGTCTAAAACACTAAAGACCACCTCATTTACTGTCTTCTCACTCCATTATCCCACTACATGAAACAAGCAGAAACTAATAAATATGACACATAAGCCAAATACCAACAAAAAGTGCTGATTCATTTAAGTTCCAAGGAAAAGAAGGAAGAATACCCCAGTTTGTGGATAACCTGAACTGCAGCTGAAACAACAATCCAGGGGCACTTATACTGTATGCAAAGTACCTGATAGAGTTTTATTAATGAAGAGTAAGCTAAACCCAACTGACTAGTAAAATATATTATCACATCCCCTCAAGCCAGTTCTACAATTCCCCGCTGCTGCAGGCTCTGGGGAAGAAATCTGCCACAAATTGCTGGCTAATCTTAACATCAAATAAGTCATCTTGCTGCTGAAACGCTGATCTGTTGCCTCAGGGGCCCGCACAGCTTAAAATGCTGCAGAGACAAAAGTGATGGATTTTGCTTTTACAGTGTAAGGAAAGATACTCTAAGTGCCCTGTGGCTATGCTTGAATTCTGTGGGCTCCTGAGCTGTGCTACCACGGTGTCTATGACCGTGCCAGACAGGTGCCACCTGAGCCTCTGGGCATGCAGCACCACCCACCCTCTGGTACCAAAAACAGAGAATGCTTCTTCCAAAAACAGAAAATGCTTCTTCCAAAAACAGAAGGATGAGGGACCTGAAAAACAAAGACTTGCAAGATCATAGCTTGCCCTGCACGTTGTTACATCCAGTATCCTACAAGCCTAAGGGAGGCAAGGAGCCAATTCAGAAAAAGACAGTCTTCACCTGGGTATCTTCACTGAGAGCAGCTGACTTGGTGTACAGTCCTATTGGCAACAGCTCTTCCACTTCCCACCTCACAGCAAGTTCAGACAGCTTCCCGAGAGGGAAACAAAACTATCTTTGCAGTTCAACAGGCAGAATAGGAAATGCCTTCCTTTTCAGTGAAGAAAAACTGAGTTATTAGCTCGGATGTCTACAGTTTTGGGGTTTAAAAATTGTACCTTTCTAAATTTCTCCATATCACAGCCTGGGAGCCCACATCCTGCAGGCCAGCTGTAGCCTGCAGTTTTACTGCTCACAGTCACATCAATGTATGTCAACTAATACAAGCAACAATATAGCTCATAATATATGTATTTAGGTCTCATAAGTCTGCTGGGAAGAAACACCTTTCCTATTAGAAAAAAATGGATAAAATGAAGATTTTTGGTTCTTTTAATCTGTTACATGAGACTTTAGAGATAATCCAAACTGCAGTTTTCACCTAAGGGTATTATTTTTGTGATGTATCATTATGTGTGTAACTTCAGGATACATTCCCTATACTATTCTCTCTGTAGTGTCTCTCCTGTAGTGACCCATCACAGGACAAACAGCAAAGGTAAGATATTTTTCTTAACTCCTATACAGTAACTTGGTTTAGGTTGGAAGAAAAAAGCCCTATCATTTTTCTCTGTTGAATAAAGATGGTCAAAACAAATAATTAGTCCTTCAAGTTCTGTGAACAAGAAAGTGTACCATCATTCTCTAAATATGCACACATGCTACACAGACAATGTTCTGTGAGCATTTTCTTACTGGCTACAATAGCATCAAGACAGAGAAACAAAGTATCTAAAGTAGGAATGAGAACAAGTCCTAAAACAACGCACATAAGTGTCAGTGCTTTCCAGACTAAAATAAATTACAAACTATAGCAAGTTTACACTCCACTGACTTCTCAGTCTCACCATACCAATTAAAAGTGCTATTTTCCTAATCACTTTTGTCATTTATAATTTAACAGCAGGTCTATGCTACATTCAAAAGTATTTTTAACATTTTATATACATCTAAAAGAGAGTAAAGTGCATGCAGGTGGCAGCTATGCTCTCTGTGATTAGAGGCACGGTCTTAGGGGTGGTTTAATCTTCCCCTTTAGAATTTTAGGTATTCACCTATCCAGGTCAATATAATCTGATTAATAAAATTCATATCCTTATGATGCCTGCGTGTACTTTCCACAAAAACGGTCTTTTGAAATGCTCATACTCCAAGAGAGAATAGTAGAGGGAACGTATCCTGAAGTTACACACATAGCTATACATCACAAAAACAAAGGCATTAGGTGAAAACTCAGAATTACAACAGAAACACAGAATCAAATCTTCATGTATACAGCCAACTGCACATGCACATAACTGAGATATCTCAGCATTCAGCTACGGTATTCAGGCAACTGCCTTAACATGTCCTCTACCACTGACCACAATTTGAAGTAATTACTTCTTTCAGGAGCAGCAATGCTGGCAGAAACAGCCCTTACCTCCTGTTCCCGGTCACACGTTCCCTCCTTCCAGGCCACCTTCTCAGCCCTGATACAGCAGCCACACAGTCAGACAAATCCCAGATAAAAGTAATTGATAAAAAAGAAGAAAGAGTGCTTTTGAACCCGCTGCAGTTCCCTCAATGCAGTTCACCACCAGTCCCACAAATGGTTGTACTAGTACAGCTCAGAAGGTGGCAGGGGGCTGCTTATACAAGCACCGTTCTCTCAGGAAACACATGCCAAACTTCTCCCTCAGCAAGCAATTGTGTTTGCACTGAAATATCTGAAAAATCTTCCCCCTCTGTGCCCAGTCTGTAGGACCTTGGCCTGGGAATAGGGATCTGGAAGGGATCCCTGGGGGTGTCCTAGTCGCCTTGCTCACAGTTGCAGGCAAGAACCAACTCAGCAGATCCAATCAGTCAGGAGACACATTGTAGCAAACTACTTGTCAGGTACACAGCGCCCGGCTTGAAGCTGAACTGAATGTGCACGCTGGGGCAAAAAGAAAGTTCCTGAGGTTTCCTCTGTTTACGTATCAGCTGAATCAATTCTGATAAAGCTTTGTGAAATTGAATTACACTATGCTATATTACTTTCATTATCAATTTCCAACTTGAGGTTAAAGCAAAAGTTAATGACTGAATTTTAGAGGCATTAACGTGGAAACTCCTAAGCCCAGAGAAACCACCCATTAAAACAGAGCTTCTGTTACACTGCTGCAAAAGATGGAAAAGTAAAAGCTAAATATAATGCAACTGAAAAACATAAAACAAAAACACATAATGAACTATGTATAGCTAAAAAAACAAATATGAAAAGACAGTAACAGCTAGTGATTTGAGGCGAGCAATAACATGGCCCTAACTGAGGCATAATAGAATCACTCTGAGCAAAATGCAATCCTGTTTCAGTTCATTAAGTTCCAAGTTATCCTGCAATTTCCCAGCGCTAACGGAAACATTTCCTCATTGCCACTGCAGGAGCACACTAACAACAACAAACATACTCACTGCCCCAACCAGCTTGTTAAGTTAATGAAATGATTTCAGTCAGACAATCACACAAAACCAAATTCATTTCAAATACCTAATTAATTACTTACTCCTAGAGATATGAAGTAGAATGGGTCAAAAATGAGTGGCAAATTATCAGAAAGTTCTAAACAAGGATAATACTCACTGTATCTTTTGGCTTGGCTTTTTTTCGTTTTTATTGAAGAGTTTCCCTGAACTTAGTCAACCTGTGAACACAAAATTTCCTGCAAGACATGCCAACAATATCACTTGGCCTGAGTCTATTACTGCACACCTGGCTAAGTCCTACAAGGTACTAAAAATTCTCCTGGAAATGAATTATGTTAATATCCTAGAAGAAAT
The DNA here is from genome assembly GCA_035583235.1 of Hafferia zeledoni. NCBI lineage: Eukaryota > Metazoa > Chordata > Aves > Passeriformes > Thamnophilidae > Hafferia > Hafferia zeledoni. Next base: position 18,932,462 of record JAWWEV010000169.1, read on the forward strand.
ATCAAGGCCGTTCAGGATAAGGATCACTGTGGTTAGCTACCTCCACAGCCAGCTATTCCAAGGGAAGACCACGGACCAGCTCTCCAGCCTATCCCTGAGCAGTCTCCAGCTGGGTTTTTGGAGCCCTTGGGGAGCCGCTCGCACACACTCACGGGCAGAGCCCGTGCTGGGGGTCCCAGTGCCAGCTGCGAGTCTGCACGCACATGGACACACACGGCATGGCACAGCCTCTCCCACCCGACTCTGAACAGATACATTTGTTCTGCTTATGCAACGGAAATAAAAGATAATTGAGCTTCCTCATACCATCTAGCAACTTTAAACTGTGTATCCTGTACCTTACCTGACCAACAGCTTATATATATGTATCTACATATATACTAGTGGCGTTTAGCGCAATTTTTATTTATTTTCCAGTGGTTCTGAGGTTCTAAGGCAGGGCACGGGAGCGACCCGACTGAAGCCCCTCCGGAGCGCCGCCAGTCCCGCCCCGCGCCCTCTGCCCGCGCTCCCCGCGGGGTCGCTCCCCGTCTCTCTCCTCGCCGTTCCCGGGACGAGCCCCTACCTGCAGGTACAGCCCCTGCCTGCACGCTGCGGTCCCGGCGGGAGCCCCGTGGCGCCGGTGCTGCCCCGCGGGCCCGGGCCGAGGGCGGGCGTCGGGGCGGTGACCGCGGTCCCAGCGCAGCGGGCGGGCAGCGCTCGGTGCCGGCTCGACCCCCACCCCGCAGCTCCGCGGCCGCCTTGGTCACCCACCTGACCGAGCGGTTCTCCTCCCCGCAGCGCGGCCCGATGGGCTCGGCCGGGCGCTTCCCCCCAGCCGGCTCCGTCAAGCTGCCATCGGAGTCCCTCCTCGTGGTACCTTTGCCACCAAGAAAAGCGAAAAGCGCGACTCAGCAGTGCCACGGGTGCTTTCATCGCATTAAGAGGGCTTTTTCCTTTCTTTTTTTTTTTTTTTTTCCCCCCATCGACGCAAAGTCTGCACTGGGATTTGTGGATCAGTGCTCTCAGGCATTTCATAAGGTATTTTTAACCTGTTGCAAAGTCAGGCAACTCTCAAAAGTGGAAATGAAATAACACTAAAAACTTCAGTATAGGTATAATCCTCTGTCACATACACCAGCCCTGCATGCCCCATACACCATTGGAAGTGCTGCTGCCATTGCTTGCAAGTCTTTAAATTTTCAAATTCAGTTAAAAATCCCAGACCAGGGGAAGGACTCAGAGAGATTTGGACCCTAGACTCTTGGAACAAGTTTCAAATTCCAGCAGCCTTCTGTTTATCCAAGAAAGATAAACTAAGTGGCCTGCTGAATACTGCATGTGTTTTCAGGCAAGATCTAGAAAACAGCAGGTCTTTGCTCAGAAATGACATTAAACACCCTGTGACACTTACCATGAGAACAAAGATAAAATGGGATCTTTTCTTACCCTTCCTAAACACTGTCGCCAGACAAGAGCCTTTTGGTTCTAGTTCCCCCAGGACCTTGCTGTCTCTCAGTGCTGCTATAAAGAGCAAGTGCAAAGCTCTCAGGAGTGTGCAAGCAGAGCACTTGGAGAGTTGCAGGAAGGCGTTTGCTGTGGCTGGTCTTCAGGATAAGTTCAAAATCCTTCAAGGTAAGGAAGCTTACATGATTTCAGGAAGCATCGCACCTTTGGAGAGGATTATTAATTGGAAGAGTCTTCCATTTTCCAGTGACAGAGCTACTCTCTGCAGTACAGCAGCATGAGACAGCCAGGAGAGACTGATCTTTCTCCTTCTGAGCACCATGGGATGAAGCTGAACACTGAGCAGCCCATACCACATGTGCACAAGTACACCCGCTCCTGCAGTGTGCTAGTTCACAGTGGCTCAAGAGAAAAGGGGCTAGGCTTTCCCCACTATCCATATGGGTAACAAAAGCTTGTCCTTGAATGAGAAAAAAGTGCAGCTCTTTCCTTGTTGTTGAGTTTTTAATTTTTTTTTCCCCCTCTTTTTTGTAGTTTTGTAATATTTTGGGAAGATTTTTAATCTTACTTGGATTAAACTGTGCTTCATGTTGAAAGATTTTCTTTGCCAAAATATACTGCTGACATAGTTGAAGTGGACTTTATTTGAACTGTGTAACTCTGCAAGATACTATCTCTGAACAAGATGTGCATTGAGCTACCAGTTGATTGGAGATCTCAACATCGCAATAAATTTCCTCTTCAGGTCTGGTTGGCAGCATCTCTATGACAAATCCCCATCATCAGTGGGGCATTTTGACATTTGGGTCAACAACAGGTAATGCTTGTCCCTAGTGTGGAAAGGATATTGCCAGGGCATCACAGAACCATATCTTGCATTGTACATAACCAAGAATATGCAGAGAGGCAGTAACACTGCTCACACCACTACAACAACTTTAAAGCACTTTTGTGCCATTTAATTTTATATGAATTAATTTTAAGCACTGAAGTATCCTAAGCTAGATATCACCAACATAAGTGACTCCATTCTTGGAGGAAGACTCTAACAGTAACAGAAATACAGGGGTTTGGGTTATATGCATCTTTTACCCATTCAAGACAGACTTCCTTTTGTCACTGCTAGAACAGATTTTTCTCATTCAAGTTTCAACTGCTGACACCAGATAAATGACCCATTGCATGGCTCCATTTGGCAGTTTGACAAGCAACACAATAGAATTCACCTGTAATGGCCTTAATTGCTCCAAAGTTGCAGGACTATGCATGTTGCTTTTTCTACAACTGCTATAATCAAGATATGAAGGAAGCACATGCCCTCACCTGGAGTGCCTGACCAGGCAAAGAAAACAGTCAGGAAAGGACTTGTTTTGGTTTGGTTCCTATACAAACAAGAGTAATACCTTTGCATTTTTATGCTTTGTGGGACATAAAAATAAACAGAAAGTATAATACTATAGAATTTAACAGGTAAAATAAATGTTTTTACAGTTTGGAGGATGGTTAGGTGTCATGGTACAGCTGATGAATGGCCTTCCACTGCCCTCTTCTATCACGTCCCTATTACAGCCAGCCAGGGAATGCTGTAATGGCATGCTCAGAGTAACATTTCTTGATTTGGTCACTCACATTTGGATGTACAGCCTTTGGGATCCTATAGCCAAGGGAACACAGGTTTCATGGCATCTCTGGAAATTAAGCCAAAGATAGACGAAACTTTAGTCACTATGGTTCCATCAGTCACCCCTCTGCAGCTACAGTCCAAATATTGCTGACTCCAAGGCAAGAAGGTGAAGTACCCACCACTTGTGAGCAGAGGCTCCTTTCTGGAGGTGAAGGCAAGCTCTCTTTCTTACCAACATACAGGACTTCAGAAAGGGATCAAAAGACTGTGATGAATTCCTCAAATATGCGGTTGTATAAGTGATATATGTAACCTGGGATAGAAAATTATTATTCCATGGTCTCCTCACTTTTTCATGGACATTAGCAATTCCTGGAACATAAGACCATCATGTGGCATCAGACCAAAAAATGCACTTAAAACCACGCATCTTCTAATGACACTCAAAACTAGATGTGGGTATGGCTTGCAACCTATTGAGTGCATCATCTTCCAGAATCTGGAAATTTTGGCAGAAGTATCCTCTCTTTCTAGATATTAAATAAGTATAGGTAGATCAATACTCAATATTAGTTAAACAAGAGGATAATTTGTCTCCTTTTAGTGATTACAAGCTTCCATTTCAAACCTTCTTCCTTGCTGCTGTTTACCGGGGGTATCTCTTCTGGCATGCCACTGAAGTCCTTGGTCCAAGCACATGCAGTAAACTTTTTGGACACAATTAAATGCCTGTATTTTACAAAGATCTGCACTCTAGCTAGCCAATGCAACAATTTTTCACTGAAAAACAAAGATTCATCACAACAAATGTACTGTGGAAACACCGTTTAACAAACTTTTGGCTGTACAAAGGGATGAGCTTTAGAAAACCCTTGCATGTCAAATTACTTGCTTTTGGCAGCCTGCTAGCCTGCAGCCTGCTTCCTGCTAGCAGGGGATTTTTGGTGGAAAAAGTGAAATGAAATGTAGACATTTTGAAATTTCCCATCAGAAAAAAAACTTAAATAGATGTTGGAATTTTTTACAGCATGGGAATAATAAAATTGAATTAGTTGTACTTGGAAGCAAGCCTTTGCACGGCCATTCCAGTCTCTCTTCCATATCCACTTGACTGTGGACCAGAAGCTTGGGCTACTTTAGTCCATACAGGGACCTGACACCAAATACAGGCTGTAATGTTGCTCCAGTCTTGAGGAAACCTAACTATTTCCATGGTTCTACAACTTTTCATAGCTTTATGTTTTTGTTCTTCCTGCTGGATGATGTTTTTGTTCTTCCTTGCAGTACTCTGCAGAAGGAATGGTGTCAGCAGCTTATCCTGCTCATAATCCCCACCTTTGCCAGTGCCAGCTCCCGAGGAAAACAACAAGATAAGGGAGGCTGCATTGGGGATCAAAGCCTGAAGGCAGGGCAGGCGGTCTTTATCCTGTTCTTCAAACCAGCACATGATAGCATGTAAAAGATGGTGAGCCACCACCAAGTCTTCACACTTCCACAACACAGAAAAACAGTAATTTGGCAAGAATTGGTTGTACCTTGGACAAAACTCCAGCTGGTGTTTGCTGACTGCTGGGGCTTTCAGTGAGAGCTCCTCATCCAACTCAGGGTATGCAGCAGCCCTCAACATGTCTTTGTTCCAGCTCACCTGTAAAACACACAGCTTAACACCTAAATCTACTTTCAATTCAGTTTTTACTGCCTAATTGTTGTATTTGTTGTGTTCACAGGCTGAGGGAAGAGTTTCTTTGCTTTAAATTTTAATACACTCCCTTTAAATAAAATATGCCCATTGATAGTATCTACAGCAAACATTTACAGAGTCATTCTACACAGGAACTTCCAAGCATCAAAGATTTCTGTTTTATTTGGAGATGTACCAGGTTAGTTCCAAGGGCACTTATGCAACACAAAATCTTACAGATAATTTTTTTTTCACCTCATGCTTGTGTAAGGAGGTTTTTTTCCCCCATTCACTTGCTTTTTTTCTCTCTAAGTTAAGCATGTAGAGACAGAAGCCTAAACCCGAGCTAGCTAAAAGTACACCAGAGACTATCTGCTCTGTGTAGCAAGGTATTTTAGTAAATATTATAGCACTGATCATCCTCCATCCTTGCATTTTGGTATCAGCCATGTGGCTGCAAAGCCGGTCATTCTGCCACCATTCTGGCACGGCGAGGGCTGTTCCCTCTTGCCGCAGGGCAGTGCCTAAGCATTGTGCCTCATGGGTTTCCAGTAGCCTTTTCAGTGCAGAAACTCGGCAGCCCCTTGCCATGAGAAGTACCTTTGTGAGTAAGGCTTCCCTTGGAGCAGTGGGGTGCCCAGAGGGCCGTGGGTGCAGGCTGGCTTGCAGCTGTGCTTGCCCACACAGGCACCACGTTGTCCTCAGGAGGGGCAGCAGCTCAAATCAGAATGGTGATGCTGATAGGTGGGCCTTCTTAGTGCCACTGACAGCATTTGGTATGAGTATTCCGTGCATCACCCCTTCAAGGGCAAGCAGGTCAGCACAAACCAAGCAACCAACCAACACACCTTCTCACCAGGCTTTCCTGCTGTAAACCCACCCAAAGCCACCTTGCTGTACAAGGTCTGAGGACACTTCCATGGGCCTCCTCTGCACCGGCATCCTCCCAAGTGTGCTTTCAGCCTGGGTAGAGGCACCGTGCACTACTCATGGGGAATGAATACCTGTCTGCAGGAAGGCTTGAAGCCCTACCTTACCTGCTCAAGGCTTGGAATTTAAAACAGTGAGGACATGTGGAATAGTATTATCTACCATTTAATTGCTCTAAGACAGATGCTAACTTTATGACTGGTGACAGAAACTGTTTTCTTCATTGACAGATTTCTGATTCAAGTTTGAGTAATATTTTACTAAAATATTTTACTTGTTAGTTTTTTAAAAAAGGTCTCTGCTATTTGTTTATTTGGATTTTTTTTTTTTTTTTTTTTTTTTTTTTTTTTTTTTTTTCCCAAAGTTATCCTCCCTGAGTTGCCAGTTATACACCACTTTCCTAGCAGGAGAAGTGGAATGGGGGACTGAAAGGGAAGTGACTCTAAATTACCTGCATTCCTCCAATGGGTCTGCAAGGTAAATAGGTTAGAAAAGGAAAAGCTAGTTTTTAAACTCTGGTAAATAAAGATATTTCAATTGCCTAACAGTCTCCATATATAGGACAGACAAACTGCTATAGTCTCATGCCAGTAGTCCATGGACTCCACAGAGTGATATTAATAACATGTCTTTTGCTCCTAGCCTGATGAAGGGCTTATAATTCCAGGGTTGGTATCTGAGAACCTTATAGTAATATGTATAAAATGAAACTTTAAACAAATTCCCATAATGCTTTGAAGCAGTGTTCATGGAAATCTGACAATTTTATAACCCTTACAAGTAGGAGAGCTGGAACATGGAAATATGTTGTATAGCAGCTTAAAAAAATTAAGCTCCTAATAGGGGAGAAAAAGATCAGAAACTGAAAAAAAGGCTTCCTGACTGAAACTAAGCTGACTTTGGTGATTCTTCCCATGAATAAAAGGGGGACCTCTTGTTCTTATGTTTTTTGGGGTTTTTTGGGGTGTAATTTCTCATGTGATGAGGGCAAGGAGTGAAGGGAAGTTCATTTCCTGAATGTTTTCTGCCCTACTTGTAAAAGAGCAGCTGTATTGTGAAGTAGATTATGTGTCAACCTGCAGCCATCATCAGAAAGCAGCTTTAGGTTCCCTTGCACTGCTCTTCCTCCTTTGAAGAGAAGGCAAAGCAGTGATGCACAGGGAGCTGCCAGTGATGCACAGGCAAATCTGCTGGAGAGAAGTCTTCAAACCTCCTATGTTTGAAGTGAATAGATAACTTACTTTCTAAGCTAAAACACTGTGACAAACACTGGGAAATTCTGGGAGTGTTTTTGGCTTACCTTGCAAATATTTCTGGATTTTTTGTGCACAGCCTTTTGTAGCCAAGTGCAATATGCTGAAAGCTAGCTGGGTAACAGCATGCTCCATGCTTAGGACATAGGAACAGTATGTTTTTGTTTACTTATTCAAATAGCAATAGGGGTGAAGTTGCTCTAAAAACAATTCTACTGAAAGGAACTAAAATTTCTTTTAAGTACATTCAGAATTTTATGATTCATTTAGGCAGCTAGCTTTAAAAATGCTAAATTCATTTGTTCATTTAGGGTTTTTTATTAATACGCATTATTTTACAGTTAATTTTTTAAAACATAGAAAGAGTAAAAATAATTTTCAAATACAAGACAGCATTCTCGCTGTTCAGATCAATTCCAATGAAATAAGTTATTTCAATCTCCAGGTTAAGCCTATCCAACCCTCTGAGAGGAGAAGCTTCTCACAGCTTCAGTTGCCTTGCCCACATTACACTACTGCACTTCACAAAACAGATGTTCATGGACCACATTTACTGTGCTGCTTCCATTGCCTCCTGCTGACAATCAGGGTATCCATGGGGTAATGCCAGTGGGAGGGCAAAGGGGGTAGATTCAGCGGAGTAGATAACAGTATTACTATCTCAACTCAATGTTACATCTGCCAGCTGGTAATGATTGTTGGACTTACACAAGAATGTTTCGATTGCAGTCTCCCAACCGATGAAGCTGTTATAAAAGCTTGTAGGAAAGCACATTTTGATCAGCACGTCTTTCCTATGGGCTCAAGGCATTAATTTCCACATCCTTACTCAAACACACATATTCCAACTTCCATCCATTTGCATCAGAAACTCCTACAAGCAGAGACCAGCTGTTTTATTTTTGTACAATTGGCTAACATATGAATGTAAAACAAAACCCTGAACAAAAATAAACCCAAACACCCGAACAAGTCACAGCATACCAGCGGCCACACCATCTTGTTGCTTGAAACACTAGTGGCTCTGTTGAGACAATCTGCATTATCAAACCAGTGCCATCTGTGACGAGATTCTGTCTTGCTCTAAGTACTATTCCTTGATGCTTTCAATGCAGCCTGAAATGTGTATTCCCTCACAAGGGAAAGTTCCTCTCACAAAAGACTTTAAACAAAACAAAACAAGAAGCATGCAGCTTGGAAAAAATAATTCTAACATATTATGTGAGAAAGTAGAAACATGGTTAGCTGAGGCCACATCCTCATGGATGGGTATAAATGGAAATCTCAGTAACAGAGGTAAACTCTACATGCATTGCCAAGGCTGCTTTGTACATCAGCATTTGTTAAAGGGCAACTTCTACTTTGTTTTAAATGCCCAGATTCTCTCAAACTTTTAAGAAAAAGGGATGAATGGGTTGCACGTATCTAAGAATCTGGAAAATGATGAAGCTGTTAACGTGGAAACCTGAGGCTAGTAGTGCCCTGATCACCACAACAAAATAAGCAAAACCACTTAAGGACATGGAGTGACATGACATGTTGTTTTAAGTGCAACATTGTGCCATTTGAGGCTGTTTGCCCTCCTTCGTTGCCCCAAATCATACCTTTAAACTGGTGCTTCATAATTGCATCACAGTGTTTAGAAATAAACCAGGCAGGATGAAAGAACTCTGCCCTGGCATGATCTGTGGCTACACCACCCTTCTGTTTGTGAGCAGCCTGGGGGACACGGCAGGAGGCTGCTGAACCCCCTGCCACTACCAGCCACTTCGCACAGCTCTGCACAACACAGCAAACTGCTGGAGGCCAGCAGAAAAGAGCTGTGCCTCTGCCAGTATCATAGCACTGGTTTTGATGTCAAAAAAAAAAAAGAAAAAAAAAAGAAAAAAATCCCCATCACTGGCGGTCAGTACATCCCCTACTGTGTATGTCACATGCTGAAACAAGCAATGTTTGCGATCAGGCTATTGCCCACACTAGAGAACATCTGTCTTCCAATAGAGACCTTATGCTTCAGCACAGGCCACTGGGTACTTCACTCAGGGGTGCTCCGCCCAAGTAGTCACCACCCACTGCATTAGCTCACAACCACCCACCTTCCCTCACCTCTGAATTAGGACATCTGCCATTCTGTCAAACCATCTGGCCTCCCCACCTCCACCACCATTCTCTCATGGGTTGTGCTAATGAAGAGCTCGTTAATTGCTTACCCTGCAGTGTTCTTCCCACCTCATTCAAAAGATGCTGCTTCTGTGTCCCTTTCCCAGGATCAGTAGCTTCCCCTCTTGGGAGCCTTAGCTTTTCTTGCTCATTTCTATTCCATCTCTCCCAGAGCCAGTACCACTTGCTTAACGCAATTCTCAATTCCCAAGGCAGTTGACAGGTTCTCTTAACTTTTACAATCCGAACCGCAATTTTTATTTGGCTTCTTTTTGGGTTTTTAGGGGGGAGATGGTAGGGGAAGGTTTGAAGAATGCTCTTATTGCACAGTCTCTACCCCTCTTTTTCTCCAAAAACACTAATAGTCATGCAACTAGTAAGTTGCTATTAGCACCAGTAAATCATAATGAATCAGAAACTGTATTCAGTTTTTAAGCTTAAACAAGCATTTGTTTTCCAGGACATCCTAGACATCAGATGTTCTCTATCTTCCAGGTGCCAAGAGGTAGCAAGACACAAATGGACTGAAATCTTTTTCATAGCCTGTATTTCATTTAATCCCAAATTCAAAGACACCTTGGACTTTTAAAAACAGATCCCAGTAGAATTCCTTATCCAACTGGAAACAATCATGTATGTTTATTTTGTCATCAGTTCAACCCCATATGGTTCTCCCATCTCTAAAGTTTTGCTGTGTCCTGCCAAAAATCACTTGCAAATATCTTGTGACAGTCTAATGGGAACAGAAGTGCTGATAACAGTGAAACATCAGGACAGCTTTGCTGAGGTTGGAATGCACTGCAAGCACACCAATTGTCCTACAAGTCAGATTCTTGTACTGCCTCCCTGCACCTCATACTACCCTTCTCTAAAAAATCTGATCAAGCAAATACTCTTAGTTGTTTCTCACTCTTCAGCCAGCATTAGGGACTTTCACCCAATACTTTAGTCCAAAAACTTTACTTCGAAACACAGACCCTTCTTCCTATGGAACATAATTAGACTTTTTGTCAAAACCATTAAAAATTTGGGTTTCTCAGTGGTCGTGGAGAGAATGAGGAGAGTAGCACATGATACAAGAAGAACAAATATTCAAGTCCAAAAGCAACAGATCTTGGTACAAGCCCTCAGAATTGAGAGCAAGGAGTCCCACTCATTCTACTCCAACTTACCTTAATGACCATCTTGCCATGTTTCAGAAAGAGGAGCTGATTAACACAACCTGGCTCATTATGAGATCTCACCAATTTATACCAAAACAAGTATTTTCAATACATACTAAATCTGCAAACTCACTATCTCCCTTGGGGAAGTCTGCTTCTTCACCATTACCATTCCCAAAACAAGTGATCCAAGGATCTGGCTATTTCTAGGTTCTCGTTGATAGTGCTGCAATTGAGCTTTGCTGGCACAGATTTCCAGTTTGTACCAGCTATAGTAGAGGTTCATCTATGTAGTTGAGCAAGACTGTTTTCAGACTCTTTAGATACCTTGTGGCCAATGAAGTGAGGCAAGGAACCCTCCCAAGAGATGACAGTAGACAACAGCTGGATACCATACACAATCAGAAAAGTTCAAGACAACAGCAATGCTTTTAGAACTGTTCAAAGTGCTCCTGTATGGCAAAAAAACTAATAGTGCTAGAGATCAACCTCACCATCACTACTCCATTAACTTACTTGTGGAGAGGAAACATGGAGAAGGAAGACAAAAGTTGGGATAAGTGACGGCAGGCACAGTTTGAAGGTAAACAAGCAAGTTAGAGTACTAGCAGATTCATATGATGGTGCTGGGTAGGGACAGAGATAAAAGGACTGCAGATTGCAAGGCAACAAAAACAGTTTTGCAGTAGGCTTTTCTCCCTCAGGAAAGGAAGAATTGAGCTAACAAATGTAATTTTCCTCTAGTTTCTCCTACTTCAGACTTTCCATAACACTATCCTATTTAGTTTGCTAATATTTTTCCCAACCAAGTGTATTCATTTGTGCAGTATATAATTCAGAGTTAAATGCCTCCCTGACACCCGATCCCCTCAGATCTCAGAAGCCAAGCAGAGTCAGCCCTGGTCAGTACTTGGATGGGAGATTTCCTGGCAATACTGGGGGCTGCAGGTTCCAGTCCTGAGGACTTCACTGTCACTGTCCAAGCTCACTCGGCCATGCCAGATGAACCTCAGGAGTTAAAGGGTGGGGCCAGTTCTGTGCATGCTGTGCCTCACCTAAAAAATCCACTGCACAGGCTTGAAGGGCACACCCATGTGGGGAGAGCCCTTCCCAAATCTTCATTCACAAAGCCAAGCCATCATCATCATACCAATTCAGAGTACTTTCCCCCATTCTTTTAATGATAGCAATTCACATATTAAGCATTTTAAATTTCAAATCAGTATTTTAAAATTGAAGTTTTATTTTGTGCTTCTCTCAGAACTGCTGTGATCAACGTACCTGACAGTCGTTGTAATCTTACAGGTAACTTCAGGGCTATCAGGATTGTGCTTTTCTTCTTTAACCACACGGTCTCAATTTGTGCATCTTCATATCCTTGTATTTTCTCTGAATGACTTGCTAGGGTTTCTTCTGAGTAGGAGACTATTTTAATCTCAATAGAACTGCTATTTCATATTTGTTTACTTAACTTTATATTCTGCCTTCACATAACTAAATGCTAAGAATACAAGAACACCTATGTGACACATATTCCCATATCAAATTCCCTTCAATAGACCAGGGAGAAAAAGATGGGATCTTTCTCTGAAACAAACCAACCAAGCATATTTACATCACCGATGTCATGCTTCCCTCTACTGTTGACCATAAAAAGTGCAGTTACCTGGTAAAATTTTGAAGTCTTCCTTAAAAAAAAATTTAAAAAGTACAAATGAATCTTTATTTGCAGGCAAAACTTAGCAAATAAGCTTAATGAAAGTTTTATTTCCTTTGTTAAAAAATTACAGGCACTGAGCAGAACTATCCCCACTTATCTCAAGCTTGATATTAGAGAAAGTAACTAAAACATACTAATATATATTAACTACGTGTATGTAATTAAGAGTAAAAACACATCAAGAACCAAACTGTTATGGAAATAACTAATTAGGTGTGTCACAAGAAAGTGTTACACATTTCACATCATTGCTTTCAAGAAATGAATTCCACAGATACATTAAAATGTCAAAACAGTAGCGGTCTTTATTTCCATTAGACAAGTTAACACTTCAGTTAATATTACCCTTTTTCAACATTTGGGAGATATGGAAATGAGTGACTTTAAAAAGTGAAATAAACCCCCTTCCAAAAACATACTTGATAATACATGTCTGAATTTTATACTGTCCCTCTGACGAGTCCTTTACATTATGTGACATCACATATTTTGCAAGACAAAATAATTTACTGTTTTTCAGCCTCTTATTTGTGAGCCCTCAAAGTGACTAAGAAAAGCAAGTTTGTACATGCTCTGCAGCAATCTTAGTATACAGATTTCAAAGCGGTCTCAATTCAACTTGGGGGAGAAAAATCTAGAGGTCCACAAATCAAAAAACGGTAGAAAATACTGTATTGGAATAAACACTCAAATTTTACTGTCCTGGAGGGAAAGTGAACATTAACTTAAAAGCAGAATACACATTAGTCAGTATTTTTCTAATTTTAGTACCTGGGCTTTGAATAATGCAGTTATCAGTTGTTTTCAATTAAGAACAAGTTAAAACTTGCAGACTACAGAAAAATAAATGAAAACAACCTCCTCTTTCCATCTAATGCCAAGTATGTACCATATAAATAACATCTGTACTAGAGAACTCTTCATTTACATCAGAGCTTTTCAACAGAAATAGGATTTAATTTTGGTGTCAATTCAAAAGTTAAAATTTTAGTTCACATCTCGTTTAAGATTTTTATTATAGAGAAAAATTAGTCGTGCAAAACCAGCTGGCAGTCTGTTCCTGTTGCAATTCATGACTACTGAAAAATTACAGTCTTAAAGCCCCTGCCCCTGCCAAGCCTTCTCACAGTCCTGCCAAGAAACACATTTAGCCACAGAATGCTTGTAAATTTTTTAGGGGAGCAGGGGGATGTTAAATAAAAAAGCGTCTCATCTAATGAGGAAAGGAAAGGCAAAAAAATCAATTACTAGTTTTCACAGTAAAATGCATCAGCTTTGTAGTTTCATTTGAAACCAAGAACAAATCATGAAACGTCATGAAAATAAGATTAAAAATCTCCTAGAGTGATTACTAAATGAAGTTAAAATTACCACACTAATCAGTAAACCCCAGAAGAAAAGCCTATGCCTCATATCACAGGTCCTACATTAAACAGTATCTGTTTTTTCAAAATAAATCGATAAAATCTGTATGTTTGGCCACTTTGCACATTTTTCCCCCTAAAAAATACAGTGTACAGAAAAAAACCCTCATAATTCCCATTATGAATTCTAAAGTATAAGGTCAAATCCAGAAGTTAAAGATCAACGAAAAGGATTTTAAATTATTTACAAATCCAGCAGGTAGAACTACCATAATGGCTTTGTTTCCATTCCTGTAGTGGCTTTCTCTTATCCAGCAGCATCTGCAGTAGGAATCTCTTCAGACAGCTTCATCACTGATCATCTGTCATTTTAAGCAACTCTAGAAGAGCTCCAACAGCTCCAAAATAACCCTTTGAACAAAGGCAAAGGCAAACCAAAACCAATCAAATTCCAAAATAAAGCATAAAGTCTTCAGTTCTGTTAAGGCAATTAAGATGTTTATTGTAAGATCAGCCCTGCTGTATTTGCTCTATCTGAATTATGACTTAGTAAGATCTTTAGGTACAAGAAAGGGCCTGATACTGGAAAAAGTCTTCCACAGTTGTCAAAAATTGTCAAAAAGAAATTACAGAACCATTATAATGATGCTGTATCGAGGCAGGGCAGTTTCCATTACGAACCCATCCATTTGGTAGTCACCTCAAAATTATGCTTACAAAAATTAATTATACTTGAGGTTTATATACCAGCCTAAACAAATGAACATTGTTGGTACCAGCGTCAGAGAGCAAAAATCAGAGATGGGCAATGTTTAACAATGCATAGCACAAGGTTAGTGATCAAGCCAAGAAGTTAACATGTGGTATTTTCAAGTGAATTTGTAAACTAAATTGCCTTTATTGCAGAACTTTGCTTGTGCATTCACTTCAAACACTAGCACTGAAATTCTCCCTTTCTAACTTCAACAAATAAAGAACAAGATTTTTGTACTTACAAATAGAAGTTCAAAATGTATTTCCTTACCTCATGTTCCAAAAACAGAGCTTTCAGCTGTCCCTTAGACCAATAATCCATAGCATATGCTAGCACCTTCATAGAAATCATATTAATTCTGAGAAAGTTTCCAACAAATACCACCTTGTCAATGTTCTGTAAAATTGAAATTGAAAAATAGACCAGAAACATTATATTCAGCTGAATTATTTTCCTCATTCAACATGTACCTCTGGCTCTACTATAAAGCTAAATGGGAATTTTGCATTACATTTAAATTCTCCAGACTGAAAAGTCAAAAAATAATTACAGTTACTGACTGCTAAGCAGAGACACTACAAGGGTGGGGAGGTGCCAAGTTCGATTCCGAAGAAAGCGAGAGGCCATTATCACAGATGATCAGTACTTGCTTAAAAGCTCAGGACCTTCTCAACATGAATCAGATGATGAGTGTTTTCTGGTGGTGTTTGCTTTTTTGAACTGTATATGGCTGCACTGAAGACATCTTTGCCCCTGCATGTCATATGAAGCAACTTTCCAGAGATCCCTATGATTATAAAATCCAGATGGAGAACCTCTAAGGGGTATCTGAGAAGGATTAAATTAAAGATGGGAAGAAGCATCTTTCATTATCTGTTATCTGGACTGTGGTTCCATTTTCAAAAAGCAAATGAAACGTGGCTGACATGACACTTGATATGTATGGCATTCCTTTCTTTCAAAGCTCACTTGAACTCAGTTTTCATTTAGGAAATAAAGATTTTTGAACCATCAGCACTAAGCTGCCACTGAGAAAGCCATGGGTTATCCTTTCCTGTATGTACATCACTGCAGTAAGCAATGGTTCTGTCTGGTGTTTAAACAATGCCCAGAACATCTCATCAAGACCAGTTCTGCCTATCATGCACAAAAATGCACTTGCACTTTGCATTGGTCTAACATGATGTTCTCCATACACTAGAATTGGTCTATAAGATTCAGCAGGAGGCCAAGTCCTGGAGACAGAAGCTTTTACAGGAGTCCTGAAGTGCCCTAGAAATGAATCTTCAAGAGTCCTCTGTAGAAAATTACCAGAAAAGGTCTGCATAGAGGCTAGAATTACCAAAGATTAGCTCTCCTACATTCACACAGCTCTATAAAGCCCAACACTTGGCTCTGCAGCAATTCCTTTGCTCCAGGCCACAGTTCTGTCATGTCCATACTGGGCATGTGACATCCTACAGAGAACATGCTCACTTGAATACTCAGTACTGAAGAGTAAGATACCCAGATGCAATAACTCATTTAACAGCCTCTGATGACTGAGTTACATGTCTGATTGCCCTCAAACCAAACACATCAACAAAACTCTATTGAAATAATTTAGGTTTCGTTCTCTATCTCCTTAGACTTTGTGGTCGTATCAGCATGTATTCATACTTGTTACCAGGAATTAATGACTGAAAATAAGAACTAATCAAACTTCAAAAGGTTGCTATTGAACACGGCCAAGAGCACCTTGCATCCTTGGCAGTTTTGTCTCTGAAGTAATTTCTGACAAAGGAGGGACAAACATGCAACTAATTCATTTCCTGTAATGCAGTACCATTAAATTGATTAGAATCTACATTTCAATTTCATGCTCATATTATTTTTCTGCATATAAACACAAAGCTACTGTTACCAGAAATTGAAGCAAGCAGTACTTAACACAGAGTATAAAAATTACTGTACATTTTGAATCTAAAAATACTAGTCTTATCTACTAGAATAGCAGAGCGTATATCAACATGCAAATTTAATTTAAATATTTTCCAACATTTCTTGACAAGATTAAAATTTTATTAATGATGCAAAGTTTCCTAAATTTTTTTAGCTGAATGAAAAACAGCTTTAGCATTTTTCAGGAGTTGGAAAATGCAGAAATGCTACTTCTGTCTCCCTTAAGACTCTGCCTTAAGGTTGAGTCTTGTCAATTTAAATTGTCCACTGCTGAAGCTTTCAAAGTTGAAAGACAAAAATCTTAAACTGATAAACAGATGCTGATGACATGCTCAGTTAAGCTAATCAAATTACAGCATCCTAGAAAGGACATGAACTCTTGCACTCTGAGGGTCTTGTTAAATTGTTCGAATACCCTGCAGTAGAAAGCTACAGTATAGCTTCAATACAGTATATTCACATAGTTGCAATATAATTGAATAGGGAAATCTGTATCAATAATGCAATAAAAACCCCACACTTATTTTTGCAAGAAGGCTTGTTCAGATGCAACTTACATGTTCTGCTAGTAAGAAAAGTATAAACCAGAAGGTTGGTTTCCTTTATACAGTTCTGCCGTGCCTAGGACAGACCATTTCAAATGATGTGTAGCCAAATGGTTCCAGACTATGGAATTTTTCAACCCCACTGCCAACTGTGTGCAAGCAAATTTGCTTTGAAGTTCTGCAGACAGAGTATTTCATTTATTCCCCAGCCTCATTTTTTCCTGCACATATGCAAGTCATTTTCAACACAATATTGCAATAATTGGGAAAAACTTATCAAAACTTATGCTTCAGGGCATAAATTGATTCTGTCAACCTAGAAGTGAGCTTCGCCACAACTCTAATCTAATACATACAAGCTCCACAAAAGAGTATCATATTCAACTGTTTTTTAAGCTCTTGTTTGGGAAGTTCATTCATCAAGCTTTCTGTAAGTCAGCCATGTCTCCCAAAGGCAATTTAGGTGTCTAGATTATTTAGCAGAATGATAGCATTAGTTTCCCCCCTCCAAGAGCACGCTATCTGAAGATTGGCTTACTTGCAATGATACCGCATGTTTGATTTTTCTTTTTTAATAGTATGTAAAGCTGATAAAACAAGTTTTCATTCTCTAAAACTACAAAATAATTTAGTTAAGTATTGTATAAATTCGACTTTAACACTGTGAAATGAGAATACTTAACACATCAATCCATACTCCTCCACAAAGTTCAATGGATCACGTCCAGTTTTTAAGTAAGCCTGCCCACAAAACAAACATTTTTCACAATGACTCAGAATCATTAGTTTCATTAGTAGCCTATTTCCTCCTCTGAATGCATCCCATGTGGTTCCCTGCTGCAACTCTCCATGCTTTGATAGCCCTGTACAATGCTGCTTGAACTCCATGCCACAAGGCAACACTGTAAAGAAGCTGAAAGCAAAGAGAACACTGAAAAGAGAATCATCCTGACTGAAAGAGTAAAACGTTCAAAAAAAAAAGGAAAGTATCTATGTATGTCTGTAGCCACTTTTCACAACAAAGGAAGGTTATTAGTGGCATTTGATAGGGGAGCATACATTAAAATTAGTGCTGCTCAACGTACCTGAAAGGTGTTTTGGAGAACAATATGAGCAACAAACACAAGCAGGCATACAAAGTTAGTCAAAAGAGAATTAAAAATAAGCAGCATAGCAATGTTGAAGAGACTTAAGTCCAGTGACTAAGGAAAAAATGGCAGATGAAGTTTAAGTTAGAAAAGGGAAATGACACAAATGAAAGGGGGAAAGAAACACTTGAGTATTCAGACACAATGACAGGCTCCAAATTAGCTACTTTAGACAAGACTGGAGGGACTGTGGATGGTTTCTTAAAATTGAGTTCCATGCTCACAAAAATGAAATATTAAGAACTGCCAGTAAAGGAACTCAGAACTCAAATTTTATCAATATGCCATTACATAAATTCACTGAGCAATGACACTCTGAATTACCATAAGAAGATCTGACCATTCAATCCTAAAAGTATTAAAAAGACAAAATGAAACTGTGAAAAAAGAATGTCTTACATGAGAAAGGAGATTACGTATTAGGACCTTCTGCCTTGGAAAGACCACAAGGAAGGTGTGGCAAAAGTTTATTAAAAAACAAAATCAAAATCCACACCCACCAAAAGCACTAGTAACTAATTATTTACTATTTCTCATAAATAATAAAAAAAGCCAAAGCTAGAACGGACCCAATAAAGTAATCAGGTGGCAGCTTGGTAAGTTTCTTGGTTTTGTTTTATTGGGGATTGTTTGGGCTCTGTAGGTGTGTTGATGATTAAAAATATAAAAAAGAAGTAATTTCTTCTACTGACAATGTGCTGTCAGAGCAGATAAAACAAATTAGTTATCACATAACAGTAAAGGATGCAATCTGCAGATAAAAACAAGGGCCTAAATGTTTGGTTTTGTGGTGGGGTTTTTATGAGTGGGTATGTTTTCCTTTTAACTGCTGAAAGTTGGAAAGGTGTATGAATGGAACAATCATCCATATTTATCATGCCTGAAGAAAAGAATGTAACAAGCCTCTGACAGGTGTCTGAGGCAGGATAATGAAGTGCATTTTTCTTTTTTCTGACCTAATGCAATCTATAAAAACATTTACATAATACACAGTCTGTGTATTATGAACCCATCATGCTATTGAAACAATCTAAGCAAAATAGCATTCAGAATAAAGTTTGTTGTGGTATAGTAAAAACTGTTAATAGTTACAAGGTAATTAAGAGTAATAATTTGTATTAGATAGGTGTCAATATCTATGTATTACAGCTTGAGAGCAACTGAAGAGCTCTAGGCTGAAGCTCTCTGCTTCAAGGAGATCTTCGCAGTTAACTTCTCTCCCCTCTTGTCTAGCTTTGAAGCACAAAGTACCTTACACATTGCATCAAAGCATACACAAAACAAGTCATAAGAGTTATGACATGTTGTTAAATACATGCACATTTACCAAGGCCAGTTACAAACCTACTGTGCCAGCAATTTGCATTTTCTACATTCTCACTGTGTTTTTTCTGAAAGTCTTAAACTCTTGCTAAATAACTTACCTCATTCAATGCACACATGCGAGCAATAGAACCTATGTTGTTGGTGATGGTGACCAAAGTAGCTCTGGCCAAGTCCTCTTTTCTGATGGAATCTCTCTTTTCTTTACTCATCATATGACCAAAGCTGTGTGAGGAAGATGATGTCTTTTAACAGAAGATATTTAGGAGTGCTAAAAGCCCTTAAAACTTTGTAATAAGCTTTGCTTGGACTTGATATCCATTGATTTGTGACAGATTTGAAAACTGAGTATCATTAGAAAGGCAAAACAATGAGTAAAGACACTTCTAAAATGATTGTAATTTAAATGGACACAAACTACATCAAGCACTGCTTATACTTGTTTAAAAAAAAAAGAGTAAAGAGGTCTAAGGACAAACCACATGATACATCGAGTGACATTACCACATGGACACAGTGCATAGTCCAGGGATTATGCATTCAGTTTAGCAGGCACAGGAAGTTTCCCAAGGGACTCGTTAAAAACAGCTCAATTAACACATACCTTGACGCTACAGCAGATCCCTGAAGGCCAAACCGCTCGTAGTCACCTCCATAAATATCTTTCACCAGTTTATCCACATTGGTGCTGTCTCCTTTTGCGGCCATTTCCAGCGCTTCTTCAAACGTCTCACACCCAGTAAGCAGACAGCAAAGGCCCAGGAACGTTCCTCCTCCAAGACTAGAAAAGCACAGTCCCTTCAGACAAGCAGCTTGAATCAGCTTTTACCATAACTCTTCAGACTTCCATTCACAATATGGTCTATGTTTCTACCAGCTGTATCTTGCAACTCCTCCCTCGGAGGAGAGAAGACAGACACATTAAACTGAGCTGCTATTTAGCACAGTCCAGTGTGCTTTTAACTGAACTACTCATAAGTCTTTAATACTTAAATAGGAGAAACTATACTAAAAAAAGAGTTAGCTAGGAATAAAGTCCAATCCAACACCACAGATATCACTTTGCTATTTGTAGCACTCTAGCAAGTTTTCCTTGTGCAAGAATAATTAGCCACCAGAGCACTCAAATCAGTGATGAAAAAACAAACAGTGAACAAAGTTAAATATCTATACAGGGGCAGGAAGCCAAGAGAGATCTAGCCAGTGGCAGGAAGCAGTCTGGTTGGTTCCTGTTCAAAGCAAGGCATCAGTCCTGAATGTTCTTTCCCTGCAAAAACTCTGAACAAGGAGCAGTCACTTTAATATCTTGTAAAAGCTCAAGTACAATATTTACTGACTGTATAAATTTAGCAGGGAATATTCAGCTGTGCGTAACAGGTTGCTATCTTGTTAAAAATCTACTTTGGACTCTTCAGTCTTAATAGACATGAACTT
Organism: Hafferia zeledoni; assembly: GCA_035583235.1. Lineage (NCBI taxonomy): Eukaryota > Metazoa > Chordata > Aves > Passeriformes > Thamnophilidae > Hafferia > Hafferia zeledoni. The sequence continues at coordinate 18,952,948 of JAWWEV010000169.1, forward strand.
CAACTTACTAACCTCTACATCCTTCCTCATTCTTTCTTAGCCCCTGAGAAAGTTAGCTTATATGCTCTGACTGCAGTCACACCAACTGGAACCACTGTAAACAAGAGGATCAGTGAGACACCACATTTGCACTTCATGAAAAAGCCCAGGAGACCAGATAGGAACACACAGTTTAGTTTGTGCTCTTGGACTCTAGGGTAAGTTTTCCAAAACACATCTAGTAGCGTTGTAATACATTCAGTATCTGAACAGCAGAAAGCTCTACACATCAGTGGCAAGACAGTATTGATTTCATTATTTGTAACAAATCAACAACCCATTGCAGTCATGTTCATCTGTACTGTATTCAAAAAAATGGCTCAAGGCTACTACTGTGATAAAGATATGCCCTAGATAAGACAACAGGAGACACATATGCAGTCATGTGCAGTATAGAGGAGAAACTTGAGCATGTGCATGTGCTGAAGAACAGAATGCAGCTTTGCAAGGGACTATAGTAACTCCAAGAAGCTTCTTCAATTTTATTGAAAGGCAATTTTTTTCTAGGTTTGTGTTTGAGTGGTTTGTTTGCTTTTCTTTTGAATTAGGAAAAATGAAGTAAATCAGCATAGTTTGCATGTATGAGAAAAAAGCTGGATGGATTTATTGGTACTTTTGCTACTCCTCTGGATGGACACATCTGTAACTAAGCGCTTTGCTAAAAAGTTAGCACTGTTGCCACATCTGCGGAACAAACTTAAATATGCCTCAGGGTGTTTTTTGGCCTTAAGAAGAAAATTCTGCATCCACTCTACTGAACTCATGAATTCCTAAACAGAGCAGGCACATCTAAATCCCTTACTGAACACAGGCCAGAGACCATTTCAACTCAGCAGTACCCAACAAATCAATTCAGAGAGCACCAGCTGGCCCAGGCTGAAATCACACTGAGGGCAAAGTACCAGTGAATTCAGACCATCAGATTCTAGCCTTTACACACTGGCATTCCTTAATTTACCAGCATGGTTCAAGGACCAGTGCAATTAGTAAGGAAACAAGGGGAGATTCCTGTATCAAAATCCAGTCTACAAAGTTTTCCTACATCCTGGGTACATCAAAACTACTAAGTAGGACATTTTTATTTAGCCTAAATGTATTTCACTGATCTGGCTGTTCCAGGGGATCAAAAGGGGAGAGAAGATTCATTTACTGGGACAGCTTGATTTTGGTAATTCAGAGCAAGAGATGGGAAGTAGATTAAGAACACTCAATGAGAGACTAAGGCAAGTCTAAAGCTGAATGGATCAATTATTTCCCTTATGTAGGCCCCACTCTGAAGGAATCCTAGGATATTTTCAGCCTTGCTTTTAAAAGAATTAGGGAGACAAGCACAATTTGGAGCTGCACCTACTGCTCACACTGTCTAGTTCTATATGTTCAATTACTATCGGGAAAAGAAAACAGAATTAAAAGAAACAAAATTAAATTTACCTGGATCCTGTAACTCTCTTATAATTGTCCTTAGAATACAGAGCTAGAATGCTGACCCCTGAGCCTATGTTAACCAGCAGCATAGGATATGGATTATCAAGGCAGTAAGGCTTTTTCTGGCACTGTTCAGGATCTGTAGGATTTTCAAAATAATAGCACTCTGGTTGGCCATTGAAACCAACAGAATCAACAAAAAGGAGGCCCTGGATCAAACAGTCCAATTCATCCAGTTTGTGGAGCTGTAAATCAGCAATCTGCAAAAGAAGAACAAGAATGAATAAACAAACATTTCCTAGTATAATGCAACACTAAGAAGGACAAAAGGCTCTGCTGAAGCACTTTAATCACTTTAACAGTAACACATTATGCTATTTACACAATACAAACATCTAAGCATGAAGTCTGAAATAAAAGTTTGCTATCTGCCTGACAACAGGTACCTCCCAAAACAATGATGTGCTATGTAATAATGCCATTTAGTTCCTGTGCCTTTGAGACATTCTTTGCTCTGCAAGCAGGAAATATTTCTCCCCCTTAGCATTCTGAAGCAATAAATTTCTTTCCCCTTATTCCCAGCCCAAGAAGAGCTGTATTCTGCAGCTTTTGGGGAGTATCTGACACGTGTCTACACATTATCATTCCTCAGGATGCAAAGTACTTTAGCTCATCATCAAACTACGTTTCCCAGCAATTTAATGAAATTTTCAATAGAAGCACTAAGATATGCATGTTATGTTAATATGCATTCAATACACAGTGAATTATGCCTGAAAGATCTGTATTTTTTAGTATGTCACCAGTACTCTCAAAGTTACTTCTTTAAATTAAAATGAGCACTTTAAAATGCATCATGAAAAACAGGGTACTACCTATGTTTGGTTAAAAAAACCAAACAAAAGGATTGTCAGGCCCCCAGAAACATGTTCATAAAAACATAAACTGTAACAAAGACAAAAAATTTAAAAAAAGCTAATAAAGAACATTCTCTCTGAGATTTCACAGGTCACTATAACTGTACTTAAGCAGATATGTCTACTTGTCACAGCATTCTGTTCACTGGAATTAGAAATCACATCCCTTTCTCAAAATAGAATACAGTGCCAATCTGTAGAAAGTTCCCTTTCCAGTTTCAGGTAGAGAAGAGGGAGCAAAAGTATTGTAAAGTTGCCCATTCAAATCCTGAGTCTTTGCATCCTCACACCTGCAAAGCCAGTCTCACCCAACTCTACTCTTTAGCAAAAAAAGCAACAGAGCATTAGGAACAATAGGGAGTTTTACAGTACAGAGCTGGTTCTCAAACATTTGCATATTGCAGGATGTTTTTATTACAGCTAATGGCGAAGACTTAAATGAGTAACTACGTCCTATTTTTAATTCTGGAAGCTTTATTAAATCACTATAAAGAGGAAAGATATTTTTATGGAACAGGCATGGCCAATAGGTTACATTCTTTTAAGCTATTTAAATCTCTCCTGTTAAGTCTTTTCTCTACTTGTACATGGCTCTAGCTTGCCATAACTGAAAGCCAGCCCACTCTTTGGGTCTGCCCTTTTGTTCTACTTGCCAGCCTTCAAATCCCTGAACCATAGAAAAAAAATAGGATAGAAAAAACCAGCACTCTCAAAGACTCAATATACATCCAGATGTTTATACAACAGGAGAGACAGGTGGAGATCATTTCTTCTTGTTTTCTACTTCCTCTGGTAACTTTTGCAATCCCTTCGTATTTTTTTCTTGGTCAACATACAGCTACAAAATTACAATTACAGAAATGCAGCATAAAAGACTTGAACTAGAAGTTGTTATACAAAAACGAGTCATTAGGAGATTTATGGTTCCTCCTGTAAAAACCTCAGTTCTTCTGTAAGGCAAATACCTGGGCAGAAGCTGCTTTTGTCCGACCCATGCTACACTTTCACAAATAGGAAAGCATTACTTAGAGACCTTGCAAGACACAAGCAAGCAACACAAATCCAAGAGTAAAATACTTCTGGCATCAGTGCAAAAACACAGACAAAATCCTTGATTCTACAAACGCTCCAGTCAGCCCACCAATTTTGTAAGAACAGAATGAAAGAAACTAATCAGATTCTTTCTCAAGCACTACACAGAGAGGTTTTATTAGGTCCAGCCCTCCATGTATAAAAGACATACTAGAATTTGTTCTGCTTTTTATAGCTCTGTGCTGTATTTAACAGCTGATATACTGCAAGCAGAAAAGTCCTATTATACCTTAACAACAACCTCCTGAAACCCATCTGATTTCAAAGATACTAAAGGTCTGTTGTTCCTGTGTACAGATGCTGTTCTGAGGAGAATGAAACCCTGCCTCTCAAACACTTTTAAGAAGTGCTAGAAAATGGTGCTCTCTGTTGAAGTTTAGGTTTGGGGTTTTTTTGTGGTTTTGTTTGTTTGGTTTTTAAATAATGTGTGTAAAATAAAAAATTTTTAGCTGTATTCAAGTACCAGGCAGTATAAAATGAAAAAATAGGGTACCACCTTGCTGCTGCTTTGAAGTATGGAAGCACAGAAGTCAAAGGCTTTGGTCACGTTTGTTTCTTATTATGGGTGAGTAAATATTTCCACTTCAGCCAGATAAACATGAAACAGCCCAAACCTCTAGAAGTGAGCTGAGGGCAGCCATGACATATATGCAACAGAGTTGGTCTAATGTATCACTATTGGTGCGCAGACAACTTTTCAGGGAAGCTGCAGCCCAGGAAACATTTCACCCACTTCTGAGTTTTCACCCTGACACACAGTTCTGGTGAGCGCAGGGAAGTCTGAACCTGGATACAGTTACAAGTTCATTAGTCTCTCGGAATTTGAATCAGAAAAATTACTATTTTTTCTGTAAGAAGCGGTTAGAAACAGAACATCTTGCAAGTTTTTAATTATAACAGCCTCATTTATTATATCACTCTGGCTTTTATGTCTTCTGGGCATTGCTTCAGTTTTTATTTCTTAGAATAGCTTACAATCTAGTTTTCCCTTCCATCTCCCTCCCACTACCTCTCCTCTACTTTTATAAAGACATACTTTGCTTTCTTTATATTTTGATTATCTTCAGTTCAGCCCCCAACCATGCTTCTTACAGAGCTGGGAAATAACCACTCGCATTCAAAAAAGACAAAGCCTAATGCAAGCACAAGTCCAATATTCACTGAGGCAGAAGACAAAATTCACTTTATATCAGCTTTGGGCAAAAAAAGCACTTGTCTGAAATCCTTTGGAGAGGTCTGCCCTCTTGCCCAGCTAGCTGTAGGCATCTCTTCCCTCTCTTGACAGGGAAGAGGTACACTTTGTTTCTCCCCACTCCCTCCAAAGAATTTCCTAGCTTCTTGCTGTGATGGCCACAGAAGGTGTCATGGGTTACTCTACCCATTCTCTGGATGCTCCTTTCAACTCCACCCCACTCCACACACCACAGGCCAGCATTTATGGCCTGAGCAGCAGCATCCACCCTCCTCAAGCAATGGAATTTTTGAGTGTCTTATGCTAACTTAAGAGTTACACAGTTTAGTCATCCTACAACACAGGACAGTGAGTTTATTTAAGATAAATACAGTCTAGAAGTCATACCACAAAGTCAAGCCTTACAATCAGCTGAAAACTGGCCCAAGGAAATCACTATCCAACAGCCAAGCTCACTTTTAAAGCATTTTCCTTACAGGTTATGGGGAAAGTCAAGGCCTGAGTTTAACATTGTGTTGGTAAGAGATTTCCTTCCTCTCCTGTCCCAAATGTTCTTGATTAAGTGACTGGGATTTTTCTGGCCCACACCCTGCTCCCACTGAAATTAGCAGTAAAATTTCTATCACAAGAAGTCAACCTCTGCAGGTGTCTGTTCAGGAAAGGAATACAAAGATTCCACCTTTGAGCCACTGCAGTCAATAGAAATTTTGCAGTAGTGCAGGTTTTAGAAAAAAGTCTGAATAATTCTTTCTTCCATCATCTTCCATGTATCCTTTACATTGAGATGCTTTACAAAACTGAGGGGACAGCCTTAGAATTTATTCCTCACTACATTGCTTGCACAGAAGTTTGCTGTTAATGTGCATGTGCTGTCATGGAGGAGTCACAGAGCATAGAGAGAGCCATATCACAGGTTTATAAGCAAAAAATTTTTAAGTACTCCTTACTTTCACAGAAGTGGTTACTTGAGCATTTACAAAATATGTGAAGTGACAGTACACGGTGGGAAAAGGAGGAAGGATTATCAGAATTAGGGCATCAGATTCATCCATGCCTTAACACCACTGTTACCTGAAAATAAAGACAGCCAGCCATAAAGACCAATCATTCAGAAAGGGGGTTAAAAAAAGAAAAAGAACAAAAAGCAAAACAGAACAAAAAATCCCCAAACAACCACCAACAAAAAAACCCACCCCCACCTCGCCCCTCAAAAAATAACTTAGCTGGAAACAGTCCTTTTGGTGAATTACTTTCTCATGCTCACTTCAATGAACATTAAGTGTAGCCATATCGTTGGTAAAATATTCCTGTAGCCTAGTTTAATGAATAGAGTTAGTTTTCCTACTCCTAAAGAAGCATTCAGATCTTAAGAATGAATCATATGATTTGCCAAGCTACTGATCGTTACTGCCGGCAATCGCCAAGCAGACCACGGAGACGTCTTCAGGTCTCCTCCTACCCAACAGTGTGGATCACATGAGGGAGGTCAAAAGCCTAAAGCCAGGCAGCTTTGTAGATTTAGTTGCCCTTTTAAGGTAAACAGAAGATGTCTCACCATTTTTATGTCATTTTTTAATACACAAAAGTAACAGAGATATCTAAATCAAACCTATTCAACTCATTTAGGGGTTCAGGATTAGATAATGGAACAGGGAAGTGACAACAGGGTGTTTGCTTGTCTGTTTTGAGGAGAAAAAGCTTCTGTAATCTTAGAAGGTTTCCTTCTTTGGAATTTAAATGCTGTTTTGCAATACGTTGGAGCTTTTGTCCTAAATCTATCCAATTCTAGAAATCACATAAGCATTGAGAAATACAATGAAAGACAAATAACTTAGAAGCATATACACAAGGAAATAAAGGGCCAGAACAAAAGCATGTTAGCTAGATCAATTAATGAGTTTCCTAGCATTTAGCCAGATTTTTTTATGAAAATATTCACAAACATACCCTAGTTCTTCCAAATTGCCTTTAAGTAATACACAGGAACATCTGAAGTCTCTCCCATACAAGGCATTATACAATACTGAATCCTGCAACAGCAAGATTTAGACTTGGCACAGTCTCTCTACATTCACACGTGTGTTAGAGTGATCAAATATTTGAAACAGACATTTCAGTACTTTGAGAGCAGTCCTAAGCTGTTGGCCAGTGTCAATTTACAGTCTGCAGAACACACTGAGATAGCCAGCTGCTGGTACAATGGCTAATGAAGTGTGCCAGTACCCAGAACACTCAGGCCTTGGAGAGAGATTAAGAAATCAAACCTTCATGTAATGGATAGTATTTTGCTTCTGTAATTCTCTATGGATATTATAGTTTGAGCCAAGAAACACTTGCTGTAAAGGAGAGCGTGGAACTGGACAGCTGTAAGAGGTGTCCAAAGCACTCACTTAAGTGTGATTACTTTATGCTACATAACTCCCCAGACAGTCTTTATTGGGTTTTTCTGAAATTATCTACAAGTGTTGTAGCACACTGAATGTTAACCAACCCTGTAAAGATGTAGGGTTTCATGCCTAAGTCCACCAGTTATTTGCTATGTGACCTTTTTTATTTGCTCAACAGGGAGCAAAACAGCCATAGTTTCAACTGTGGCTTCCAGTGCTGTATCAATGCAGCTGAGACAAGACTGGTCCCTCGCAGTAAGCTGCATATATATGGCAGGTAAAGCCAAAGCTCCAGAGAGAAATGCTCAGCTGTGGCAGCCACCAGGTAACTTTCAGTTCAGTTCTACAACTGAAGGAGCAACACAAATGAACTTCTTTACTAAGTAAGCAACTGTAGCTGCTATTACATGATGCAGGAAGAAAGAATTTGGAAAGACTGACCACCACAAAGAGAATGTGACCTGAATCATTCCCTGGAATGTGTAAAGACACTCAAAAACACCTGAACTGAGGCCACATTGACTAGAAATAAAACTCACCTTTTTACTGTAGTGCCAACATCCCTACACAGTATGAGTCAAACAAGCTTTTGAGGACTCATTCATCAGTAGACCCTAATATGTAAGGGACCTGCAATCAGCCTAAAGGACAGGAAATCTGGCACTAGTAGTGGACTACTATACCAATGTAGAAACTTGACCGTTTTTCCTTGGACATGGAAGCAGTTGATCTAATATTTACTAAAAGTGACTGCACAACAGTGTAAGAGCTGGAATTCATGTTGAGCTCTTACAGCTTTCTCTTTTCCCCTTAGGATCTTGGTCATCTGGTATGTGAAGAGTATTGACAAACAAAAAAACCCTCATGCACTACAGAAGCACACAAAGCCAAAGACTGCAGTCAAGAGCAGTTGGTGAATCAGTATAATAGGTCCCTAGAGTTAAGCAGAGACAGAAAAGCTACTGATGTTACCTGCCATACACACCAACCATCTCTCACCCTCAAGATCAGGTCAAAAGCCAGGGACAGAAGCGTCAGACCTGCCTGCCTGGCAAGTAAATCATTCACATTAATCTTAGTGAGACTGTTCTGGTATAATCAGATTAGTATCTCTTTTACAGAAAATAAATGAAGATATGTCCCAATACAGACAGATACAGAACAGACAACTCCTGAATGCTTTTTTCCCTCTTAACACAGTGTGTGCAATGGTTCTTCCGGGCCTCTGTGCCACACTTTTTGTAGTGTACTGTAGTGCCAAACTTCAGATTTCCATCAGTTTCTGGAGTTCCCTGCAGAGACTGTTTTTAAATTCTAGGGGATCTGGGACGTACTCAACTCATGAACTGCCTTTCTTCAAATGATGTATTCCCAGAATTCAAATCAAAAGCTAGCTGATATTGTCATGTTTCCATACACTGTTTATCCCCCATGATCCATGCTTAGTCTTCCAGACTCTTGATGTCCCTCTGCTTGAATGTTAATACAATGGGAAGGAAACAGGAATCAAATCTCCAGCCAGCATGGCTGCATTTCTAGTTTTCCAATAGACAACCAGTTTGCAAGTACCTGTAGTGTCAGGCTTCTCTGTTGTCATAACATACCCTCAGCTGATTATAAAGCATCTGATCACCACAACTGTATTCTAAAAAAACCCACATTTACTAAACACATCCTGCAGTAGAATACCCAGCAAGTAGAGTATGAATACCCTCCTGTCCTCTCTCCATGTTCTCAGCAATGCCACCAATTAACAAACATGAATTGATTCTGTTAATCTTAACTGCTTAGGATGGACCAAAAAAATTGCTATTTTCCCTGCAAATTTTAACAGAAGGGCTCCCATGATGCTTTCCCAAAGTACTTCCAGCTAAGCCCATATGAACTTTTCACTTACCGTTCTAAAGTCCTCCTCAAACTTGTAAGCTCCACCTCCCGTGGCACAGAGCGTAGTGTGCAAACTGGAGAAGTTCTTTTCACTACCCATCTGTATGAACCTGTGCATGGCACAGCTGGGAAAGCGGATGAAGTGCAGGTTTCCTTTTCGTCCACACATTGTCAAATTTTTCAGTTCAAGGTGGACATCACGAATGCCAGTTTTACCATAGGCTGTATTGGAGGTCAAGTATTTCCTAATGCTTTTCAGGTTTTCCACCTCCTCCTGTTCCTCTTCTGCAGTAATGTCCTTAGGTTCAAAGTAGACCAGTTTAACCAATGTTCCACCGATATCCATTCCAAACCATGGGAATGCTAAGAACAAGGGGGTTGTGGAGGAAGAAAGAGAAAGTCACTATAAATATACAGGCTAGCCACATCACTTCAATCATTTGTTGAACAGCAATTCAGTGCAGTCACAGTACCAGACTCTGCTCCTAAGAGCTGGGGGTCACTTATATGTCCATTTCACATGTATTGGACACCTCCCTAAGTTAAGGCCTCATAAAGGCTCAGCTGAGAAAAAGAATAAAGAAAATATCAAAATTATTCTTCAGAGAAGCAGGTTTTAATAAAATGAAAACACTTTTTTCCCAGGAAATCATTTCACTCTTCTGTCAGCACGTCTTGACAAGAGCACATTTACTGCATTTCACCCAATCAGCACCAATGGGTGAAATAGAATGAAATTGCATTTCACCCAGTTGGCACCAATTCTGCCAATACACTAAGGGGGGGGAGGAGAAACCAAACAAATAGAAGAACAAGATTTCTCAAGTCATATTCCCACTGCGTAACATCTACAATTGCCTTTCCAAGCCCAATCAGAATTCCCAGTCACAAGACTCTGTCTGAAGAGCAGCAATACAGAACTCCCATTATGCTGGAAGCCTCCACATTTCAACCCACGAGAACCAGCAACTCTGTTGGAACTTCACCTCTTGTATACAGTAGCCAAAAGTGGCTTACGTTCAGTACTTACCACTGACAGACCCACCCTTTGGCCATAGACTGACTCCCTTTGTTGGTATATGTGTTAGTCTATCACACAACTATATAAGAAATGCCACTGTTTGCTTCTCAGCATATCTATCTATCTATCTATCTATCTATCTATCTATCTATCTATCTATCTATCTATCTATCTATCTATCTATCTATCATCTCTATATTGCCCCAGCTGACCTAAGTCCACCAAAACCTTTGTCTTGTTAACAGCAAGAGTCAATGACTATGGAGAACATGCAGGCAAGAAGATGCCAACTGAATCAGGTTTGTCTGCCTGCTCCACTTACATATGCATGCACACATTTTAAATTGTAAGCCAGGTAACTTCATGAAGCAGTAAAAAGTGAGAACACAAAGTCTACACACAGGCAGTGCAGAAGGATGTAGCTAGCAATGTTTATTAGAAAAATTAAATTGAAAGCACTGAGCATATGGCTAACTTCTAAGATACACTTTTAAAATAGCAGTGACACAGTCACCCCCCTGCTTTTAGGGAGAATCAGGCAGACTTGCTAGAAACATGATTGTACGAACTAGGGCATCTCAGCTTAGTGTTGATACAAACTTGAAACCATGTGCATAACTGATATTTCTGCCAGTGAACCTAAAAGCAAACAACTTGGAGTAAAGATTTTAATAAGCATAGGAGGTACGGATTGCGCTGTCCTTCCTCGCATTATCACAGATCACTACTAAGTTGCTCAGCTTCAGGCTGAACAAAGCTGCGAGTCTTTTTTTCCCTACCACAAGGCTCTCAGCATCATTCTTGTCTGGCTGAATAATTCAGAAGTCTAACTTCACGATTTTTAATACACCCTCCCTGCCCAAACCAATCCTTAAATGTCAGATGTTTAGAACAAATACTTCTCTCCATTGCTGTATGCCAGGTAATTGAATCATCAGTTTCTGACTCTCCCTAAGGACAAGGCAGGCACAATGCACAAACTCCAATGAAGCAGTTTGCTTACAGTACAGTTTTTCTAAGAGCACCTACTTTTATGTATTTTAAGGTCTAAGTTCCTATGCAGATACATGACAGCTCCCTGAAATGGAAGGAATTCAAAACAAATGTTTTAAAACAGGCTTTATTTTAGGGTTGTTATATGTTACCATAGACTAACCTGTAAGTCAAACACTTTTGGAAGCACAAGGTAAATATTTATGCAAAAGCTGTCTGGTCCACGCTGCACAACATTCTAATGCAGTGGAGCTTAAGACGCCAATCCCATTAGTGATTTACACAAATCTTTATTTAAACTACTGAGAACTTTAATTACCCACTGGAACAGTAAGTCTCCTCCTCAGATATATCTTAACTAGGCAAGGAGGAAGTTTAATTTTAAAAGTAGCATTGTTGGACTATGCAATACAGAACCAGCCTGTAGTTAAGTGTAAGCCAACTTACAATATTTTTCATTAAGGGCATAAAATCTGCTACACTCCACCTGCATCAACAGTTGCTTTAAAGCTATAGTGTACATTTTGTCTTTAAAAGAGGGAAAAAGCATTCCATCCTTCTATCAAACACAAGACCAGCAATAAAAGTGTTAAATGCTAACAGCTGAGAGTTATTCATAAATGACTGCCAAGACATTTAGTTTTATATCTTAACATTTTGAGGAGTAATAACTAAATCATTCATAAAGAATTAGTACTGCAGAAAACAACTAGGAAGTTATTTCAAATCTGTATAGCTCTTGGGATTGATACACACAATGCTTGCATTTAAAAGCAAGCAGAAATACCACGACACTTTTATTTGATCTGTGAATCAAAGTTTCTTTCACTTTGTTGTGCGCCAAATGGAGAGCTGCAAAAAGAAAAGAACTTTGCTTTTAGAACAGCACCAGATTTCTTCAGCACAACTAAAGAGCCCAAGATCAGTCAACTAAAACAGGTATTTCAGTTATGCAGAACAGCAGCTTAGTTTTCTTCATAGCTTTTAACACCAGCTATCTGTTCGAACTACTTGCAATAAAAACAACACCTTGATTGGTAGATCAATTAGGACAAAACCCAAGTCTCAAAGGTTCTGACGAGCCACACTCAAATTCACACAACTTCTGTACAACTGGAGTGACAGTAAAAACACTTCTGTATTCCAGTCATTATTTTAAAAATTTATTCATTGTGTCTGTGTTCCAAAACAAAATGCACCACTGAAGCACCATCAGTTCCTTTCAGTACCTTTAGATAATTCATCTCAGCTGGTACCTGAACAGTTCCACTTTCCAAGCCCTAAATGTGGTGCTAATGGGAGCGTGCAGGCAGACTGGAAGGTGCTCCTGGGTTTTGCTGCCTCTGCAAACGCAGGGAGCAAGAAAATTCACAGGCCACCAAAATTACCAGAGCCCCAGTACCACAACCACAAGGTATGAAAGAAAGACAGGTATTTGTACAGGTAAGGTCTCCACAGGACTTGAGGGAAAATGGGGAGAAAATTGTGGAGGTGGTTTTTTATTGTTGGTTTGGGTTTTCTTGTTAGTTTCTTTTAAACTGAAAATCCACCATTTCACTGACAACCTGGATAAATGTTCAGTTTCTTGGTTATGAAAAGCCAGGAAAGCAAGGAGGGAAAAGTAGAACCTATTACGGCCACATCTTAGTCTGATCAGTTAGTCAAAATGGTGTGATATACTATGAGCAATAAAGACACTGGATAGGTTGCAGAAATGCTTCCACAATGTAAAAAAAATGCAGTTCTTAACTAAAATTGTTTGATAAAGGCTCATGAGCTGATTTCTCTCTTTTCAGGAGTAGGTATCCAACATGCCTATTGGATCAACAGAAAGTATTGTTGCAGAGAAAACAGAACTTTTCTACTGTATTGCTACATAGCAGGAAGTCATAAAAAATAACACTATAAAATCTACTTTTAGGTCCCAAAGAACTGATACAGAAAGCATCGAGATGATTCATGTGTTCCTAAAAGACTGGCATAAATCAGACTCTGCTTATCTTCTTAAGAAAATGAAGTCTCTATATGTTAATAAACTGTAAGTAAGTGACAACTACTTACTGGTTTGTTACTTTGAGATAAAGATCTGTGCTAGTCCAAAATATAGCTGCAGAAGCACGTGACAATGCAAACAGAAGGTATCTACAGCATTGCATAACTAGGTAATCTGATGCACACCAACAGCTGTGCTATCTGGGGCAAAGGTTCACTCATGAGAAATTCCATTACACGTTTTACCTGGTTTCTACATAAACTCTCAAGAGTCTGAACTTATACAGCTATTCCTACAAGGCATTATTACATTCAGATTTCAGCACATTGGATTTTTTAAACTCTTACTAGTGACTTGAAAATACAAGGATACAAGGATAGCATGTTTGAAGGTAAATATCAAATCACAATATTCTCCTGAAGGACAAGAGCTCAGGAGAGCCAAGAATGAAGGGGAACACCTGGATCATGAAGCAACATTCAGCCCCATTAAAGAGGATAACCAAGGGTAATCCTTTTCACACATTTAAACAACCACCACATAAGGTTAGCTGAACCTTTTTACTCCTCAACTCTTATAAAAAGGTTATGCCTGAATCCTTCTCCTTAGAACTTTGTTCTTTCCAACTGGGCCCTAGATTTATTCATGACCAATTTGCAGCAGTTTCTTCCTTGGCCAAAAGTTTCAGCTTATATTTCTCTCTTACAGGACCCGTATTTCCTCGAATACAAGGACAGTATCTCAATTTTTATCAGTAATTCGAATGGGGGTATCAATACTCTGGTATCTTAGTCATAAATATCTCAGATGAAATATCTTAGATTCATCTGCTTTTCTTTCTGAACACGTATATGTTGAAATCCTATTACTTCATTTACATTTCATTTGCATTGCTTGACACTGATGATCTAACAACTTTTTTAATTGGATCCAGAAGAGGTGAGAGAGCCAAAAAGAGTAATGGGGGGGGGGGCGGGGAATCAAAAGAAGAGACACACATAAGATGGCACAGTATTCTCACACCTTCTGAAAGCTGATTTTTAGTAAAAAAAAAGAAACTGGTAATAGCTTACATATTGTTTTTCACTACTTCTTCCTGTTTTATACAATTATAAAACATATAAAATGGAAGCATTTTTTTCTTTGAACAAACATAGACTATGTAGTTAAAAAAATTAGTTCTATCTGCTTAGTAATGGCAACGTCTTCAAACCTTACAAAGCTAGAGCTAAAGAAATCATGTGCATGTATCGGGAAGCATTCCAGTTCATCTTCTGCAGCACGGGCTTATTGAATGTCCACCTCCTCACCAGAAAAAAACCAAACCAAACCAAACCAAAAAACACCTACCAAACAACTAAACCCGAAACAATTAAAAGCCCAAAGCACAGAGCTGTTTGTTAAACATGTGTGACCATGCACACATATGTAGTCCGAGTACCACAAACTGATTCCTAAAGAAGAAGAAAACTGACATAAGCCAAATATCCCTGACAAGCCATCTAGTTAAACTAAAAAAAAAACCAAGACAGAATTCTCAGCAGAAGCAGCACTGAGTCAGTCCTCTATCACGGCAGGCTTATCAGCAAAGCACTCTGGTTTCACAGGCAATCCTCCCTTCTCAGAGGGGGAAAAGACTTGGGAACACAGAATTCTACCTCACCTTTCAGAAAGTAAAAACAATCAAGACAACATCTAAATATGGGTTTAAAAGAATAACTGCTGCAGAAAGATAGGTTTCACTTGCTGAAATATTGGGAAATGCCAATTATCTCCTCCACCACACAAAGCAAATCTCGCAATCAATGCTGAAGTCTCATCTGCCATGTGGCAACTGCACTTCATTTTGCAATGTGTCCTTAAGCACAGAACAAACATCTGCAAAAGCTAGGATTAAAAAAACTGAACAAACCCGTAAAATGGTACTGTACAGTATTTACTGGAGGAGGATGCAGTACCAGCACAATTTGAGTAATAATTTAATAATTTTTAAGGCAGTGACAATGTGCTATCATAATTTCCTGCACAACAAGTAGCTTCAAATTTATTCTTGTACAAAATAAAGTATATAAACTAAAAAGTATACCAGCAAGCATTTGTGTATTTTAATGAGCAAAGAAACTGCCCACAAAATAGTTATACAAAGTACTTCCCTCACCTGCAGTTTCCATTGAAACCTCATTTCATTAAAACTCCACAACTGAATACTCAGTTGTCATACATCTTGGGCAATATAGTCAGACACCTACACTTTTTACTCTGATGGGCTCTTTTTTTTCCTTTAATATGGGATGGAACATACAAATTCCTCATTCTTTCTTAATCAAGTGATTACATGAACCTCTAAAAGCTTTATTCTTTGCTTCAGAATAGTTTTTATTATTATAGAGAGTTTGATATGCAAGTGCTGACTCTTCTTAATTACACCAAATCAAAATGTAAGCTAGTACAAGTTCTGCAGGTTTTGTTCATGAATAAAAACCTGAAGCTGGACAAAGACTACAAAACCAGTGTCTGATCATTGATATGTTACATTTGACAGATAACTACATTAACTATCAACAGGTACTGTAAGTACTACACGATTAATTACTCAGAGAACAGTCTAAGGGAAAGTGGTATGTGTAGCTCAACAAAAACATTTAAAAAGCCAGAAAAGGTACTGGCTAATGTGCAGTCCTGTGAAAGCTGCAGCTCTTCAAGGCTGTTTCTGACTATTTTGTTCTGCTAATACAGAAAAGTTTTCTAAATATCCATTTCAAAACAAAGAAAAAAAAAGCCCAGAGTAGCTCAATGTACACTCCTTCCTACTGAGTAAAAACATCTTTAAGTTTTGGCAGCGGGAAGCTGTGATCCTCACTATCCCTGATTACTCTTTTGGAACACGCTGAACTTTTAACAAAGCAGCAGACATTTGTTGGCTTTATTTGAAGGGCTAGCAAAGTGAGAGTGCAAAGAAACGGAGTACTTTTTCCATCGAATTGTTTTACTTGTAGAGTTTACCATGGAATTATTCAATACCTCCATACTTACAAGTATGATGCTAGCTGTGATCAAGACATTAAAACTACAAATCAACAGACCGCATAAAATTAAGCATAATACAAATATGGATGTTTCAATTTCACAGCCTTAAAACCAAACCTGAAATAGACAGCCAGTTCACTAACACCTCCCAAACCGACTAACCAAAAGCCACAGGGGATGCTTATGAGGAGCATATTACAAATTTAATGTGTTTGCAATGTACATTTTTTCTCCAGTCCGAATAGCCTGCCCTGAGTTCCCAGATCTACTTTCCTTCATTCTAACAATGTTTGAAAAAGGAGCGCACACTAGGCACGCAGAGCATTCCCACGCTCCAGCGCGCTCCGGTCGCCCCCGCCGGGACGCCGGCCCGGCGTTACTTACAGTGCTGCTTGGGCACTATGAGCTTCATGTGCGCGGCGGGGAGGCGGAGAAGGCAGCGGGACCGTGGGCACCGCCCGAGCTGCTCGGCCAGGAGCGGCCGCTCGCCGCCCGCCCGCGTTTGTGCGGGGCCGCCGCTCCCCGCCCGCCGCCGCCCCATTGGCGCAGGGCGGGCCCTGCCCACGCGGGAGCGGGGCCGTGCCCGGGCGCCGCCGCCGCATTGGCCGGCGCGGGGCTCTCGCTCCGCCCGCCCG
>JAWWEV010000169.1:18969655-19020690 GCA_035583235.1 Hafferia zeledoni
CCCGCGGAGCCGAGCCGGGCGGCGCTCCGCAGGGAAGGAAGGAGAGAGGGAGGGCAGGAGGGAGGCGGCGCGGGACTCGCGGCCGCCTGACACGGGGCCAGCGCCGAGCCCCGCCGGGCCGGGCTGCGGCAGCGCCGCGCCGAGGGGAGGCGGCCGGGCCGGCGCCGCTCCGCAACGCCGCGCTCATCACTTACGTGGCCTGTGCCGCCGGCCCGAGTCCACCCACCGGCGCAGCCTGCATTTCTTGGCCGGGGAGCCGTGGCTGAGCGGCGGCAGCTCCGGGCGGAGCAGCAGCGGGTGCGGCGCCTCCCCGCAGCCGCCGTTGCTCAGCGGCGGGCCCGGGGGGTGGAAGCCGTTCTGCAGCAGCCCGCCGAGCAGCGAGCAGGAGGCGGCGGCGGGCGGCGGCGGCCCCGCGGGGGCGGCGGGCCGGGCGCGGAGCTGCTCGCCCATGGCAGCAGCCTCTCCCCTTTGTCTCCCGGCTCAGCCCCGGCTGGGCGCGGCGGAGGCTCCGCTCATGCCGCCGCCTGTGCCCGCAGCCCCGTGCGCTGCGATGCGGCGCCCGCCCCCCCCGGCGCACGGCGCACGCGTCCTGCCCGCAGCGCTGCAGAGGGGCGGCCGACGCCCTCGCCGGGGACGCGGCGACCCCCCCCAGCCGGGCAACGTGCGCGCTCCCGGCGCCGCGCTCGCACCTGCCGGCAGCCGCGGGAGCGCGCCGGGCGGGCACGGCCACCCCCCGAGCTGCCCCCGGTACCGCCACCACCCGGGTCCCGCACCCCGCTCCCGCCACCCTGCTCGGGGGGAACACAGCGCAGGCTGCCCCTGGGACCGGCTGCCGTGTCATTTTCCCTTCGGCGCGCCCTGACGCACATTCATGTGACTCAGGTATCTGTGTCTCGGAGGCCTCTGCCTGCGCTCCGCAGGCACACCTCGTACCTCACACACAGTTATTCGTGCATCGGCATCGACGTTCACGTTTTTGTCTACATTGTCACGTGCCACTCAACAGCTTAGAGGGACTAGAGTGACCTTGAATGAGTTTGACCTCAAGCTTTTTTTTTTTAGTATCTTGGCTTTCCCTGTGCAGCACTGATAATCTTGTGACTGTGATTTATTCTCTGACCGCTGAGACATCCAAGTGTAAAGACATATTTTCTGAATGAAATGTATCAAATATCAAGTGGAGATAAACTGGGTGAACTGTGCTGCAGTGTCATGTATATACTTGAAAAGAAACAGTAACTGAATTTTGCTGTGCATGTGAAGGTCATTTCTTTCTACAAATTGCCAGTCACTACATGGATGGTTGTCCTTAAAAACAGGTCCTGTAATAGCTCCTCCTTACGCCTAAACTTAGTACAGGAGATGGGGCCTCCACTGTAGAACATCTGCAAAGAATGAACAGCTATTATAATTGCCTCCAGAAAGATACAGCATTAAGAAATTGCTTCATGAGAGATAACATGACATTCTCTCCGCTTCTTGTCTGGGATCAGAACATTATGTTTAGGTAACTGGAAGCAAGCAACAGAAACAAATAGGTACTAACTTAGGAAAATGAAGAGAGTGTTTGAGAACAAAGTAAAATTTTCTTTGTAACACCCTGTGACTGATGTTCTCAAGATGATTTAAATGCTTAGAATTTTCCTCATATCCTAATGCATAAGCACTTGCTGTAATAGCCAGCCCTAAAGCAATTGCACTGAAGAGGACAGGAAGGAAGACTGGCTACACACATTTACTGCTAGAACAAGTTGTCTTGCTTCCAAAACTGTGAAATGCTTTGAGAACTCCCTAACTTAACTAATTACGTTTAAACTACAAAGCAGATGGCTGCTGTTGACTGGCAGACCTCATGCCATTTGTTGGCAGTTCTAGAGAGCTGGCTGGGTACACTTTATGACCTTTGCTTGGCAAGTCAGACCTCTCAGGGCATGAGGAATCCTTGTTGCTGCTGTTCCCAGCTGGTAACAGTTGTCCCCTTCTCCGTCCCTGACACAGAAACTGACTGCACATACAGCCAGCCCGATGCAGAACATGGGATCGTTCCCACAAGCCTGTTTTTTCCAGCAATTGCTGGGAGCAGACATGTGAGTGGTTCCTGTATCTCAGCTGAGGAGTGGCAACTTTTTGCTTTACCCTGACAAAAGCAAGTGCACTTCTAAATGCACAAGGATTTCCTTTAGTTAGGAGAGCAGTCCTTCCACTGACTCTGCAATGGAATACTGTACCTGTTTCAAGTACTGTGCCCAATTTCAGGTTTCTAAAAAACTTCTGGAATAAACAAGAATGGATTAAATAAAAACATTGAATTTTAGTCTATGAAATGAAAGATCTGAAGGGGTATTCACTTCTGGAACAGGTAGCAGCAAAGGAAATACATCACAGTTGCTGAGAAACAAGATAATTCAAAAGTGGTAACTGCAGTAAGGGAAATTCACTTTACACTGGGAGCACACATTTCCTAGCATGAGGTTAAACAAGCATCAGACTGAACTGGAAAACTCCACTGCTGCAACTATTTAGGAAAAGTTAAATATCTGTGAGAAACAGTCTAGGTAAAGTTGATCCAGACTTGCAGCAAGGAGAGGGCACCTTGCTGAGGTTCTTTCCAATCTTTTATTTCTAATTAAATATTTCCCTCATACTTTGCTGTAACTATTGCACAATTATGCCCAAGATAGAAGTGAACTGGACTGTGCTGAATAGAAAAAGTAGGTCAGGAAATAATACTGTTAGGATACGATCCAAATCACTGACAAGTTCAGGGGCAGTAATAAATGTCACCTCTGACAATGCTGGAGAAATTACTGAAATGGTGAAATGTTGAAGACTGTCCAAATCAAATGACAGGCTTTATGTACAGGGACAGATTAATTTCTAAGTGTGCAAGTTTCCCTGATCATGTAAGGACTCCAGCAGGAACAGATATAAACACTTCCCAAACTTTTTGCACTGTGGAAAGCGTTTCAAACCAAGGTGCTGGTTTATCAAAACAATTCTCCTCTTGTACTTACATCACATGAACTGATTTCTGCACTGTAAGACACCACCTTTGTCACATTATTTTTGTTTACTCTTGTTTAATTTTGAAAGAGCTTTTAGAAACGTTTTACATACCCCCTTCAGTTTTGATTTTACAATTCTTCCACATTGCAAACCAAAATAAAGAGAATAAAATTAGAGTATGTAATGTATTACCTGTAAGGGTTTAAAATGAAAGACTCTCATGTCCTCAGGTGTATATAGCATTGCTTATTTTGGGCACAGGCAAATTACAGTGCAATCCATTTGTCATTCAGGGGGAAAAGACCTGAGACTTTTGAATTAATAAAGTTGAAACTTGGAGAAAATAAGCTGTTCAGCCTAATTTGCACCAGCTGTGAGCCACAGGTAGAACCACAACACTCAATTTTATGAACTTACTGCCTGATGTACTGATGTAGACAGCCTGTGCTCTTCCAAGATTCTGCACAGCACTAGACTGGTAATGTGAAGGTCTCACATTGTACTTAGTATTTGAAAATCTAGAACGTCATAGAAAACATAATCCAGAAGAAATATGACTGAAGTAATAATGCTACATCCTCAAAACAGGACAAAAAGAAGCAATAAACTGTACTGAGCAGTTGGTTCAGCCAGAGGCTGCCGTGTTTTCACTGATAGTATTTATAAGACAACACATCATGGCACAACTGGTTGAAAGCAGGTATTGTTTTTAAGAGGTACTGCACTCTCCTGACTTCATACCACATACACACACTCAGTAAGTTACTGCAGACTCTACATCCCTTGATATTACCTTCTATAAACTTGATATATATTTCAGTTGCTGCAAATCAAGAATGAAGTGGAACATACCTGTCAATGAAGTTATGGCATGTATTATAAGTTTAGTTTCTAACACTGTGGTGCAACCAAACTAAATTTTTACTTTCTTTTATCCTTCTTTTTCCAATCAAACCCCTTTGCCAGTTCAGTCTAATTTGCAAGACAACAAGCCTCATAGAATCTAAGTACAATACTGACAAACAAAATCAAGGAAGAGTCCAGTTCTTTCAAAATTAGTTTACTCAGTATTTCTGTCTTTCTTTCTGAACTGGAATAGGTGGAAACTACTAGTTTATTTTAAAATATTTTCCCATATATTTCACTGTAAACCAGCAATCTGGTGGGAAAAGGACAACACACTGTATGCTGAAGAATCCAGGACACAAATGGACTCAAAACAGTGAACAAGTCTGCTATACTAACTCACTGCATGTAACACATTTGCCCAGAAAACACTTCATGAACTACTCCATACCTGCCTGTGCTTCACATACTCTGCTTTGTATCACCTCTTACTTGTTTATAAACCTAGAGGGCAAAGCTGCAATTCTCCAACTCTCTGAGTCAATTTCAGCAAACTACTGACTACCTTGCAGTTCAGATACTTGGCTATGGGATCAAAAGTGCTGTGGTCTTGCCGTAAGTTTCAAAATCAATGGAACTTAAAAAAAAAACAACAAACGAAAAACCCAACCAAAATACCCCACCCTTTGAGGTATGTTATCATCAGGCAACCTGGCCTGAAATTTTTTAGGAACCTATGAGGATTACCTACTCCTCCCTCATTCCATGGGCCTCCCATATCCTTGGTCTAAGGCTAAGCTAAAATAAGCATCAAACAGGTGCAGTCCACATGTAAATCTGTTACACAAGAACAAAACGAAACAAAACAATCTAACAGAACACCAGAGGCGTTACTCTAATTCAAAGCCAGCTGGCTATAAAGCTTTAGGCATATTTTGGAGAGCAGTGGTAATGAGATGCATGTACATATCTCCTCAAACCACACAAAGTGCATTATGCGATGCAAAGAGTGTAAGGAAACAGATGTGGTATATCTGCCTGCAGATTTGTGTTCAAGGATTGTTGGCATTCTGCCATTCCTGTTTATATTCTACTCATATTATTTCCATGTTTATCCAGTTTCTGCAGTGCAGGACAGTCACACTACTTCTTATTTAATTTTTCCTCTTTGAAAATAAAGCAAATGCAGTACAACATAATAAATTAATAAAAACTATTAAGAACATTCCTTGCAAAAAATCAGATACTTTTGATTTGTTTTAGCTATATTCACATATCACACAGATCACATGGAAAGCACCAAGTCTAGGAATCTACTACTCCTTCCTTCTTTTCAGAACTGGGAAAAAACAAACTGTTTTGGTGTATGCACGACCTTTGGTAGACATGTGGGTTTTTAAAAGTTCTTTTTCTCATAAATTGTAGGGCTAGAAGATCAACAGTCAAACATAACTATATAATGACTAGATGTGTAAATCAAATGGGAAAACAGCTCCAGAACTGTGTAAAATTGTTATCTGGAAAAATCAATGACAAAGGGGACCCAAAGACCACTAGTATGATTGGTGTGATCACAGGAAAGCCAACAGCCAACAGCGAGCTAACATGTGAATTCTGCTTTCCCCAAATACTAAGACATCTGAGAGGGAAAACTGGTTGCAGATGACAGAGGAAATGAAGGGCATAAATTTGGTCACATGCCTAAATCTTTGTCAGATTGAGGCCAAGGAAGATTCTACTGAGACCATCAGTTCCTTCTCTTCCCACCACCTACTAGTCCAGGCTCCTTTCATTTATGCCTTCTGTGACACTTAAAGAAAATCTGTTGATGTTATGAAGAAAAGCCCGGCACAGAGTTGAAGCTCATCTCCCTCTCACTATCACCAAGGGAGAGAAACATGGAGAAAGGCACTCTAAGCAGCAACTTCGCTTTGGCAGTCTGAACAGCCCGTACGGGGAATGTTCTTTTCCTTCACTGATGAAAAGTACAGCATAGATCTCCCAGCCCAAGCACCAGGCAAGGCAGTATGAATGCTACCTGGAATGCTGTCTGGATTAGGACACAGACTTAAACAATAGTTTGGGTTGGAAGGCACCTTAAAGACCATCTAGTTCCAATGCCCTGCCATGTTACAAGGATGCTACCCATCAGATCAGGCTGCTCAGGGCCCCACTCTATCTGGGCTTGAACACTCCCAGCAATGGGGAGTGTTCCATCCACAACTTCTCTGGGCAACCTGCTACAGTACCTCACCATTCTCTGAGTAGAGATTTGCTTCCTAACAACATCTATCTAAATCTCTCAGTTTAAAACTGTTCCCCCTTGTCCAATCACTATCTACTTGTGTAATAGACACAACTCACACATCTAACAGGAATAGCCAAGCCTAGGGAATAATAGTCATAAGAGTACATAAGTGAGTCTAGTCTTACCATCCTGCCCATCCCTGTGGTCAGACTTTGCAGCAGTCCAAGTGGTTTCTACAGTTATCCTCTGACAGTTCTGAGATGAGATTAAAGACTGTGGTTGCTGTCTTTCATCCCAACTGAAAAAAAACCCATGAAGCAGTCACAAAGCAGTGCTAACTTATGGAAAACAGAATAACCACAAACAAAAACCTCAACCAAACAAAAAATCCCAAAGCCAACACCCAAACAAACAAACAAACCCCACCAACCTCCCCTCCCCTCAAAGAGACAAAAGGTAACAAGCAGAACAAGCGCAAAGGTTGTTTATCTCATCAGATAAAGGTACAAAAGGTACAAGGAGAATACTGGAGCGGTGGTTATGGGGCACCACCAATCACAGTTTGCAAATAACAGAATCCCCACAAATTATATGACATCAGTCTCCATTCACAGGCACAACTGCAATCTGATATAAGCTGAAATTGATACGTGTGACCTAAAATCCTAAACCAAAAAAAGTTGACTGATTTATTACCTCCTTATAATTGACAGTTTTCAGACCTTAGATCCTCTCACAACATAAAAACATACATATATGTTATATAAATATATATATAAACATATAGCAAAGACAATCAGTCAACAAACACATTAACAAAAAACCCCCAACAAACAAACAAACAAAAAACCCCCAAACCCTGCTGGAACCCTAATTTCAGTGAACTAAAACCTCTGTGATTAAAACAAAAATCCCACAACAATTCTCCACCCCTAATTACCACGTTTAGATTTGATTATAAGCAGATTTGCTTCAGTCACAGCACACACTGATATAAGGAAAAAGGAAGTTAACATAACATAACTCTGAATGTAAATATATGGCAACTACGTAGTGCTCTGTACCCACAGATCTCCAGACCCTTCACAAAATGCGAATAACTGCTTTTCTCACCTCCCATGCAAAGAAACAAAATCAACAGTGATAAAACAAAAAGCAGTGAGAGTTGAGAAAGGATCTGAAGAGAGGTCTCACCTTCAAAGTGAAACCTGTATTTGGATCAGTTTGACACAAAACAGAAATTAAAATACCCATGCCCCTCAACTGGAAAATTTAGCAGCAAAATTCCAGACTCATTGTCAGATTTTTAACTCATTTGCCTAGGCAGGGCCACTGCTGAAATGGAAATCTGAAATTTTGATGTTTTTCAAACCTAAGTCTGTCTTAATTTTCTTAAAGAAATTCACATTTTTCTCAGTCACAGATTTAAGAAACAGCTTCAGCTCCCCAGAAGCTGCATTCTCAGCAAAACTGGCTATTAATCCAGCAGTGCTGTAGCTAGGCCTATTTAGCGGCTGAACTTACATATCATCTGACAGAGAACAAGCTGTCTTCCATTCGATATGGCAGGGCCCTGCACAGACTCCTCCTTCATGCTGCTTATTGAAAATGGAATCCATTTAAGTTTAAAAACAAAAAACAAAGCTTGCTGTTTCGGCAAATTAATTAATTAGAATTATCTTCCCTTGTTGAAGTTCCTTGGGCCTAGTAGAAACACACATTTTCACTTCACTGACGTTTTGCTGTTCTGTTTGTAAAATTCAGTGAAAAGCTGCCTATTTATCTTTGCCTGTACATCCACACACATTTATGTCATTTGGCCGTTACCAGTGTGATCAAAGTTCCAAGCACACAGGTGACTGACCTCAAAGCAGTGTCTGAAGTCCTTGTTTGACATGATTGGTGTTTTCTCTACGTCAATAGTTATTTCATCTGTTGTTTGTTGTATTTACAGAAGAACAAAATAATCAGAATAGAAACTACTACTTAACACAGCTTTGCTAAGAGATTCTCCTGTCTGAGTACAGAAAAAAATTCAGCTTTACTACCAAATAGCCTACTTTTTAAGAACAAGGCTGTATAGCTATCTGCAATGAACATAGTTCATTTCTAATGTTATTATAAATTCAAGCTATGAATTTAAAAATTATAGTTGAGAAACATGAACATCTCACTAAAATATGCCAGACTTTCCTCTTCATTGCTTCAGCTGAAAATCATTCAGAACTGTTACAATAAAATTGTTTTTCACATTTTCACTGCATGATGAACACCCAATATGGAGGTAATGTGACTTCTTTAGGGAAGAGTATGTTTACAGCCAAATGAAACTGAGTTCCCAGTAAGCAGTGACACTGAACTTCGATAGGAGTTAATGACACAGAGGAAGAGGAGGAACAAAGGCAACTGAGGGGGGTGAAAGGGGAAGATAAGTAACAGACTTACCTAATAAGAGGCCAGAAATCCCAAGGTTATAGTCTGGGTTCTCTTCCCATCACAGGCAGGCATTGGCATTAGTTTGGTTTCATCAGATCAGACCTGCATTGTGACATACCTTACAAACTGCAGCCAAGGAGAAGCAGGGAGGGCAGGGAAAGATGAAAAAGCAAAACAGAAAGAGAGGGTTATAGGCAACAACTTGGTACTACCTCCATCCCAAGCAAATGTGACATGAATCTTCCCATCATCCCCTCACCAATGCTCTCAATAGTATTCATCAAACAATATACTAAGAATTCTGAGTTAAAATGTTTCTTCAGAGTAATGCTCATGTGATGAGGCTTTAATAAATCACCATTCCTGGATGGAAAGAAATACATACCACATTAGATTTTCCTGATCCAAATACACTGCTGAGACTCTTGGTGGCCATGTCTCCTTTAGACACCCAGAAGCCAGCTACACCATCCACCTAAAACTGAAAACAAAACATCAGATTAAAGAAATTTGCAAGTGTAATACATCCTCAAGCAGCACTGTGGCATAATTTGCAAGGTATAGCTACATTGCTTGTACCTAAACTCAAGCCTCATGTTTAGTTGTAACAGCAACAGCCACAAAATCACAGCATCTCTTTCTGAGTCACTTGTCCTGGATAATTAGTTTGCCAAGAGTATGTGTCACTAAGTAAGAAATTAGTTAGAGAATGACTCATTCCTAAATTTATACTAATATTATCCTTAAAAATAGAAAGGACTCCTCTCTTATCTCAAAATTGTTAAATGTTTTAGTTCTTTTCACAATGCCAAAATGTGCTTTATATAAAAAATCTGGATTAAATCTTGGAATAATTGTCTTCTCTTTACAATGCAATTCACTCAAAGATCTTACAGTGCTCTAAAAACATGTGTGTATTTTTCAGTGCACCCGCATATATGATGAAGAGTGGCAGGATGACAATACTTGGCAACACTGTACAAAAGCACCTGACTGAATCTGCAGTCAGATCCTACCTATAATTTGTTGAAACAAGAAAGAAAATTCAGATGCACAAAACCGAATTAGTAACAACAAAACTTTGCTGTTTACATCTCAGTTTTTGTAAAATGGGGTTTATTCTGACTACAGAGGGTCAGATCAGCAAGTACTTGGTAAAATTCGTAACTTCTGTGGAAATCTTCCAGTTTCTTCAGATTTCAGCTGTGAGCAAAGTTTCAGTAAGGAAGCCTGCCCTATTTCATATTCTGCTTTATTCTTGGCTCCAGCATGTTGTGACAACATCAGGCAAGGCAGCATCAAACTGAGAACAAGATGTCAAACTACATTTGGAAATACTCTCTAACTCTGCAAGTCTGGTTATGGCCAAGGCTGCAATCCAGGCAGCATCTGCATATTTGAGTCCTTGCTGAAGAACTGCCAAAGGTGCAACTTCGCAAACAATTTAGCCAATCTAAGACTGCCTGACACAAGAGCAGCAGTCCCGCCCTTCTGTCCCACCAGCATTTCTTCCTGCTCTTCTGCTGTTCCTGCATTTGTTTGGCCACAAAGATCTACTTGCTGACTTGGCTGAATGTAATGGCATAAGAATGTGTTAAAAAAAATTGGCTGCTCACTAATCCACCCTTTGAGAAGCAACTGAGACTTCATGAGTTTTTATCATATTTTACCTGCTCATCCATTCTGAGTGAAGAAGACTGTGTTGCCCTTCAAGGACTGCAAGGAGCACTGCTGTCGAATTGCATGGCACAAACACAGGCTCTTCTTTTCAGGAGTATGACTTTGTTCTATGCAGGGCAGATGTCTAGCATGTACGAGGCTCTGCACCTTCAGTTTTTCCTACAGGATGGGCAATGTTCAGCCTGTAATATAGTAAAATTCAAGTTTAATATAAGCTTAAAAAAAAAAAAAAGAAAAAAAAAGACAAACTCTCACCAAAACAGGATGCCCTGGGCCATTTGCTATTGGCAAAAAACCATTATTTTCAAGTCCTTTAAAGATAAGTCACTGGTTAAGAAATTTGTTTACTAAGCGTTCATTCCTTGTCCCTTTATTGTGCTGTAGGATAACCATGTTACCCCAAACTAGAGATTAATTTTCATATCTAAACCAAGAGGCTAATGAAGAAAGCAAGGTTCCTCCAGAGCATTATTTGGGTTACAGTTATATTGCCTAGCTCTACCATGTAGCACAAGTGTCCTTCCAGAACAAGAATTTAACTTAGGCCTGAATCAATTGTGAGCATTTCTCACGACTGGCTGTACAGGAAGCTCAAGTTAAACAACCGAAGGTCAGTGGTGTGACTATACCGTTCCAATCACATCTTCACGTGAGCTGAAGAGCAGCCCTGAGTGCCCAAAGCCATGACGACATTCCAAGGAAGGGGACACAATGTCAGAGAGCAGCACTGGTTTCTGAGGTCAACACTGGGCAACAATAAAAGCAGCTCTGTCTTGGGTGTCAGAGCCTGAAAGATGAGAAATAGTGCATTGAAACACTGTAATGGCTACACTGTACCAGTCTGCTCCTTGTTATTTGAGCAGTAATCTTCTTGCTCTTGATCCACATCTTTTTGAGGCCCCTTGTATTTTTGAGACACAGAAGTGTTCTGTCTTTTGGCTTCTACACAGACCTTGTACATCTATGAACACACACCCCCCCGCCTCCTTTAGAGCAAATCCTTCAGTTTCTTCAGCTCTCAGCTGTATATCTCATATATATTTAGACATATCTTGGTATTTGGGCCAGTTTCCCTAGTTCAAAACTGCATTATTCTAGATATGTATTGACTTCATGTTACAATTTATTTATCTTGTTAAGTTTTTAGTAAGATGACAGAGCAAGAGTTGAGAATGTAACTTTTAACAGAATGTCTTCAGTAAAATTTTCTGGGGCTGTTCTAATGGCAGCTATTTAGAACCTGTATTTTACATAACACTACAAAAGAAAAAAAAAATAAACAATACTCTTAAAAAGTAATCTTAAGGATTAAAGCTTGAATTTCTTACACCATCAAGAATTTCCATAAGCAGCTTGGGACCGAAATAAAACTTCTGAAACCTCAATTGAAATAAAACTCAAACATATGTTTCACTTTAGGGACAGTCAACGCTGACCTGATTATTTTACCTTTAAATTATGGTTACCCATGTTGGTATTTACACAGCTCTGTGGACGATTGAGAAAGAATGAATAACACATGGAGAGAAACAAAAGTTTACTAATAAGATTTGGAATGTATCTCCAGCCCTTAAGCTAGAGCTAAAACACTGTCCGTAAAGAAAATAGTTAACATTGTGTATAGCAAAGAATGGCAATAGGCCTAGTCTCAGACTTGGTGCTAAGAAGACATTATGCAAACACTTGCAGAACTTAGGCACATATTTAGATATAAAAAAAGAAAGGAGAAAAAAGAGGAGGCATTTCAGGGAACCAAACAAAATCTAGATGCACAGTTCAAATACTGTTCATGAAACATAAGCAGCATACAAAAAACCTTCCCTGAAGTAGCCAATGTTTCTGGACTGTATCCTCTGTATCAACAGTGCTACTCCATTGTGATGACCAAAGGATATAAAGACTTGAAATCCATAGGAAAACCATGACTCAAGATCCAGACTATGTGAAAACTGTGGCAAAACTCATTCTGACTTCTCTAAGTATAAGATTCAATTTAGTATTCCACCTGTAGAGCCATTTCTAACAGTATGTCCTGAGACATCAGTATAATGTTGACTAGGAGGAAAGAATTTTACACATCCACTCAATAACAACCAGTTTTCCTGCTCATGGATTCTCTAACAAGTAACTCAAAAAGATCTCATTTACAGGACTCGGCAGGGTCAAAACCCAAAGGGTTGGGATGGAATTCATTTTTTTGGGCACAACACAAATGTTCTACAGACTATCTTTAGCAAGCAGTTCCATGGAAAAGCCATCTACATGATCTTGTTCTTAAAAAGTACAGAGCAAACAACTTAAAGTAGTCATCTTTTCTTATAAAAATACACTTTCACAGGTTTTGACTGTATATTTCATTAAATATAATATTATTATTATTGATATATTATTATATTAATGATAGTTTTACTATTCAACACATACATCTCAAACACCTGGTAACTAACTACACTATTCATTATATGACTATTAATCAGTCAGACAAAATAGCTGATACATTTACAGGATAATACTTGTGTCACAATGTGAGAACAGTTTTTACCACTTTCTCCAATGGAGGCCTCTGTTGCTGTTACACTGACTTAACATGACATTGTCTTGTTTTGCCTGATCAGGTGACTCATGTCTAAATATTTCAGCCCCTTCCAGCAATAAAGAAACAAAATACTTAACCATCACTAGTGGTCTTACAGCATCTGTTGCTACAGTTACAGAAAGACCCTAGAAAAGGCAGAAATAAAAACAAAGTAGATTTTACTTATTTATTTGTTATCCAGTACTAAGCTTCAGTCTTCTTTGGTAGTAATAACTATAGAAATATATACACACATATATGCATAAAATACTTCTCAATTATTATACATTTTCAGGGCCTACTAAAAATTGGCAGTTCAAATGAGTAAGCTGAGCCACGGAAACATTTAAGAAACATTCTTTATTATCATTTATTCTGTGATCAGGTTAAAAATCCCCTCTGTGATTAAGAACTCCACTATATTAGGAAAATCCAAGTACAACCACTCTAATGGAAGGCCTTAATGATCCTGGCTTGAAAAGATTCCTGTTCTTAATAAAAAAAGATTTAAACATGTACAGGGGGGTGGCAAAAATACACAGCACACTAATATTGAGAAAAAAATAACTGCATTGCTAATTCCTCAGAATATCCAAGCCACTCCCTTGCCCTAGTCATTAGGGCCAGTGTAGAACACTATCACATCCTTATGAAAGAACTTTTCAAACTGAAATAACCTGACAACCTAAGTACACTCAAATGCTGGGTAAGCATAATGATCCAAGACACACAATGATGTCTTCAGGTATGTTTTAAGCTTGTTGATGAGTGGTAGAAGGTTCTGGTTTCAAAATGCTAGATCTGACCTTCAAAATGGTGACTACTTATGTTAACACATTTCAGAGAATAACTGATTTTGAAACTTTTTGGCTTAATTCCAAGATTAAAAGTTGGTTACAGCTGAAATGATCTTTAGCTCATCAGAGTATTACACAATAATTCAAAGAGGGACAGAAAGAATACCAGAGGGTTGGGGGAGAAATCGGAAGAAACAGCAACAGCTTTTTGTCTCAGTTCACTCTTCCCAAAGTCTTGAATTACACAAACTGAAAGAAATACATCTCAGAAAATACATTTCACACCTTCTCCTATGTGAGACAATACAGTTCTTGTTGAAGGAGTAATACTCTGTTTGCCATTCACAGGTTTTCATATGAAGCTATCAAGATTTAAAAATGGTATGTTGAGTACATGTAGCCTGTTTTCATTACACAAAACACTGGCATGGGACCAGGTGGCACCACTTCACCTATGAGAACATGTATGGCAACACCTGAACAAGCCTTCTTAACACAAACATGTCTCCACTTGTGAGCTCCCTGTCTCCTCAGTGAATAATTTTTTAAACAGTCATGACCACAGAGCACAGGTATCCCCTTCCTTGCTGGAGCAGCTAGCCCTGGGAAACATCCAGAGGCCAAGCTTTAAGGCCAAAGTCCAGCACAAGGTGCTATGGCTTGCCTCCCACTCCCCATCAGTGATCCCCTCCTTCCTTCCCAGACTCCTGGCTGGCTCTCTCATACTGGCATACACTCATCAATTCCCCTCTTTGCCAGTGAGTCTATGATTCATTTTCCAAATTGTTATTTTATGTTCCAAGAGCACTTCAATGGAGTAGCCTCACAACCACCTGCGAGCTCCTTCCAGGGAAGGTTTTGCCTCCTACGCTGCACCAAACCCCACAATTACTCAGTTAACCAAATTAGCCACAAAACAGTGGTAGCATTTGCAAGCTAATGATGGAAAGCTCCTGCCTCCTTCAGGGAAAGGGCCTGATGCCCTGGCCAACTGCTCTTCTCCACCCAGCCCCACTGAGACCTCCCTGCCTCAAAGCCACCATCTGTCCCTGGGGCAAAGCTTCTAAGCCCAGGAGCACCTGTGAGACTGAAGAAGCAGCTCATTGCTTAAAAGAGGTGACAAAAGAAAACATAATGAAAAATGAGCACATGAACAGCCTGTGAAGTCATGAGTTCATAAAATCAGCTGTATGTGCATTAGAAATAGGATCACCTGAAGGCAACTGGTGGGAGTGGGACAGCAAGGGTACACACTCAAATTATAGGAAGTGTGAAAAGCACCCACCAGACTGTTTAAATAACAGAATAAATAACACAAACTGCCCTGAAAAATATGGATTGCAAGGGGCTGGCATGGCAGATTACCAGGAGGATTACATAATGCACCATTTTCCCCCAAGACATCTCTTTGACAAGGAACAGGAGTGCTCTTGCCAGTCGGCCCCAAGGGAACGCTGCAGGAGGACTTGGCCTGCACCCAGGACGGGAAAGCAGCGCCTGGGGAACCACAGCAGAACCAGAGTGGTGAGGGGAAACTGAAGTACTTCGTTAATTCCCTGGGGAAGGTGAGTTGAGTACAAAGAAACCGAAGCCAGTGCTGGTTTGGCTGTTTCTCAGATGTGCTGAAGGAATGCTGGGCAGTGTTGACCGTGTCTCTAATTACTTCTGACAGTGATGTAAAAGCAAGTTGAGAAATGCTGTCTCATAGGGCATCATCTCATCATTCAGATGAGTAGACTATCCACAACTTTTAAACCCTGTCTCAAATAAAAGGAACATAAGTGTCTAAGGGTGAGAAGTCATTTATAAAAACCTTTTCTCCTTGGGAGTGGCAACTTGCTACATAAGTTATAGAGAATTTTAAAAGAAATATAATCAAATGTCAGGCATCAAAGAGTTTCTGAATGCTGTTTTGGCAGCAGATATTTGTGTTGCAACTGGCTGTCCTTGCACAAACCACTTGAAGGAGAATATACTGGTGGAAAGCCATAAAGCTTATTTATGTAGGTGAAGTTGCCTCATCTTCCACTCCAAAGGAGGCTGGATCGTTTATGCTGACCTAATGTTTTCTTTATCATGGTTTGTGTGAGGCAGGAACACATGTTAAATTGGGTTTGGTTTGCTCTTTCAGCATGCTGATAGTAGTCCTTTGAGATACTAGTTTAAACTAAAATTAAAAAATGTGCAGTATTATAAAAAGTTCCAGAAGTCTAATATTCAAACAAAATCAAAATATTGCCTGTACCATGAGCTTTGTTATGCTCCAACTTAGCAAGAGTAATTTTCTGCAGGACATAGAACCCAATCTGTTTAGGAATATACCTTGAAAAATATTCCAAGAAGATCTTCAGTTTTCCTCTCCAACAAGTAGAAGAGAACAGCTGTCAGGTTTGATTGCAGGAGCTAATTTTCCCCATTTTTTCAGAGTCATTCTCAGTGCCCTCCTGGTATGAAAAAGTTGGCTTGGCATTAGGTAAGTTCAGTAGTTTTAATTCTGCTCAGGACAGAAACCAAGATACTTCTAAAAAAGTTAGCCTAAGTCTTAAAAGAATGACTTCAAGAACTTTTCAATTTTGCTAGCAAACCATTTCAAATTCAATATTGCATCATTTTCTGCTGTTAAAACAAACCACCTCTTGCAAAGTGGCCTACATCGGAACTGAACTCAAGTATACATCTTTTACTGATATGATATAGCCTTCATTTAAAGAAAGATAGGATTTAATCCTAAAGACAACCTCATCGAGGCAGCTGATACAGGATCTCTGTAGAACTATTCCTTTAGAGAATTGTTTGCTCTTGCTGGCATTCTTTTCTTCAAATGAAAACCAAACGTTTTATTCTCACAGATACTGAATCCTTTCAAGTTACTTGTCCTTTTATTTCAATCTAAAATACGCAGACATTCCTTATTGTAGTTCAAAGAATTTCTGTCAGATTCTAAAGAGAAACTCATGATGATCTGTTCTCAAATCCTGCATATTCCCATACCCTGATATTCTAGAAAACAATGATCTGATTGGCATTATGACACTGGTTTGAAAATAAAGCTGAAGGATTTCTCTCATTACTGGTTAAGAAATTAAATGCCCATCAATGCAAACCTGGTACCCAGCAATAATTTCGACCTGGGGAAGGTTTTAAACAAAGGTACCTAAGTAAGTGTTTTGCACAGCTGTCAGGACTGGAACGAAGGCTCAGGCACAAGCACACCCTGAACTCAAAGCCGGAGTTTCCCGTTCAGCTGATCCCCGCTCTGACACAAGGCTCGAGCAGGTCACTCGGCCTCTTCCCTCTCCCCACCGCAAACAGTGACCATCATGTTTGTAAACAGAGAGCAAAGCGCCTGTGAGAACAGCACGGCCGTGGCCACCCCGAGTGCAGGCGAGTCAGAACTTACACAGGTCCTTCTGCCGCGCCTGGGGGAGGCGAATCGGGCGCTGCAGACAGGTAAGGGCAGGCCCGGCGGCGCCAGGGCGCCTTCCCGCGGCAACCGCGATGCCGCCGCCGCTGCTGCTGCTGCCGCCGCCGCGGGGCCGGGCGCGGGCGGGCCGATGCCGGCGGTGCCGAAGGCCCTGCAGGCCGCTCAGCGCGTACGGAGCCAGCCGGGCGCGGCCGCCGCCGGAGGGCGAACCTGGGCACGCCGCCCCCGCCCCCGCCGGGACTACACTACCCGTCGGGCCTTGCGCCGCCGCACTCCCAGCGGGCCGCGCGGCGCCGGGCGCTGTCATTGGTCCGATTCGAAAAGAACCCGCGGCCGGCGCAGGGACCGAGGGCGAGTGACGGCGGGTGAGCGGAGGGGAGGCCGGGGGGGCACGGGGGGCATTGGGCACGGGCGGCATTGGGCACGGGCGGCATTGGGCACGGGCTCTGAGACTGGACTAGCAGAGCGGGACCTGGACCGCGGGAGCAGGGCGGGGGTGGTCGGGCGAGCCCATGCGGGGCTGTGCCCTGCCTGCAGAGGGGAGGCTGCGGCGGTTGCGGCCCGCAGGTCTCGGCTGGGGCAGCAGCGCGTGTGTCGCCCGTGGCGGCGGCGCCGGGGCCTCCTGTCCCCGCTGTCCCCGCTGCCGTCGGTCCCTGGCGCTGCGGCGGGGAAGGGCCGCGGCAGGGCTGGCGGTGTGGGCGGGTTTCGGCGCTGCGGGAACAGCCGCGTGGTTTGTCCCGTGGGAACGGGCAAAGAGCGCAGAGCCTGTCAGTGAGAGATTGATATGTGCAGAGAGTAGTTTCCATTTAGTTGTTTGGGGGGTTTTTAAGTATGAGAGCTGCTTTAGGTTTTATATAAGCTGCCAGCCTTGTTGTGTGATTTGGAGCTTTTTCTGCCTTGTGCTCCCTGGCAGTGCTGCGACCACACTTCGCAGTGTGCCACTGGGGATCCCCTTCTTTTACGGTGTCTACAGCTCTATATTCTGTTGCCACGGTTAGCAGGGTTATAATAACACATCCCGGTATACAAGTACCTTTCAGTGTCTACAGCCAGGCAATGTAGTTGTTTACACTAGAATATCTGAAGCCATTACAGGGCTTTGTGACACAACGTGGAGTCAGACATATAGTCTGTACCTTGGACTTTGTGTTCTGTCAGGAGTTGTACTTCACCACTCTGAGTGCTGGGCTATGTCAACACTTCTAGTTCCAGTTTTGTATACACAGCTTAATGTTTGCCTTTTGCCTGTAATGTAAAAAGATACAGTATGAGAGCATAATCTTGACAAATCACACTTTAAGCTTGTATTTAAAGCAATTAAGATGTCTGTTATCTAACAAATATGATTCCTGTAAAGGGCTGATAAGAGTTTTGCACTGTGGCTTTGTGTCTTTGATGAATAATAAGACTTCCAAATCGTGATAGTACGAACAGATACGTTTCTTTCCAACTGTAGGTTATTCACAGGTCAGTCTTTGTTCAAGCTGTGATATTTCAGGCCAAGTTTTTCCTGGGTTTCATACACCCCTGACAAAAATTAAAAATCTAGATTAGAAGAAACAAAGGTAGCATTGATGCTTACTTTCTTTATGTGTATCTTTACCTCATTTGCAGCTTGGTGACATTTGTCTAGCTGCTTAGAGTTCTGCATCCGCCTTTTACAACCTAGATAGGAAGACTGAGCTGTTAAGTATTTTGGTATTGAAGTGCAGACATCTCTTAGTTGTTTTGCTGGAGGAATTGAAAAATTGAACTGCTTAACAGGTAGGCAACAAACACTCTTCTTGAGCAAAGGGGTTTTGAAACAGCCCTGCTCTGTCAATTGTTTTAATGAACACTGCATGTTCTCCATTACTATTTAGAGGAACTATTTTCATGCTTTGCTGTAACCTAGATGTGGGAATGTAGTACTAGAAGACCATTGAATTGTTGTGTTCAAAGCTTCAAAATGTAGGTCATGTTGTAGGTGTCTATTTGTTGGATCCCTTGCTGCTACAGTCTGTTAGTGGTTGCCCAGTGATTTATTTTAAACTTAATCTGTAACAAAATTAAACTACATCATGTTATCTTTATAACACCAAGTATTTGTCAGGTCCTGCAGAGATAACTGTGACATTCTAAATGACCACTATAATGGGATGATCAAGTTGATGTGGAATAATACAGTTAGGTTTGAGATTATATCTTCCTTGATTGACATGTTTGTACTATATGTGTAAAGTTTTCCCTGGTAAACAGTTGCTTTCTGTTTAAAGATGAATGGCGGTTCTTGATTCATCGTGATGCAAACACTTCTGCAGACCTTCCCCACCCACCAGAAACTTGCTATATAAATAATGAACAGGATGAAGAAACCTTCCTCCTCAAAGAAATTGCAATTATCAGTTTCAAATTGACTTCTAAGGGACTTCTGAAGCTCTATGTTATATGTTCAGGGAGAACAAATCAGTTTTATTTTATCTTGCAGAATGGAACCGACTTTGAATAATGAGAAACTTTACAGACCATCCTATATTTCTAGCACTGAGCTATCTCCAAGATCAGGACCAGTAAGTGTGGAAGATCTTAAAGCAGATCTCTCCTCTGAATTTTCTTTGGCTTCTTCAAGCTCGGACACAAGCCAGGTAAGAAAGTTTTAATGTTTGGATTGTTTGCATATTTATTTTTAAAAATACAAGCTGAGTCCTTTCATCGATAGAAATAGTCAGAATTTTACAGAGGTGATGAAAAGCATCTTTTGTCTGTTTTAAATTTGGAAGAGATGGTTAGGATTAGACTAAGTTGTGTGGCACTGCACTGATGCATCAGTTTTCTGTGAATGAGCCTAATTGCCAATTCATGGAACCTTCTGTGGGTGTCGTTGTTGATCTCTAGTTGGCCTGAATACAACGTGTGTATGTGCTGCAAGATTAACGTGTCACAGATAACTGCAGGGGCCTAAGCACTTGTAAAAACTGATGAAGTGAATTTCTTTGGCTTTCCATGTTATCAAATAAATCTGTTCAAAACAGCCTGATGAATTACAACTGCCTTAACATGCTAGTTATCAAACAAAGATTCAAAATTCTAACTTGCTTAATTTTTTTCTTTTTAAGAGGAGCAGTTTGGATTCTAAGGGACACATACAAGTTTGCCTGCGTATTAGGCCATTTACGTCATTGGAAAGAGAAAATGGATCACAGGTGTGATGTTCATTTAGTTTAAAAGTACTTTAACTTTGTTTTGTGGGGGGGGTTGTGTTTGTTTTTTACCTGTAAGCTGAACTCTTTATATTCTCTTCATGCCTGCATTGCTTATCTTTCCTTTTAATAGGACTGTGTTTCACTTGAAGACTCAACAAACATCATACTGAAGCCCCCCCAACATCATCTGAATCGACTAAGTGAAAAAACTGCTGGACAGATGATACAAAAGTTCACTTTTTCACAAGTAAATGAGTTATCTTTAAAAGTTTTTAATGCATTCCTGAAACATGTTGTTTAACTTACATTTATTTAATGGGATACTCTTTTTAATTTAACTTTGTAGTCTTTAAGAGTACAAACAAACAGAGTTTAAAAGATTCTTTAAAAGTCTCTAATGATTGCTTAAACAAAATATAAATATTTCTTGGTAATACACAGGTGTTTGGACCTGAGACAACCCAAGAAGAATTCTTTGAAGGTGCCATGAAGGAACCAGTGCAAGATTTCTTAGATGGATATAATCGTCTTGTTTTTACATATGGAGTTACAAATGCTGGGAAAACTTACACTTTCCAAGGTATAACTCCTTGAATACATTTTTTTAAAGCAACAATTACTTCTAGCAGAAATATTAAACTTTTTTCTTCATTTAAACTGTAGGTCCTATACATTGGCTTCTGTTGAATATTAATAGCCTTTGAAAGTCTCTTTCCATAACAGACATAACTTCCAACAGTCACTACATAAACACTTAGCCTTACAAAGCAATATAACTATAGTAATTTCAAACAGGTCTGTGAGACTTTTCTTTTTCCTTCCTAGTATCTAGTGTGTTGGGACTAAGGGGAAGTTGGGAAAATAATGTTCTCTATAAGAGGATATAAAGTGTGTAAGGTGCTCTACCCCAGATGAGCATTTTCTCGAGTTTTATTATGACAGTTACATGCACAAATAAGAAATAATACTTGAGTCTGTTTCACTTATTATAGGCAGAGAATAAATGTTTTAAAACATGTTCAATTGCTTTCATATATTTTTGTCTTGTCTTGGAGTTTCTGAGCTCAGTAGTGTCCTAGGAGACCTTGTCTTCTGATGCACTGTTTCTGTTCTGTTAAAGCTCCAGACCCTTTCTGGTCAGAAGATGTCATTCTTTAGTTATTTTTCAAAGCATCGTAACAAATGAGGTGACTTAATTCATGTGGAAACAATTTTTTTCTGGAATGAAATGGCTGTTCTGGATGCTATACCACTTCTTTTGTACAAAGAAATAGTGGAAGGACAACAGGTTTTGTGCCATATGAAACTGATCTTTATTGAAGTGACATTATTTTCTAAGCAATTGTCAATTAGGTTGACTATAATTCTATAATTCTGGATTCCTGCCAGCATTTTCTGTTATTTATCTGGAGCAATAATGGGATGCTCTTTTCTGTCCTAATAAATAATAGGCAAATAGCAAGAAACAAAAATTCCTGAAATGTACAGTTCCCCCATGCTTGACTAGTGTGGCATATATTGTGTGCTTTTTCAAGAATTTCTGGTTGACAGCTCTTTAGACTAGGATCTTTTTTTATGGTATTATATTTTTAGGACTTAGATAAAAATTGGCAGGGCAGACTGCTGTGTACTGGGTGCCATGATTTCCTCTTCTGCTATTCCACTTCAGCATTACATGGGAGCCAATATTCAGTTAATGGCAAAGGACTTAAGTGAAAGATGAAGCAGCTTTTTTAGGATTGTTTATTGTTCGCCAGTGACTGTTGCTTTGTTTGTGTTTGGTTGAATTACAAGTGGCATTGCAATAAACAAAAAATTATTAGAGAGGAGGTGAGGAGAAATGCATGCAATGCAACAGTACTTAAACTTACTATGTTACTTGTTGACTATCTTGTGATTTGAGTGCCAGCCACATTTTATATAAGTTCTGAGTTAGGGGACACATCTGGTGCTGTAACTTAAATGTCCTCCTGTCTCAAGAGCAGGAGAAATTTATTAGCCTGAGAGAGGACAATAGTTTCTCTTCTGATCTCCTCTTTTCTGTGGTTA
Source organism: Hafferia zeledoni (assembly GCA_035583235.1). NCBI lineage: Eukaryota > Metazoa > Chordata > Aves > Passeriformes > Thamnophilidae > Hafferia > Hafferia zeledoni. The sequence goes on from JAWWEV010000169.1 coordinate 18,991,899, forward strand.
TAGGCTTACAGAATACAAAAAATGAACCCTTTTTAAACTTTGATTCAGAAAGATCAAGTCTGCACTGAGGCTTTCATTTAACTCCTTTTTGTCATTCAGGTGCAAAAGTAGTATGTTGAGAAAAGGGTCTGGGACAGGGAAAGAAGCAAGTCTTTACAAGGCTTTTAGAAGGTTTTTGTAGGGTCTGTGGGATTAGTAGAGGACAGCAGCTGAAAGGTTAATTATAGTTTTGTTTCTAGATTGCTTCCTTGAAGGAGACTGAAGACAGCTTATGCAGAATATTCTGGCAGTTTTTATGTTATACTGGTTATTCGTGTAGAATATGAACTGTTGCTGAAAGCCAAATACCTCTTAAAACGCTCAAATGGCACTTCTGTTACCTTGAGAATACTAAAAACTGGCACTGATTCATGCTTGAAGTTGCCTCCAAATTTCTCATATATGCCTTGGGATATCTTATTTTTCCTGTCTTTGTTTATCTGTATACCTTGTTCATCATAATAATTAGGATTTTTCTTTTGTATGTTCTTTCAGGGACAGAAGATGATGTTGGTATTCTGCCACGGGCCTTGGATCTGTTGTTTAAAAGGATTGAAGGAAAGTTATACACAGTGATGGATCTCAAACCCCATCGGTGTAGAGATTATGTAAAGCTGACTGAAAACCAACTGAGAGAAGAAACAGCTATTAAAAATTCACTGCTTCGCCTAATAAAAGAGGTAGAGGAGCACATTCTGCACTGATGAGTACATGCATCTTTAGATAGCTCCATGTTCTTCACTTTTCAGTGGGAAGATACTGGCTGTATTTAGCATGGATGTGTCTATTTGCTGTCAGCCAGCTTTTCAGATGGGCAGTGGAGCTGGTGAACTCTGTTCTCCTGTGGATTTCTGTCTTATGGCTGAATACTTGATGGACATGTAAACTCTAAGCTTTTTTTTTCTTCTTCTGTAGCTTGGGCACTGATAATTTATCCTCTGGGGTTACTGCTGCTTAATAAGAACTGAATGCAAATAGTCTCCTTTCTATCTTTGGGGATGCTAGTAGGTCTGATCCTTTAAAGAACTTACTGTCTTTCAGGGTACTTGAAAGAAATTAGTGGTTTTGAGGTTGTTTTCCTCTTTTTCAGTTTGGTAAATATCCTCAAAGGAAGCAAAATTTATTTGAAACAGCAGAGCTGTAATGATAGTGGACTTACAGATTTGAATTGAAAATGGGTTACTGCTGGCCTTTATTCTTACAGTTCAATGTTGAGCAGTCCAGAAATACACTCCAGTTTTATGAGTTTCTTGGAATTCTAAAGCTGTTTAGTCCAATTACAGTTGTGGGGAAGTTGTGTTTAAATCTAGCTCTGACAGTCTTCAGAAAGGACTTCAGAAAAACCTGTCACATGTGTGTTTGATAATACATATATGTCCCCTCTGTGGTCATAACAAGATTACTTAAACTTACAAATTTGCTGGCAAAGCTTGCATTTACTTCAACAGAGACAGGTGTGGGTGGGTGTTTTATACATGTAAAGCTTAAACTTGAAAATTTTGATTACACAAATATTTCATTATTTCAGGAGCACTTAACAGAATCCCAGCTTTATATGAAGTATACTCTTGACAAAACACTAAAAAAACCTGATGAAAACCATACCTGGTTTTTATTTTGTGTTAGCTTTGTTAAGTGTACTTGTTTTGGTAGATGAATTTCATTTCTTTAGGCACTTCCACTTACAGGTCTGGGCCTAAAAGAAACCTAACTAATTAAAACTAAGACTGGGAAGGAAGCGCAAGTGTGTGAAGCTTATAAGCTCTAGCTATAGGGATTTGATTGGTTTACTTATTTTTATTTTTTTAATAGTTCAGAAGAAGAAAATTTTCTTTCTAAAACCTTGACTTTATTTCAACTATCATTTATTTCAAGCAGGTACAGGAGGCAATAGGTTGCTCATTTAAATTCTTAAGTGAACAACTGTTCTACGTTTTCTTCTATTTCTGAGGGTTGGCCTAGTAAGCTGTAAAATATGAATTCCTGTATTGGCAAAATACCAATAACAAAAAAATTCAGGGGTCTTGAGATTTACTGGTTTAAAACTATTGTATAAACTGCAACTGGACTCCTGCAAATCATCCTGTTAAATCGCCATGTTTCTGTGTTTTCTGTGGCTAGACTGCTTCTGATTCCACAGGCTGAAATGCCATATACTGATGTAAGGGCAGTGTCAGGAATGAGTAAGAACAGCTCCTTCAAAAGCAGTGTACAGGTGCTTTCAACAGGACATGATGTGCAGCCATGATCTTTCTATTGGCATGTTGCAACCATGCTGTATTCCTATTTAGGAGTACAATAGAACTGTTAGAAAAGTAACTTATAGTGTAATGTGTTGTCAACAGTATATTTTAAAGTTTCTGGATTTTTTTGTAGGCAGACCATCAGATGAGCACCAACAGCAACACACCTGTTGATTCTAAGGGTATGTTTCATATGAAGAGTTGCAAAGAAAGCTGTCAAAGAAGCTTTCTTAAGGGTCAATAACTGACTTCTGGCCTGTGTTGATAATAAAATGACTACTTGTCCGTTTTTATATGCCTGTGAATTGCATAGTGAGCAAGTTATCTAGGTAGAAACCCTGAGGATAAAATGGTTAGAATACCCAAAAAGGCGTTAAATAAGCTGAAACTATGGCAAGGAAAAGTAGTACAAGTTATGCTATGGGCCCTAGTGGTAATTCTGACAGGCTTTTAGAATTCTTGTATGTAATTCTATACACCTAATTCTAGCATTTAAAAAATATCTAAAACTAGATTTGCTTAAAAAAGTCAAAATCAAATATGCTTGTCAGTTTAATTCTCTGTCTTCTAAAGATATTGAGGAGACTTGAATAATTGTAACCAAGCTTTGTGTGTTTGAGAGAATTTAAAAATGGAAAAGGAAGTGGTACAGTAAGGGTAAATATGCAAATATGTAAGGTTAAGCATGTGACTTCCAGACATTTAAGAACAGGGGTGGGAACTTCAATGGGTTTTTGTATGAGTTAAGGGTTTTTTAGAAGGTTGCTGTAATATCAATTTTCACTTATCAATTTGTTTAATGAAATTTGCCTTACAAGGTCTGTGTTGACTTGTAATATTTTGTACTTGGCAGATTTGGAAGATATCTCAAAAGACTTGGAACAATCTACCACAACTGCAACAAATTACATCAAGTTTTCTGTTTGGGTTTCATTTTTTGAGATTTACAATGAGTGTTTTTATGATCTACTGGTTCCTATATCAAATGACAAGAAAAGAAAAACGCTGCGCCTTGCTCAAGACATCAAGGGATGTTCTTTTGTAAAAGGTGAATAAAATACAGTGCAAATTGCCAAATGTAATTTGAAAAATGGGCCTACCTGTAATAATGCTTCTTTCTGGATGAGAACTCCTAACTGCATTCACTGTGGCGTTGGAAATGCCTCCCTTGGGTAACTGTAACTGTTAAAAGCTGCCATGCTCTCCAGTGCCTCTATTTCTTTGAAATAGGATAAATATTGAAAACAGTTGACAAATTTGTTAGTGATTTGCTTTTTTCCATTTTCTTAAATACTCCAGTAGTTCTTAACTGTATTTTAATTGGCTCAACAGATTTGGGGATTTTTGTTTGTTTGTTTTTAGTATTTTCTGTAGAGGAGCAGACTTCAGAGAATATATAAGAAAGTTGAGTCTTACTTCAAATTGCATTTTACAGCACTCTAATCAAACCTGTAATTTTGTTTTGGGTTGTGGGAGTGTGGGGAGTTAATAGAACTCGAAATAACAGTTCAACATCTGTTTCAGGTCATAGGGAAAAATAGGGTTTAAAATTCATTTAATTTGTTACAGATTCTTTAAACAATCAAGGCACCAATTCTAGATTAAAGGCTTTTTTGTAGATGTTCAGCCTGCTGCTTTTCATGATCTTTTTTTAATAAAGCCTGGAAAAGTAGGGCTGTTCATGATGTTACTGAAGAAAAAAAAATTGATTTTCTTGTTTTTTCTTGATCACAGCTGGTATTTGTTTAATACAATTTTGGTGATCTCTAATTTAGTAGAGGCTACAATGTTCTTTGATAGAGTGATAGGTATTTACCCTTGCACATACATAGGCATGTGGTCATCACGTTGCAGACAAAATTCTTCTGATCTTTTTCTGTTAAGTTGATGTCCCTGAAAGATGTACAAATTAGTTCCCCTTCCTCCCTTCTCCCTGACTGTAGTGTGAAATAGAGAAGCTGTCCAGGTAGAATTCTGCCTTGCTGAATATGAATATAGGACTTTCTACTCATATTAGACCTTACCTTTTTGGCTTTTCGGTGCTCAGGCTAAGGATGCTCACTTAATTTGAATGGAACATATTTAGAGTGCTAATACAATGAAATAATGTAATATACTTGTCCTTTCTTTCCTGTGAGAAGAGGCATTTTGATCTTACTTGTCATCTTGTAACAGCAGGTGTGGTAAAAGCCTCAAGTAAATGTAGTATTGTTTCTGTGCATACATTATCCCTTAATACTCATTCTGGTAATGTTACTTTCAAAACTATCTTATTTGTTTTTCTTAAAGGTCTGCAGTGGGTTCAGATTTCTGACTCTAAAGAAGCTTTTAGACTTCTAAAACTGGGGTTGAAACACCAGAGTATTGCAAGCACAAAACTGAATAATTGCTCCAGCAGAAGGTAAGAAACATTTGGAATAGCATTGGGTATAGGATGATGTGTGAAAAGGAGAAACTAAAATATTACCTATGACTTTCAGGAAGGGAAGAGGCTTTAACATGACCTAGATTTCTAGGTTTCAGTTTTGGAGTCCTTTAGTAGTATGTGACACAGTACTTTAAGCCAAAAGGATTCAATCCTTCAATAAGATGAACAGGTAATAAGCTAACAGCATTTTTTTAAATACCTTATACAGAAGCACTGTATTCCATCTAAATATCTGTGGAAAAAGCAATATAAATGCTACATCTCTTTAATAGTTTGTATCTGATAGTATATGCTTAGATAAGTTGACAGGCTCAACATTTTGAACAAATGTGGAGGCTAAAAATATTTTTAAAGTATTGGTCTACTTCATCATTTCTCTTCTGATTTCAATTTCTTCTTTTTAGTCACAGCATATTCACAGTTAAACTACTAAAAATTGAAGATTTAGGAGTACCACGAGTGACCCGAGTCAATGAGTAAGTTCAGAACAGTCTCTCTTGTGAGGATGTTGAAGGTTATCTTCATGTTCATATACTGGTACTGCACTATGCACCCAGTGCTCACTGGGGGAGCTTCCTACATGTGTGGTGGTCTCCCTACTCTCATACAGTCCTTGGCCCTCTCTCTCAGGCTGTCAGGTTGCAGTGCTGTTCTCCACCTTGTCCACTCTAATCAGCACAGGGTTCTGCCACCCTGCTACTCCTGAACTCATGTGAGTCCTTAGAAGGAACAGGATGAGGAGGCAGGGGTGGGTGGAGTAGTAAGCATGTAAGAAAAATGTTTCATGGGAAATAGAGGGAAATTTGATTGGGAAGCGTCTTTGAGAAGGATGAAAGAAGGGATTGTTTTGAAAAGTGAATAATTTGTTCGTCTTGTAAATAAAGTGAGTTTTCCTGGTTGGCTTTCAGATTGTCATTTTGTGATCTCGCTGGTTCAGAAAGATATACCAAGACCCGCAATGAAGGTGACAGATTGAAAGAGAGTGGAAATATAAATACGTCTCTCCTGACTCTAGGCAAGTGTATTAATGCACTCAAGAACTGTCAACAGTCAAAGTAAGTCCTTTTATGAATTGCAAACTGGTTGTGTTCTTTAAGTATTGCCTACAACATTTAAAAGCTATTGTTAAAAATATACAACAGTGACACTTAAATTTTTGGCAGAGAAGACATATAAACCTAGGAAGTCTATACTGTAGTCTTGTTGATGTATCAAAATTATCTTTAAACTTACTTTGTTTTGCTTTTTAATTAAATCATTCAGTTTATAACATCCATTAAACATGCTATCATAGATTTTAGCAATTTAACTTTCTTCATCTGAGCTTGGCTTATCAAACAAACTTTGGAATAAGTTTAAAACACTATTTTCACTAATTTCATGGTAAGAGTCAAATTTTCAGCCTTTCGCTACTACTTTGGTGACTAACTCTATCCATCTTCTGCATACTTCCACTGATGACATTTCTGATGAGCAGGATATTGCAATGCTATCATGACTGCATTCTTTCACAAAATTTGTCTGCTATTTCTAAACTGTGACATAATTTCAGTGCTCTCCTGCTCTAGCTAACAATATGCAGTCAAAAGAAAGCCTTCCCATTATTTATGCCCCAGCCTGAGGATCTAAATAAGAATGAAATAATACAAAAAGTTACTTGTGTAAACACCAGTATAGTAACCATCCAGGAACTGTTTCCTCCACACGTTTTCATTTGAAGATCTATTCCTGCCTTAGAAGTTAAATGAACTCTGCTGTTTTTGATATGCCTGGATGTGCTTTGCCAAATTCACTTACTCCAAAACAGCTCTTGGCAGAATATTTGAAGCCTATCACTCCTTAAGATGGAAAAGCTTTGCTAGTGTGTTCCTGATGAGCTCTGTGTTTTGTGAATTTATTGGTTTTTTATCTTCCTGACCTTGCCACGTAGGAAGGATGCATTGAAACTAGCAGCTGTGTAGGGGGCCATTAATGTACTCAAAACATAACTTTCTGATCCTAATAATGTGGAATTTTAAAAATATAGAAGAAATGCTCTGAATTAATACATGTCCCTTGCCAGTGGAATGGGAAGCAGTAACTTTGTTAGGACAGTTCTTGTTTATTGGTTGGCAAAGCTACTTCTGAGCCATATGTGTATTCTGGCAGGAGTGTCACTATCTTGCTGAGTTCTGTAGCACTGTTTCTGTTACTGAATAGTTGTCATGTGTCCAGAATGAAGGCAACCCATTTCGTGACAAGTGTGTATTTAGTAATGTTTTAGGAATTCCTATAACATTTTCTATAGACATTAAAAACTACATCACCAGCTGTTCAATTCAAGGACACAGCTGCCAAACTCCTGGGGGATTAAAGTTCTGAGAAGTATCTTCTTGTGTTTGGTGTATCCTTGTATTCTTAGCTAGACACTTGCTATTGTCTGTTTTGAGGTATGATATAGGGTGAGAGAAAGCTCTGATAATGTTGGATACTGCATGTCTAGAACTACAAAAGTACTTTTATTAAATGTGTAAGAAAAAAGAAAGGTGTGGGGTGTGGTTTGACATAGCATGAGGCTGTATGACCTACTGTAGGGTAAATGTTGAACACTTGGTGCAAGACTTCCCACTGATTGTATTGCTGTAGTGTAGCAGAGAAAAAATGTAAAGCAGAAGTCACCACAGCTACACAATGTCTTCACAAACAGCTGTACCTAGTTCAAAACAATTTTAATTGATTTAAAGACTGATGCTTTTTCACATATTTTCAAGTCTTCAGGCTGAATGGCTCTTGCACTGACTGGAATTTATTAAACTTCTGATCATTTGTTCTTTTGTCTTTAAAGGTTGCAGCAGCACATTCCCTTTCGGGAAAGTAAGTTAACTCATTTCCTTCAAGGATTCTTCAGTGGAAAGGGGAAGGTATACATGATAGTAAACATAAGCCAATGCGCTTCAGCATATGATGAAACACTCAATGTGCTAAAGTTCTCAGCCATTGCACAAAAAGTAAGTGTGTTGTCATTTATCTTGTCACTCAGTAACTTTGATTTGCTTTAAAGAGCAGGTTATTGTATTTGGAAGAAATTCCATGAGATCCAGGTGAATTTCTTTTGTAGTCATAACATGCTGTCATGTAGGAGCACTTCTAGCTGTCCAGTATCCTACTGCTATCTCAATTGGGAATATTGCTCACCTGAAATAATACTGATAAAACAGACTGAGCACCGGAGAGTTTGAAAGGTCATCTTTATGTTCACAGAGGCTTCAATTGGAAGGTAGAAGCAGAGTGAGTAGAAGTAAGTGCAGTAATAAAACTTTGGCAAAATTGGAAGGCAAAAGTATTGGGGATCAGTGCTGCAGTCTAAATGGAAGCCATGGAAAAGTTTTGTTGACGGGTTAGATCCATACCTTTGGAATTTGGGCAGGTTAAGTGCATCACCAGAAGGAGCAGATTGTAAGGGTGATAGAGCTGTACAAGAAATAGAATTTGTGGGATGGTATTCATGTAATGCAACTAGAAAGTCAGAGTTTGAAAAAAGGAAAATGGAGAAATCTGTTGGTGCAAGAGGTGGCAACCGTCTTGTAGGTTATCCAGCTAGTGAAACTTAGTGCCCTGGGATCAAAGGAAGGGTTAGACTATAAGGTGACAACTTTTTACTCCATCTGGAAACTGGTGTAAGTACTGACTGAATAGAGGATAGGCTGCATATGCTCAGGAGACCTATAGGAGAGTTCAAGAGGTATGTCTTCAAAGTGCCAGTGGAGGTTTAAAAAATGCTATTAACTTAGTTCTTTATTTTCTGGGTAGGTTTTAGTTATGGACACATCTATTCTTCCTCAAGATCAGTCATTTGACCAGAAATTGGCAGGAGAATCATCACTGCTTAATGTCACTAAAATGCCAATTCCAAGGAAAAGAGCTACTATCCTATGGGACAGAACCTTGGAAGATGTACTGGAAGATGATGATGATGGTGAGATGGAGGAACAGCATAGTATGTCAGGAGAAGACGCAGTGCAGGAAAATGAAGAAAATAAAGTTGTTATTGGAAAAGAAGAATATATGGTATGTGCCAGGGCTACTTTAAGAATTAGTGTAGTGTGCAGCCTTGAAGCAAGGTATTCTTCTGGTTTCCCCCATCTCTCACCCTTTTTTTTTTTTTCTGATCACCCTTATCACTGAATCTAGTGTTTAGAACTACAAGGGGGATTACTTATGACTTAGTGCTTATTTTGTGAAAAGTATGAAATGTGTCAAAGTATAGACTGAGCAGTAAGAATTACAGCTTTGGCTTTCTCTTCTTTTTGGTATCCTATGGTCAATGCACAGAAAGTACTACCTGGTTTTAGAAATACAAAAGATTGTTCCTTTGCTATTCTATGCACAAGAAAACTCTGGAAACTGTTCTTTAAGGAACAGTCACTTCTAGGGGCAACAAGAAGGAGGGAACAGTGGACTAGAGACAGTTTTGTGCAGGTTTCACTAATACTGCCCCAAAAATAAACATCTGGGAAAAAAGGTCAAATTCTGTGGATCTTAAGCCTGTTTTTAAAGATAATTTCAAGAATTTTTTTTAAAACTTTTTGTTCTTTGTAAATGCCCCCTCTGTACAAACTTTAAAATTGCTGTTAGTACCAAACAGATAGTTAAATCCACTCATGAATCCTCCTATTTATGAATAAGCTAATAAAAGAACTGGAAAAACTTTTGCTGGCTGGAGAGTAAAGTGTTGTAGTGTTTGAGGAATGGGAAAAATCTCACTTCCAGGAAACTCTTTATTAAAAACTCAATCCTAATTGTAATTCTAGAAACTGCTGTGTCTCGTAGAAGAGCTGAAGAACAAACTTATTACTGAAAAGAAGAATAAATTACTGTTGGAACTAAAAATTCGTGAAGAAGTGGTACAAGAATTTACCCAGTATTCTGCTGAGCGGGAAATAGATTTCAAGTAAGCTGGCTCTAAGTGATTTTAAAGTTACTGGTTAAGAAAATAAGAGTAAATTCATCAGCTCAGGAAAAACGCTGTGTAGAAAAGGCTTTGATTTTTCTGTGGGATGGGTAGGGGGTGTGTGTGTATATAACTTGTAAGCAGTGTTTCTTTTTGTGGAGCTCTTTCTAAGAGAAGAGCTGCTTTGATAGGTTGTCTGAAGAGGGAGTGACATTTGCAAATTATTTGGTTACTGTGGTCTTGGTGATACTCCAAACAGATATTCTGGCTCAAGAAGCTTAGAAAAAATATTTTTTGTTAAGTGCTATCCATAATCTGTGTATTTGTCTCCCTCTTGTTCTTTAGGGAGGTGTGTGTGTGAGAAATACACCTTTTATTTTGGTGTGGTAGCATTGTTTTGTGTATTGTTTTGCTGTGCCAAAATAAAGAAGGAAGCATCTTTGTTTATAGGCAGCTGTATTTATAACTTTTTAGCATCTCATACTTGCTAGCTTTTATCTGACTTATTTTTGCTGCTCTAGGGAGTGCCTTGCTCATGAACGAGCACGGCTTGAAGAAAATGCTGAAAAACGCCTGGAAATCTTCAAGGAACTTGTAAATGGTTATCCTAAAAAAGCAGACGAAAAAAAAGAATTACAAGATCATCCTGGCAGTGTGCAAGCTGGACCTCTGGTATTTTCATCTGTCTGCTACAAATGTCTCTTCTAATCACTACCCGTTATGGTCACAGTATTTCTTAAGCATTAGAGGGGTGGTTTCAAGGAGTTGCGTGCCATGTAACAGTATTCTCAGCAAGATATGTTTATCCCATTTAATAAGTAGAGTTGCTGAACCTTGGGATTCAGGAATCTTTTGGGGTTTCTGCATTTCTCCAATACTTAAGTGAAAATTAGTATATACAAAGAAGTTGAGGGAAAACTGCAGTTATGATATAAAATCCATTGCTTTAAGTGTCTATTTACAAACTTTGAAGCTGATATCTTAGGCCCTGTATATGGACTATATTGGAGCAGTCACAGACTTTCCTCTCAGGGCACTTGTAGCTACAATGAGAATTATCCATACACTTAAGCCATAACTTGGTTCTTACCTGGGGGCTGTCTCTTAATAGTTTGAAATCTTTTGTTTTTAAAAAATGCAGGAAGACATAAAGTCTGTATTTTGAGTTCAACTTAATGTGATAAGTTACCACAAAATTATTTGACCTGACAAACTTACTGATACATGAAAATTTCAGGTGTATTCCTTCTAAAACCGTTTGCTTGCTCTGTTCAATCAATGTTCTCATGGCTTTTAAAAAATGCTGGTTTTTATAGTAAATTTGGATTTTTAGTGATGTTTTCGTGGACATATAAAGGGGATTGTAATGTTGAGTCATTAAACATTATAAAAATTAAGTAGCTATTTCTTGATACCGGAGAGTTGTGTGTGTATGTAGGCGGAAACTGGCAATCAAAATGCATGTGAACCCTGAAGATGGATTTGAAGTCAGAATTAACTGTACTTATGTTTGAATTCATAATGGTCTTCCAAATTTTCTGTAGAAATAATGGCTTTTGTGTAGTTATTTACTGTTTCTAAATGGATATAAATTATCTTTCAGGGTGAAGAATGTAGCACAGGGCCAGGTACCTGCATTGATTTTGAGGGCATTATTGATTCTCTCCAGAATGATATCACTGATATCAAACATCAGGCAGAAGCAGCACACCAATACATTGTGTCCCTAGAGGACCCACAGCAAACTATAGGTTGGCTTGAAAAACAGCTGGAAAAAATTACTGCTGAACTAATGGAGACCAAAGAACAACTGGCAGAGAAAACCAAAGGTAAACTGGGTCTGAGTGTGACATGAAAGACACACACACACACACACACACACACACACAAAAAAAAAAAAAAATAAAAGACTGACTACTGTAAAATAGAAATAAAAATCTGGAACCAAATTGTATGTATAGCATTGGTAATCAGTTGGGTTTTTCATATTCAGGTGAAACAATTCTACAGGCCTTGGCTATTTCGTTTTTAAGACAAGACTTCAAACTATCAATTGCAGACTTGGGAATTGTGGGTTAAAATATCAGAATTACTGATTCCTGACTTCCTGAAATGTGTCCTATAAGTAGAAGTCAACTTGAAAATAAATCTGTTCAAAAACTGCTGAGGTACCAGAAGATCCAAGAAAATGGATTGCTATGTAAGGGCTGATTACTTGATGCAGACTTTTTTCCTGTTACAGATTGTGGAACACAGAGGATTAAATTGGATGAGTCTTTTGAGCAACTTAAAGAAGCAACTGAGGTAACTTTCTCAAAAAAAAATTTGTGCAAAATCATTTGCTTTAATACTACATTCCAGTAACTTAAGATGTTTTTCTTTTCCAAGAAAATGAATATACAGAATAAAAGAATTCAAGAATTAATAGACATTGTGAAGCAAAAAGATGAAGTTATTATGAGACTACAAGGTTTAATGACCAGTTCAGAAGAAACCATAAAAGACACTGTAAGTCTTAGACAATTCAATTGTCTTTACACAAAATAATTTTAGTATGTGGTTATAATGGATTTAGGTACTTCGGGAAATTGAAATTTCTGTAAATAATTGCTAGTTGCTTGAAATAGTAGAAGGTCAATTGGCATTGAAACGAAAGCCACAGCAAAATGGGGGGGGGGGGGGGGAGTGAAAATTGGGACTTTCAGAAGCAGCAATCTGAACTTACTGACTCTTGCTGAGACTCTAAAGAGCCATTAAAAAAACCCTCAAAGTGTGAGAACTTAAACAGTGTGAATAGAGAAATTGCATCACTGTTTTTGCTTGAATGAAAGAGGAAGGAAAGGAGGTTTTGTTGTAGCAAAAAGCCAATTTTAACTGAAGTTAGCAAATAATAATGTGAAAAGATCAGTGTTGTACAAATTGGCAAAAATAAAAAAGGCAGTGTATTCCACCCACACCATACATGCACACTTTCAGAGGAACAGCAATGATACAAATATACTGAGCAGAGTTTGAAATAAGAAGATAAGATGTGGGTATTTCTGCTTTTGATATGATTAATACAACTTGCAACTGTGTAGCCTCTTGCTAGATGCTGAATGCCAGAATACTACCTTGGCTAAGTGTATACAGGCTTAAAGAAAAAAATCTAAACATGCAGTTATGGGGTTTTGAGGATTGTTTTTTTTTTTTTTTATTTGAGCCTGGTCCAGTAACCTGAAATAGTTCTGGTAACATTTTAAATTAAACTTAGTCAGTACTCTAATCCATTTCTCTCTTCCACTGTAAACTTAAAGCTTTGACTCTTAAAGCGCTCTCTCTCTCTCTCTCTCTCTCTCTGCCCCTCAACACCTTAACTTTTCAATAGTATGAATGATCCAAGAGTGATGACAGCTGTGCTACTTGTTACTATTACTATTCCAAGGGCAAGGCTTTAACTGTCCGGTGTTTCTATGAGACTATGAGGCATGAAATTTTAAACATGACCACAAATCTCAATCTATTGCCATCTTGCAAGTAAAAAATGTAGTCAAATAGATGTCTAAAGTCTGTATGGCACACCTGACCAGGCTTTCAAATCTGTCATGACAAAAGTGATTTGTGGCTTTGCTGAAGGATGTTAAAGCTCCCAAATCTACCAACCATGATAAGGGAGTGATTAACTTGTAGAACTGACTGTTTGCCTTTTGAACAAATATGGAATTGATGAAAAACTCTTGGCATTGAAAATTATTTTCAGATGGTGAACTAACTCCTCTTACATGCAAGTCTTGCATTTTGCAGTTTCCTAGTCTTTTGCTCTGATTCCTGTACAGTGCAAAACTCTGTGCTTATTAGTGTCTGAAGTTGTACCAGCTTTTGGTTTAAGTAACTGGTCTGTAACTGACTTTTTTCTCTGACAACCCCTAAACACCTTACCCTGATAGTTTTGTAAAAATATTTGTGTGTACAAGACTACTAAGCCTTTGAAGTTGTATAAATTAAGCACTTAAAAGTAATTGATGCTATTTTAACACAGGACGACAGTCTGTCTACCCTTGAGACAGAATTAGCTGAAAAGAACTCTAACAAAGTGATTGAAAGCCGCCAATTTAAGGAAACTGTATTGGAAGTGGGGAGAAAACGTTGCTTTGAAAATAAGCCTACTGCAGAAGAACCACCTACAAAGAAAGGTGAAATTTCTACCATCACTCAACAGGGGGTCTTAAAAAAAAACTTGATTACTATTCCAGAACAGAAGCAAAAAGCTGTGAGGCGTAAACACCACATTATGAGGAAGAGTTCTGCTATGTTAAACTGTAAACGGAAATAACTGTTATGCAAATATCATCTTTTGCAGAAGGTCCTATATTATTTAATCCTAAGTGCTTTAAATAAAAGTTAGTTTTTAGACTCTTTCCTTTCCAATGATTTTTCTCCTCTATGTATGTACTTGCAGACCCAGCTATGGTTCTTAGGCAATTTCTTAACAGCTGTTTTTGTACTGAACTTGCTGTTCTGGACTTCTGGGAAAGTGGCATCTCCTGCTCAAGTTTTTGAAAATTATCTAAACAAGAATCAAAGGTGTCAGTGACTTATTGATTGTTCAGTTATAAAGTATGTGCTGTGAAACTTGATGTTTCATTCTGCATGCATGACTGTGAGCAGACCAGCTCTGGTAAAGGTGACAGTGCTGGCAAAGGGAGAAAACCTTTCCCACTCAAATAGAAGTAAAATTATTTTAAATCCACAAATTACTTACTTTGTACAGCTCTTATGCTTGCACTTCCAATCTTTTTGCTTCCATTACTTTATCTGTGAGCCTATCAGGTCAATAAAATCTATTAATAAGTGAGACTGAGCTATATGGGACTTGTACAAAAAGGTATTTGTAAGAGGTGTCTGTCCCTACCCACCTCAGCTTCAGTTTCTCATAAAACTGTGAAAAGCATAGATGAAAGGAGAGGGAAAGGCCTTTTTTTTCTGTAAAAGGAGAATTGTCAAATTCACGTGGTCACAGAAAACTGAGGCTACAGACTGTGAATAAACTGAACACTGCACTATCATTCCTTACGATGTGTGGTGAAAGAATATGGGAACATTCATTGTAGTAGATCAATTGTAAGTTTATGGTCCAAAGAGTTACAGTAACTGGGGTTAATGACAGGCTGGTGACCTGTTGCTAGAGGGGTTCTGCAGGGCTCCATCATAGGCCTAGTTCTCTCCAGTATCTTCATTAGTGACTTGGATGTAGGACCCAAAGCTACACAAAGTAAGTTTACCAATGGTAGCTGTCGACTTCCTTGAAGACAGAGAGGCCTTGCAGAAGGATAAATAAATTAAAGGGTTAGGCAACCACCACCTGTGTCAAGTTTAACAAAGTGCTGGATTCTGCAGCTGGGACAACAGGGCAACCCTGGATTTACATAGTCCTAGGGAATGAGAGGCTGGAGAGCAGCTCTCAATGATCCTTGTGGCTCCTTTCAACTAAAGATAGTCTATGATTCTGTGAACAAAGCACTTCTTGCACTGGATATTTAACTTCTAATATTGACTGCCTTAGAAGTGAGTAGAGGCAGATGATTCTCCAATTGCAGGCATGGTTAGACAGGCCAATAGCCAACAGGTTCATGTATAGATACTGAAAGGGTTAAGCCAGATTGCTTTGTCTCAGTTCTTCAATGTCAGGAAAGTTCCATCAGAAGTGCCTGGGCCTACCAATAACAGCAAAAGGAGGTAAAAATATTGGGCTAAGTGAACTGAGGGCACATGATCCAATAAGGCATTTCCGATGTAAAACTTTTACAAGTGAAGCCAAAGACTAGTGATTTTCACAAAGCATGTGAGATGACTGCTGAGCTCTACCTTACTGTAGTTGCAGTAGTCACAAGAATCCATTCTATCTCCCTGTGGTACATAGTTATGATGACCTAATCCTTAGAGATAGTCAGGCTTGATTTAATACTAAAATATAGCATGCATGTCACTAAAAGGACACAATTGGACTCTAAAACACTGGTGTGAAATATAGCTAGAGTCACTTTAGAAGGTGATGAAATACATGTGATTTTTAGTTAGAATTGCTCATTATTTTTGGGAAAAAAAATCCAGTCTTAAGCTAATAAAACATGGAAATTCAGGGTTGAGTTAACATGTTAGAAATTTTTCTTGGAGAACTTTACATGCAACATATTATGTGTTATTATCTAGTTTAAAAACCTATTGAACAAAGAAAAGGGGAAGGTTCTTGTGCTGGATTTTTAGCTTCATTTTTAAAGTAACATGATACTGATTGTGAATAAAAGTTCTCAGAAAAACACAGCACAAACTGATCCTCTAAATGTAGGATGGGTAATTGCTGGCTCTATTTAAAGGGATTGTTGAATCCGTGAAGGTAGAAACTAGATATAACTGTGCATATTATCTAGTTAATAGGCATTGTAAATACTGGCAAAACTAGATAGATTTTTATGCTAGTGGAGTAGACTAAAGGCTGGAATAAGAAACTTGAAGTCTTCTGCACATCTCTTTCTGCAAATTATGCCTTGAATACCAAGAAGCATCTATTGCAAGTAAAAGAGCTCAGAGGGCTTTAACTACTTCAAGACTGCAAAATGCTGTGAGGGTGTGACTTTCAGATGGTGATTATTTTCTGTAGAGTAATTGTCATTTGGTGTTGCTAGAGACTTGTACTATTGATTTTAAACAACCTGAGCTTCTATGGGCATTTTTTTAATTGTTCGTGTTTTGTTTTTAGGAGATAAGAAAGGGAGTTGGGAAAACAACTCTCTAGATCTAACAAGAACTAGTAATTCTGAGACCTATGCAGAATTACTAGCACTGAAGGAAAGAACTGAAACCTTGGAAGGTCAGATAGCTGCACTTGAAGAGCAATGCCAAAGAGAAAAAAATAAAAAGGAAGAGTTATGTTGGCAGATAACAAGCTTGCATCTCAAGCTCTCTGCTTCTGAAGAAAGGGCTTCTGGCTTAAGTGAAGAACTTAAACAATGTCAAGCTGACTATCAGGAGATTGTTTCCAAATTGGATGAACAGAAAACTATAAATAGGGAACAGGAAGAAAAGATTATTCAGCTAAACAATCAGGTAACAGCTGCTGAAGAACATATAGTTGATAAAGTATCCCAAATTAAAACAATGCAGTCCCAAGTAGATGAGTTGTATAAATGTCACTTGGAGTCTTATGCTATGGATACTGATTTAGTTCATCTACAGGATTCCTTAGACCATCAAAAAGATGAACCAGAGACAGCTCAAATGAGTCCTCTATCTCTGCAGTCCCAAACTGCTTCTACAGCAGATCTGGGACAGAAGAGCTCCTTTCACCGCAGTATTGAAATCATTTGGGAAGAATGCAAAATTATGATTAAGGCTTCTTCACAAAAAAGTCATCGGATTCAAGAACTACTTCAACAACTTGAAGACTTGAAGAAGAGGCTTCATGACAGTGAGGATTACAATAATCAGCTAAAAATAAAATTAAATGAGATTGCAAATCAAGATCATCAGTCTATGAAGGAAAAAGATATAAATCAGTTACAAGAGAAAATCCTGAAGGAAACTCAGGATTTTGAAAAACGGGCTGCAGAAGATCAAAGAGTAATTGCACAGTTTCAGGAGAAAGTTACTGAGTATGAGGAAAAAATAAGAGATCTTGAATGCCTATTGGAAGCTTTTAGGGCTAAGGATGACAGCATAAAAAAGTTAGAAGAAGTACTTAAAGAAAAAGAATCTACTATTTTAAATCTACAGAGGAATACATTAGCTCTCCAAGAGAAATGTACTGGTTCAGAAAAAAAACTGGAAGAACTGAATGATCAAGAAGCAAATCTGAAGGATGAAGTTGTGCAGTTGGCAAACAGCTTGGAGAACATGAAACGTGCTCTCCAGGAAAAGGAGAAAAATGAGGATGAGCAAATACAATCTATAGAATTGTAAGTAAATAATGAGATTACTCAGTGCTCTTTGAGAATTGACTTAAGTTAAAACTCCCTTATGTCAACGTCAGTTTGTTTTACTAAAACGTATCTGCCTGTTTATAAACTTGATTAACCAAACTGCTTCTTTGGGAAGTTTCAATACACTACTTGAATTTTATATTTGCATATTCTGTTGGCTGTGTTTTCCCCACACGTTTGTATGAATCATGTGGAACTATTGAGTGGGGAAATAAGATCGTACAAGGAAATTAATTATTTGTGGATTTCTAATAGTTTTGTTGCATTTCTGAAAGAAATGACAGCACTTGTTGCAATGTTATTGGTTTTGTCTATTTGAATTTGTATTTATTTTGATCCTTACAATGACTGGAATGGCGATATCAAGCTCAAACTTGTTTGATATTAGCCTTGTTCCTTTTTTTACCTTTTTAAGGTCACCTAATGATAAAAATGGTTGCTCTACTGTGCTTATAAAGATAATATTTTAAAAATGTCAGTGTCTAGAAATGAATCTGAGCAGTTTGTTACTTTAGGATCATATAAGAAATTGAAATCCAGAAATAAAATTCTTAAGCTTTTCTGCTAAAGCTGAGATTCTATTCCTGAATAAAACCGACAAAGAGTCTGAGTTAACATGTGTAAGCTGTTTTTTGAGATGTGTAAGACTAATGTTATTTATTTCTAACCCAAGGCTACGTAAAGATCTTTCTGAGAGCTCTTCCCTTATACTAAGTTTGAAAAAAGATTTGCAGAGGAAAGAGGAAGAATATGCAGATTTGAAAGAGAAATTTTCTGATGCCAAGAAACAAATTCAGCAAGTACGAAAAGAGGTTGGTAATGACAGGCAGAATGTTTCTTCTGCAAGTTTGGTTTGGGGTTCTGTTATGAAAACCTTTTTTTCACAAATCTCAAGCTACAAATGTTAAAAGTGCTTCATACAGGGCTATTTGGAGTGATACATTTAGAGTAACATTAAATCCTAAATTACATAGCCATTGAAGTTTTAAAATGAAGACCAGATTTTAGAACACAGATTAGTGCAGATATTGAAGGTCGTGGAATTTATACTAATACTCTCGAAAAAGAGTTGGTAAAACTATGGCTAATCTGATTATGGAGAAGAATTTTATAATATTTATAACAACAGTAATCTTACGTTGTTATTTGTGTTGACTTCAAAACCTCAGACTTCAGACTTGTGAAAAATCTGAGCTATGTTATCTAGTAAGATTGGGGAGAAGAATAAATGGAATAACTCAATACTGACAATTCACATTGATAAAAGTTAGCAAGCAGTAAGGTTGTTTTAGAACCTCATGGGATACTGCAAAAACTTAAAATCCAGAGGACTTGCAAGAGTTTGAGCTTGGAAGTTTAAAAAGTATTAATATCTTCACCAGCAGCCTTTCCTACTCAGCATTCAGTGTATAATCCTCTGCTTGAGAAATAGCAAGGAGTCGATAAGGTGCCATGTCAGAAATCTTTTTTTTTAAAAAGATAACCAGATTGTAGCTTAATTAGGCAATTTCCTGGTTTGTGGTTTGTTTGGAGTTTCTTGTGTTTAGGGAGTGGATTATTTTCTTTGTTTGGGTTTTGTGGTGTTTTTTTAAGGAGTGGAATTTTTGTTAGATTGGTTTGGTTGGATTTGAGGGGTTTTTTTCCCCCTCTCTCAAATGTAATATTCTATGGTGAAAGTCCTTCCCTTGGAAGAATTCAGCGTATGGTGCACTACCAGCCTCTGGATTTTAGCTAAGATGCTTGCAAAAATTTGACTCTTAATTAAAGTAATTGATTATTTAGACAACTGACAGAGATTGTAAAAGGCTTATAACTAAATGTTAGTTTTGCTTGCTGTCTTGTTGCAGGTGTGTACTATGCAATCTGAGGAGAAAACCCTGAGGAAAAAAGTTAATGAACTGGAGAAAATTAAAAGCCAGTTTAGTGAAGAATTAGAGTTGAAACAGCGTGCAATCCTGGAACTTAAAAAGGTAATGTGTTTTCTAAAATTTTACTTGTTTTTAGTTTTTTGAACCAATCCAATAATGACTTTCCTAAGCAGATGGAGAAAGCTTATACAAGTTGGGGTAAAAAAGCAACCAGCTGAAATTAGTTTTAACGGGTGAATGAAAAATGTTTAAAGAAATTCTTACACAGGACATTATTTAAAACTGTCTGACAATCTGCCTAGTAAATATATACTTAATACCTGCAGAGTTTCTGATTAGTGACACTTAAATATGTTACTCATAATGTCTTTATTTTTAAACAGCATTTTAAATGCTGCTTTATATTATTTATATATTTAATTCTGCTGTTTGTCTTAAATACTTTTATTTTATATATATATATATATACACTTAAATAGCTTTTTATTTATTAAATTCAGAATGAAAACCCACTAATTTCTAGCATATGTATTTGTTTGTTTCAAAATGTGTTCTTTAATTTGCTTTCAATATGATATTTAGGAGCAGTCAAAGCTGGAAGAAACCTCCAAACAATATGAGAAAACACATAAAGGTCAGAAAAAGCTGTTACTGTTCCATTTTTTTTGTGTGTGTGGAGTGTCAACATAATGAGTGGTCATGTTGATAACAAATTTGGAGAGTCTTGTATATTTATATTTTAGAATGCTGAGAGACTCCAATTCAGACATTAAAATCTCACGGGCAGGAAACATTTTTTATTGAATCGTTATTAGATATATTTGTAAGCAAAGAAACAACCTCAGAATAAGAAACATAAGCCTTGGAGAAAGTATCAGTGTTAACTTATGAAGTGTTGGGATTTATTTGCCGTTTTAGTTGTCCATTTTAACAAAAGCATGAAAACTAGCACAATATTAGTTTCTGCAGATTTGATTAACATTTAGCAGTTGAACAATGGTTAGTTTCTCGTAGCCATACAACTTGTAGTCTGACATTTAACACTGAAACACATCTAAATCAAGTTGATGAGAATAGAATCACTTAAGAATTTTAGATTTTCCTAGTTCAGTAGGGATGGTTTATTTCTTTTTAATGGAGCTTTTGATCTTGGGAAATGGGGAAACAACTTGTAATTAAGGCACTTTGGGAGAGAATGGTGGGAACCAGGAGGAGGCTCATCTGTAAATTAATTTTCAAATTTTCAGATCTGTGTGCAAAGGAAAAAATAATTGAAGATATGCGGATGACATTAAAAGAACAAGAACAGACTCAGATTGAACAAGATCAAGTGCTTGAAGCCAAATTAGAAGAGATCAACAGATTAGTTTTGGGTAATCTTTTCATGGAAAGGGAGCAGGGAGGCAAAATTATTTTGAATGTGTATTGTGAAAGCTGCTTTAGATTTGTGGTTTTACTTGTTAATTGTTAATCTAGGCATTCCTTTCACGTAACACATAGCAATTTTTTAAAAGGCTTCTGTTGTCTGTTTGTGATTATAGCTGATAAATCCAAATCACTTCAGTAGAAGGATGTGAACATGGTCAAATATGTGTTCAAAACTATGTCATTTCAATGTAAACTCATTTTGTGTTCTGACTAGAACTGGAAGCCTATAAGGAGAAATACAGAGAGCTGAATAGCCAGAGCAATAGTGACTGGCAGCAAAAGATGAGCAAAAATGAGGAGACAACCATAAATGAAAACGAGGAATTAATAAAGCTGCAAAAAGAACTGAAGGTAAAATATAACAGAATAATTCACAGTATTCATACTTAGTTTTAAAACTATAACTTCCATTTAGGAGGCAAAATTTTTTTGTGTCATTATCTTCAAAAGATAGGGCATGATATGTCCAATTGTTACACTGGTAACCTCCTCTGGAAGCTGCAGTGCACGGGTGAAGTCTGGATGTGGTGTTTTTGTAATGAATGAATGAAGTGCATCCTCCCCTACATTATACTACTACCATGCAAGGTGCTTCTATAGCTGGTCTCCTCTTCATTGTCTTGATCCAATTCCTTCCATCCATTCCAAACATCTTTCCTGTCAGTTGCTAAATCAAACTCTCTCAAGATTTTGTGCTTGCTGTGTGACCTGTACGCCCTTCCTGTGAGGCTGAGGACTTATTTCTTATTCTTACTGGATTAGAAAGGAAACTTCTTTTCTAAGCAACTTTACAGATACCTTCTGTCTTATGTGGTAGAATGTCTGAGAAGAGTTTTGATTGTAATAGAAAAAGAGGCAAAGTTGCCATGAATTGAAGTGACATTCTTGAGTATGCGCTATCTCTGCCTACCATTTAAGTTGTACTGTATGTTCTTTGGCTTTCAGTCATGAAGTAGAGGTTAGTTTTCTAACGTCCTTTAAGGCAGCATGAAAGATTGGGGATTTTAAAGTTAAAAAGGTCTCTTTACCATTACTTTTGGTGGTTTATAGTGTTTGTGACTTACCCAGAACATTTTGAGGAAAAAGCCCCTCTGTTCTATGAAGATTTGCCAGTCTGAATAAGAAATGCTGAAAGTTGAAAATTTTTTTCAGTAGTGAAGAACAAATGAGAATGTAATACTTGCGCCTGGGAATATGCTGGAATAAAACTGTACTACTATTTCTGTTATGTTTTTGAAATTAATCCATTCAATGGTATTCTGAATTTTAATTCTTTTTTTTTTAATCTCTACTTATGGTTTTATTTCTCATTTCATCAAAATAGGCAAATGAGGCAAAGTATCAAACTGATAGAAAGAAGTGGCTTGAGGAAAAAATGGGACTCATAAATCAAGTAAAAGAAGCTGAGAGCCATCACAACAGAGAAATGAGAAAGTTTGTGGAGGATAGAGAACGTCATGTAAAGCAACAAGCAGAAATTGTAAGTGACTCGATGTCTCATAGAGTCCTTTAGTCCTCTAGGCTTTAGTACAGAGCAAATCTCGCCATGTGTTAACAGCGTGGGCACTTGAAGTAGCTGACCTTTGTCACCTTTCTCATGTGGCAAAGCATACATGAGATCTCAACAGGAAAAGGGAAAAATAGGAGAATCATAAAATGAAAAACTTAGTACATAATGGAAGTTACCATGCCTGTCCCTTTCTGTGTTACTACTATCATCTCATGAAGTCTTCAGATTTCATATTGTGTGTAAAACACCTGTAAATAACCTATTCTTAAATGAATTGTGCCTTACTGAAGCTAAGAAAACTCACTTTGGAAAATAAGATCTGTTGCTTGGATTTTCTTAACAAAAACAAACAAGAAAAACCCCAAACAAATAATGAGACTTTAGAAGGAAGACAAAAAACAAGAATTGGTTAAAAAAAGCATTTTCCGGATCCAGAGTAAAAATACTCTGTCTTTATGCTGTAGTTTTGACTAGCATTGGAGTGACTGATAGTTATTAATTGAGATACCTTACTCAGTCACTGGACTGCATCAAGGTTGTAATTTCTTAAGCATATGAAAGTTTTATATGAACCTCTACAATCTAAAATTTATTTGCATCTAGAAGTAATTAGCAATGACTTTCTGGACAGACCTACAATCAATACAAGAGGATGTTAAAAGTGTAGTGCTACTTTCACTTTATCTGTGACTTTTCTTGTCTGAGACTTGTTACTAATAAAATCTTTGAGCAAGTAAACAGGAGTGATAGTTCTTTAAAAAAATTCCCTTCACAAAGAGTGTACATGCAAATACAGATATTTTGACTGAAACATGGTTTGCTTTTGCATATTTGTAGTGAAACTAGTTTTGTGGGAGGCTTTTAAGATCTACATAGGCTCTAAAGTTTACTAAGACCATGAAATATTTCTAACTATGCAAAACAAAAGTACCAGAACAGTTCAGATACTGTGTAGAAGTGGTGTTGTGTTCTAACCTACCTTTTCTCCTTATTTAGGAAAGACTCGCTGCACAGCTGGTAGAGAAGGACAGCAATCTCCAAAAGTGGCGTGAAGAAAGAGATGAACTAGTAGAAGCTTTGGAAGTACAGCTCAAGAGTTTGGCTTCTAGCACCACACAAAAAGATAAAGAAATAGAGGAGCTGAAACAGGCTGCACTAAAGGCTTCAGAAAAGGTCAGTTCTCTTTGTCTTCTCCCTGTCTGATTTTTTTGATTGTTTGCTTTTGTTATCCATTAATTCTGCAAAACCACATAGTTGCACTTTGCATTCTGGCTCTATTTTTTCCTCTTAAACATCGTTATATTGAAACCATATGCAGATAATTTAAAAAGTTTTGTTTGTTTGAAATTGAATTTGTAATAGTAACTATACAGACTAAACTAATGTCTTAGTTTGAGGGAAACCAAACTGTTTACCAAAACCAGAGGAGAGGATTCCTCCTCCATAACTACCTCACTCATTAGTAAATTTAAGAAAAGGAACTTTAATTAGAAAATGGGTATGAGAAGGATAACTGTTCTTAACTACCATATATATAACATATATATAACACCAAGACAAAAACAAACAACTACCTGGTACCCACAAAGAGAAGAAAAAAAAACCAAAACAAAGCCCTTTAGGTGAAACTGAGTTTGCGTGTCTGTTGCTTATCTGGTGCAACAATATTTGCAGACAGCAGGGGTCGCTGCTGCGCCTCAGCTGGCAGCGAGGCGGTTCAGTTCTCCTCTGGTCAGCAGCCACTCACCCCCGCCAAATCACTCACGTAGAAAGACAAAGGCCAAAGAAGCTGGCAGGCAATGCAGAGTCTCTCTCTTGCAGATGGAAAGCTCTCCTCCCCTCTCTGGTGGGCAGCACAGAGCCACAGAGCTTTGCCGTGCCCGCCTGCCCACACAGCCAACCCCGGCGCTGCTCTGCCGGCTCCTGGGGCTGAGCCACAGGCAGCAGGTCCGGAGAAATTGTGCCCTTGTCTCCCGAAGAAGGAAGCTGGACAGGCGTGAGCTGCCCCTCTTTGGGATCACAGAGGCTGAGCGAGGGTCGTGGATGGCCCAATAGAAAAAATAAGAAAGAACCAGGGCAACCCAGGTCCACCGCCAGCCCCTTCACCAGTCTGGCGAAAAAGTGACCATTTTCTCCTCCTCCCCGTCCCCAGCCCTAACTCAGAGTCATCAACTCAGTGGTCAAAGTGGTTGGGCTACTCCTTTGTTCATAGAGATTGGGCATTTAGCTTTGAGTTCTGTAGTGGGAGGGAGAGAATTTCATTAACATCCAAAACTACAACAACTAAATAGAGTTTCAAAATATTTAGTAGTTCAAATAAGCACTCTGATTGTGAATTTGGGCTGGATATCTGAAGCAGCTATCACATTTGTTGCCTTTTTCACAACACCAAGAACTTAATGAACAAAGGGGAGGTGAATCTATTCTAAATAAGTGTAGTAAAATAAAAAGTTGTGCATTACATTTTCCCAGACTGTTACAAGACTTTTCTTCATTTTACAGAGGCATTATATTATTGGCTTTGTATTGGATACCTGACTGTTTTAGTCTGCAGTTATAAAACTGATGCTGCCAAGTAATCATAACGATGCTCGTGATATATATTACTTTGTTTTGACAGTCCTGCAATTTGTGGCAATTTTTGCTATTTTTATTAGGATAAGGAAGTTGACATAGAAGAACTAAGAAAACAGCTGGCTGAGAAGGATGATTTTATAAAGGAATTGAAACAACACATTAAGCATGAAAGCCCTCAATCTTTGGCAGAAGTACCTTTACCTGAGGAAGGACAAGATAAAATTGATCAGTCTGCAAGCAAAGAGGTATGTTTGTTTAATTTATAGAAAGTATGTACTAATGATATGTTAATAACTTTGTTTTGTTGTTTTTGCAGTATATATTTCTGTATATAGTTTTGGGTGTCTCCCAAAACTTTTTTGTATTTCTTTGCACCTTAGCTGTGTCTTCAGTTCAGAGTTCTTGCTCATTCTTTCTCTCTCTCTTTCACACTTGCTCTTAGAAAATAAATACTTTCATTAACAGGATGCTACTTCTATATATATTATAGAACTTCTATATATGAGGGAAAAACTTAACTAATCCAGGTTCTAGAGATTTGGAAACGTATTTGTAGTGTCGTCTCAGTTGATTATATCAATGTTAAGGGGATTTCAACTCAAACAACTTTAATGATGTAAATTCTGTAATTAAACCTACCAGCCCATATGGGGGTTCACAAGAACAAAACAGTATCTTGCATCCCACTTAAAACCAAAGCAAAATAATATTTGAAGTGTATATAAGGAAAAGATCAATTTTGCATGTTTTCTGAATAAAAATTAAAAGCTTTGTAGCTGTACTGAGACTCCTGATTCTCACTGAACCCTTGTGTGCCTCATGAACACTAATGGGGTCATTCTCCTTCTAAATGGAATTAATGCTATGTGGCTCCAGTGGTAATTGATCATGAACAGCTCTGAAAGTGGATTTCCTAGCAGTCCCTCCCCTAGCTGCTATGAGATGTGATTCTCCTCTTGCTGCAGAACTCAACTGAATGCCAAAATACATCTCTGCATCTCTTTACTGGAACATAAGACTGGCTTGTTTCTTGCTTTTTCATTAATTCAGCTTGTGCTGTATAGATAAAACTTGTGAGGTATGAGCTCTCAAGAGGGTTGCTGCTTTATGTACCTTTGTAATGGCAGCTAAGAGATCACCATAAAATCAGGTTTTTGGTATAAAATCAGTTGCAGAAGAGAATTGTTGTGAACATCTAGTGCTGAAATACTTATCTCAAGCCAGTAGCAACAATACTTGATGTTATGAATAAGGAGTGGAGCTACTATGACCATTGTGTGAGAAACTGTTATGGTGGCGTTGAAGAGAATGGGGTAAAGTTTGGGGCTGGGGAAAGCTGAATAATTCTCAGGAAAGTTGTAGTGGAGAGAAAGAAAAAGAGCTAAAATAATCAAGGCAATATGTATCTCCTGTCTTGTGAGGAGAGGCTAATAGGCTGGCACTCTCATTAGAAGAGGTTAAGGCCACTGATTAGAGGAGGTTACGATCATGGAGCTGAAGCTTAAAAAAAGTCATGGTTGGGGGTAAACAGAAGACAGAACTGTCCTTCCAAAAATCCTGCAAGCGTTGGGCAGCACTTGCTGAAAAGAAAAGAAGTTTATTTTAAAACAGATAAAATAGCATATTTCTATATGAAGCAGCTCCTTGTCTTCTGAAGGTGTTCAATTTTCTGTTGGGTAGAAAGGTGAAAGAATTATTTGTTATATTTAACTTGTGTAAGTGTGCGTTATATTGTAATTTTCTTTCAATTTTCTTTTTTCTGTATAATTACATAAGCTTGTTTTAAATTTTAGGGTTTTTTTTTCTTTTTTTCTCTGCAAACTGGGAAAGCTTTATTGCTTTTATTTATACTTGGCATTTTTCCAAGGTTTTAAACCAAAACAATAAAGTGATATGCATTATACTAATTAACTCACAGTTACTTTAAAAATTGCTTTCTTAAAATTTCCATATACTTGCAGGACCATTCAGAAATTGTCCTTGACTCTTCTGAAGTGTCCACAGAAGATGGAAAAACTAGTCGGTTCCCAAAACCGGAGATGGAAATCCAGTTCACACCTCTGCAACCCAATAAGATGGAGGTGAAGCACCAGGGCAGCACTTCACCAGTTACAGTTAAAATGCTTAAGCCAAGAAGGAAAAGGAAGAGTGTGGAGATGAATGAGGTGTGAACTAGACCAACTGATAAAATTTGTTGTGCAGCTTTTCAGTGTATTACTCTGATCATTTATTAAAACTCAATCCTTAACTTCTGATTTCTCACTATGATCCTGAGGATATATGTAGAGTATATTTAAACCTTGCACCCTGCCCCAAGCGGTGGATCTCGGGCCTGTTTTGAATAAGGTCATAGACTTCAATTGATCCAGACCTTGGGTCCCTAATTTGCACTTTCTCTTTACCTTTTATATTTCTCTCTCCCTGCTGGTGCCACTTCTTCTGTCTCCAGCTCTGATCTGTGGGACTACAGATCAGTTCTGTAGAATTGCTTCTTCAGGTTTATGCAATCATCAGTAACAGTTACTATTTCTTCTAATTTCCTTATTTTCTTAGGATTTTGTGAAAAGTGACAACAAGAGAAATGCAAAATCTGCTATGGCTGATTCACCTGCAAGCAACAAAAAAATGGTTTGATTTTGTTCCATTTTTGAAGTTAGTTTAGCGTTTTTTGTAAAGGTGGTCCTGTTAGAGGAGCAAATATTCTTATGTGGCATTATCTTACCTTTATCTGTGTACTTGAATAGAATTCTTAAACACTTAGATTGTCTTTCTACTAAACTCTATAAGCCAACCAAAAAGAGTGTCAGTATTTGCCAAGAATGTGTAGTATCCTGGCTGCAGTGTGCAATTATTCAAAGGGAGGAATGTTGTGTTGAATAGTTATCAAGACTAGTTTGAGCATACTATTAGACAGTGATGTTATAGGCAATGTCTTTGAAGTAAAACTAAGGTTTATGTTATCTATATTTGTGGCAATTATAAAAAGATAATTTTGTGCCGTAGTAGTAACGTGGGCAGGTTCAGAGGGTAAGTAGCACATTTATTTGCCTCTTCAGAGTCCTCTTATTTTATTTCTAATTAGCACATCTTGTCTAATGAAATACTCCACAACTTTGAATCTGCCTTTTTTAAAAAAAGAAACTACTTGTTTCCTATATGACTCATGTTTTCTTCTTGGTATAAAATGAGGTTGTCTACATAGCTTGCTGTAGTGGTATCATTACTAAAATGAACTGACCATCAGTAGCAAAGCTCAAAATGTCAACTTGAAAATAACACTGAAGTAAAATAAAATTAAATTGAATTTGAAGATAAGTCAATTTTCAGCATAAAGAATAAACTTGTATTTCTGTACAGATGTCTACTACACAGTCTCTTAGAAAAGAATTCCCTCTAAGAAAGCAAGAATCTTCTTTAAGTAAAAAGTCAGCTAACAAGAAAGATGGGACACTCCAGAAGATTGGTGATTTTTTCCAAAGTTCTCCTACTATTATTCATTCTAAAGGTTTGTACAGTATAAATAAGGTTTATTCCCTGTTCTCTGGGTATTGCAGAATGGCAGAATAGAAGAGATTGTCTTGATTGCAGGGATGACATGGTTCTAAACTTCAGGTTAATTGTGAAAGGTCAACCGGGAGGAATGAAAACTGCAGTGTGAATATGTGCATATATATCATAAAACCAGTGATGACTGCTTGGTTCAAAATGTCAGAGTTATTTTGTACCTTGCCCTGCTGCTCTAAAAAAATCAAGAGATGAATCCAAACTCCAAATCTTACCTTGTTCTATAAGCAAATGCTCATGTCTGTGGAAA